>OX387425.1:13874504-14474504 GCA_947563755.1 Lochmaea crataegi
ACTCATTTATTATTAATATTTATGTTGAATGTGCAGTTATGCTAAGTAAAATTATTAAACGTTGATGTTCCGGTCAATTTATAGCTAAATAAACTAACAAAACATCTTCATTTACTACCCTTATTTTTTTCTCTTTGCACCATTTTTCGATAAATTCATAGACTTTTTCATACCTTTCCTTGGATTTTGTTGGTAATAATGCATTAGTGGCGGCAGCTGCCGCTCCTTTAATTTCGAATGGAATGTTTTCTACGTCACTTTCATCACTACTCATCTTTAGATGGTTTAGAAACTTTTAATAATACCATAGAGATACTACAGATAGAGGCAACAACCCAGCTCGGAACCCGTCAGCATATAAGAGAGAGATAGAAAATCAGAGGTTCAGGCTGTCTTTCTCTAACGGCACGCATGCTATAGACGAGAGGCAAAGACAGAAAAACCTCTGGCGTTTGTCTTTTTCTCTCTCACCGGAGTTCAGACGGACATTCCCACTTACACAGCGGCCTATGGCTTGTTGCCTCTATCTGTAGTATCTCTATGAATAATACACAAAGTGCATCAAAACGTCAAAAACATCTACTGACAGATGGCTACGGTATTGTCATGGCAACTGTGATATTTAACATACTTACCCGTTGAAAATTCTCCCTGGCTAGATGCTGGTATTTTGTCTTTAATGAAAATTTTGACATAAGAGCTCCGGAAAGTAGGTACTTTGCCGAGCAGTTCTGTCACTTCACCGAGCAGTTAAGTCAATTTTCCGATCTAGACTGGCAACGACGCACTTTCCGAGTTAAAAAATGATCGGAAAAACGCATTTTCTATTGTGGCTGCATAAAAAATATATTTTCAAGGTGCGTTCAGTAGGCGAACGAATAACGAACCAAAGAAGGTTCGAAGTTTGTTCGGCTTCAATTTGCCATAAAACTGGTTGAGCAGAAATTCAATGAATTATTGTTTATTTTCGAGTATTTGTACAGAATTTGTTCACCTATTTTGAAGGTTATCAGTCGAAAAAATTTTGGTAAATTCCAAAGTCTAAAATAACTATTTCATCCATCACTTTTTGGCCCGATATTTTGTACAAAAAACAGGTTCAATGTGTCGCACTGTATGAGAAACTATTCAAAAATATATTTGTATCCTTCGCTATGAGAAAGTTGAATGTTACCAGCTTTACGGAGACGAGAAAGTTACCTTTTCTACGGCTAGCCGAGAAAATAAATTTTACGTTTCAACGCTAGCTGGCGCCCCAATTGTCAAATAAACAACACCATTAAACGTCAGTACAAAAATAAATTGTTAGCAGTTGTCAATGTCTGCAAATTCAATCATAAGTTGTCGTATTTTGATGTTTGTTTGAAGTTAACTTGTCAGTTATGCAGCCTGAATCAGATGAAATAATGTATCTCACTACGCCTGAAATAACAGATAAAGCTAACCAGGTCACGCTTGACTTATTACCGGAAAAAGCGAAAGCGAAATACAAGTTATTTATGGACTGGTGTGCCTCCAAGCAAGTAAAAAGATATAGCGAAAATGTAATTTTAACGAATAAAACAGTAAGGAATTTCATATTATAAAATAAAATTTTTATAGAAAAAATATTAAAGTTCATATAATAGCCTTTTTGGTGTGCGTAGTTGATTGTTAATGTCCTTCTAACACATTACGTTGGAAGAAATGGAAAAAAAGGCAGGTCTGTGATTAATCCTAATCAAAATATCACAATAATGAACCGTTTAAACGTATTACAAACGTTAACCCTAATCTTTTATTTACAAGGATTTGATTGGTTGATGTTTAGATCAATCGGTCGAAATTACATCGTTCAAAATACGATGCAGACGTTCCTTTCGTAGCGGCAATGTGTCTTACGTCTTTTTCTAATGTCCCACTGACAGTTCTCGTCAGGTCTGTACTTAGTTGTTAACGGTCAATTATTATTTATGAAAAGTGAATATTAATCTTATTGTTAGCATTTTATTTATTTAAATAATACAAAAATATGCCTAGATACACGGAAAAAGAGCAGCATCTTATTTTGGAAGTTCTCAAGTATTTTCAGTTAGGAAAAGAAGCTAGTAAACCATAGATACCTTTGACTTCAGTGCACCAAGTATTTTTTATATAACAATGAGTGAAATTAATATAAAATAAGTTAATCCTATATAAAATTCACTAACAATACGAATTATAAGTGAAGAATAACTTTTTCCATAAAACTAAAAGAATAAAAAAGGGTCCCATATGGTGCAAACTTAATTGTACACGCTGTATAATTCTGTTGCAGGACTATATTTACTGATATTGAATTATTTTATTATGTAAATTGAATATACAATTTGTTTTATTTTGCAGTGTTTTGAGAAGTATTATTAATTTCATAGCCTTTTCGAATTTGGCTGAATACGATCCTGATGATTTTATTTATCAAATTAAAGGTTAGCTATATGTCAAAATAACAAATAAAATATCGACATGCCCAAAACCCGGATATACGTCACAAACGATGACGCACACCAAGAAGGCTATTATATGAACTATACCAACAATTATTGTGTAGAATAAAAAATTATGTGTAGACCACGGCAGTAAAGTGGCATTTTTTCAGGCCACAAGAAGTGGCCAGGATCGGCTGCGCCTCGCCTGTCCATATCTTCTTTCGGCCTGAAAAATGTCACTTTACCGCCTAGGTATACAATATACTATTTCTGATTAATTATAAAAAAATTTCAATTATTTTCCTTACAATATCATTCAAAATACCACTTTTGTTAGTACGTATTTACAAGGTTATAAATTTGTGTATTTAAAAGAGAAATGTCAGGAAAAGAATAAATCAGTTTTGAGAGGAGCGTCAAACGAAAAATTGTACATCCAAAAACACAATGTCCGCCATATTAGCTTCAAATAATATATGTCAAGGATACTTTTATTTTCCTTCAATATCTCTATAACCTCCTCGACGAAGATATTAAGATATTAAAAAGTAACGGAAGTACTTTGCACTTTTGCTCAACACCTGTCTTTACTTTCGTCTCCGTTTTTTGATCATCTGTTTTAATGATGGATTTGTTTATAATTTTGGTTGAACTTTTAGCTTCTTTTATAATTAGGTCGTAGCAATTTCTATTTTATCAAGTATTAGAAAGTCGCCTTTGTCAAAGAAGCATAAGAAAAAACGTATGAAATTTTTTTTAACTATTCTATCTATTTCAGGTGGTCATGGTACCCTTTTGGGTCTAATTAATTGTTTGATCCACGTTATCATGTACGCCTATTACTTTCTTTCGTCACTTGGTCCACAGTATCAGGCATATTTATGGTGGAAAAAATATGTTACATCGCTTCAAATGGTAAGTACTACTTTTTATATAACCTGCATTGAAAATGCTTGTTGCGTCAATCGAAATCACACAATATCAAATCAGCGACTGTTGGCGGACAAAAACCTATCGTGTAGTGAGTGAAAGTGAACTAGCTTTTCTGGGTGCCTATTCTTGAATTTCAGGGAGTAGAACTTTGCGAGAGAAGTAGGCGTGGTTCTCTTAAAAAGATAGAACAGGTATTCTTGAAATAAATTTGAGGGAGGGAGCACCTCCCAAGAGAACTCGAAGTTCCCCTACTAGCTAATGAGAGAATTGCAAAAGGGAGTATTGACCTAACCTCTAATTGTTTTGATTTACTGTGGTTCAAAATTTGGAAGATATTTTAATTTGTATACTAAAATGAATGTGGAAGATTTCAATTTAATGCTGTGGAATCATATAATTAACGAGAATGTTGAGGAGGCGTTGGAAGAAGTGGGTATTGGTAGGGATGTTTTGCCCCAGACAAATCCGTTCCAGCTATCAGAGAGAAAATTTGTGCAGTTATTTAGAGTCGGTAAAGACCTCTGTCATAACATAATTGACATGGTCACCCCTTTTCTACCACAACCCACAAGAACCTCTGCTCTATCCATACAAACCAAGGTAAGCAAATATATTATAGTAGTTAGTCAAGGCATGCTTATGTATATAAGTAGGTACTGATACCTATTTCTCAAAAATAATTTGCATGGTTTTTAGGTACTTGCTGCCCTGAGATTTTATGCTTCAGGCAGCTACCAGGAAATTACTGGCTCCAACAGTTTTGTAGCCATTAGCCAACCTTCAACCAGTAGAGCTATTAATGAGGTGACAAATGCATTGAACCAACCCGAAATTTTCAATAATTTGATAAGGTTTCCTCAAAATACTGTAGAGTTGGAAACTCTTCGCACCAGGTAAATTATATTAACAGAAAGAAAAATTATTAAAATGTTTAGTCTGTATAATTTTATTTTTTGTATGGCTCTACTAGCACTGAGTGGATAATTTTTTTAGGTTTTATGAAAATCACCAGTTTCCTGGAATAATAGGATGCATTGACTGTACCCACATAAGCATTGTGGCTCCTCTGGTTAATGATGAGAATTTTCCTGAGCATGTTTATGTGAACAGAAAGAATTATCATTCACTTTAATGTACAATTAGTAAGTCAATTTAAAAAAAAACCTATGCAAAGATAGCACTTCATACATACATTTTTTTCAGATTTGCGATAATAATATGAAAATATTAAATGTAAACTCTAAGTTCCCAGGGTCCACTCATGATGCACACATTTGGAGAGAATCTGCAGTATCCAATTTATTGGAACAAGTATACAGGAGGAATCCAGCCAATATTTTTTTCTTATTGGGTGATTCAGGTAAGGATTTATAGATGTAGAAAGAAATGAAATGTTCTTGTTTTTTTCAACTTTTTTGTAAATGATTCGCTAAAAGATTTCTGTGATATTATTTTAGGCTATGCTACTCGTCCTTGGTTATTAACCCCAATTGTGAATCCTCAAAATGATGGGCAACAGCTTTATAATGAAAGATTATGTTCCATAAGATCCATTATTGAGCGATGTAATGGTGTTCTGAAAAACTGATTTAGGTGTTTGTTGAGATATCGCACTCTACATTACCACCCAACTACAGCTGGAAAAATTGTAAATGCTTGCTGTGTTCTCCATAAACTGTGTTTGGAGCGAAATATTCCAGAACCAGATGAACCTCATTTAGAAGAGCCTGAGTATGGCATGTATAATAATCAAAATTTTATTGATAACATGCCGCAACTAATTAATCCCGATTTGGTTGCTGGAAGGAATTTGCAGCAAAACATTATTGCTAATCATTTTAATTATTAATTAGGTTAAGATTTCATTTTGTGAGGATATTAAAACATTTTTAAATAAGTATTGCAAATATTTTATTCACCAACAGTAACGAAAAGGCTTATGGAGCATAAAGTTATTTTAAAGTAAGCTTAATAAAATAATCATGAATAAATAAATAACTAACAAAACAACTAATTTTCCAGTAACATACAACTAAATAAATATATATACACCTACTATACTCTATACTAAACATAATGTTTTCTTGGGAATGGAGTTACATAAAGGATTAGAGAGCCTAGATGTTATCTAAACTAAGCTTAATAAATAACAAACAAAACAAATAATTTTCTAGTAAATTAAGAATAACAATAATAAATATATACAACTACTACACTAAACCCAATGCTTTCTCGGGAACGGACTGTTTCACAGTCTCGCATACAGCTGCAATTCTATTTAATGAATTTGAAACTTCATTAAGAATTTCAATTTTTTTTTGATAATATTTTTGTTTACCTTCCAATTTTGTTTTGTAATAGTCTTTCTTCATATTATTTTGTGTTGTGATTAATTGTAGTTTTTTTTCTCTGTAACTATCTGTAGAAAGTATGCCTTTTTGGCTGATTTCAAGGAACTGCTTGTTATTCCTTATGGAATCCATCAACCTTGTGGTTTTTGTATACCTTTTTCTAGGTGCCCTATTCTCTTTAATAGCCTCCTTTTTGGCTTTGCCAGATGGAGTTGTTTTAGGTGAAGGCACGGTATAATATGTGTGGTGGATTCCTACTTCTATACCTTCCATTTCCTCATTTTGAATATGGTCTACATTCCAATCTTGCACAGGATATTCAACTTCCTAAAACGTACCAGAAAAAGAGAATAGCAATCATGAATACTCTAATGGCAATAAGAGAATAAGTTCAGGAATATTCTTAGTTTGCAAAGTAGTGCAAGATTGTATAAAATGTTTTAAAGTAAATCCAAATGCAAAATATATTAACTCTGATTTGGCAAAACAATTTGACCCTTTCACTAAAAAAGACATATATTTTATTTTAAAAGGTCATAAATGAATGAATACAAGATGACTAAAGGCTATGTTTTTATTTGTTTTGTTACAGAGGCTCATCAAGTGTTTTTTTCAAATATCTTAGCATTATTTTATCACTGCGCTCACCTCTATTTCATTGGTACTTTTGAGGTCTTCAAACTCAAATATACATTCTGATTCAGTTACCTCTTCATTTCCCTGGATAGCAACTGGAGTTATAATTTCAAACATTTTTTCTTCAATTGTTTTCTCTGTGTCATTTGGAGGGGACATAGGAGGACCCCCTCCTGTTCCTTGACTGTGTTTTTTTTCTCTGCTCATTCTGCATTTAACGTTTTTTTTTAATATCCGTCCATGTCTAAAAAAAGAGCTTACAAATAAGAGGAAAACAAAAATTTCAAAACAATGAGTAGATGTAGAAACCTTACCTTTCTCCACTGTTTCCAGTCCTTAGTTGCTCCTTCAGGCATAGCATTCAAAAGGCAGGTCACTTCTTTCCACATTAGTATGCTTATTGCCTTTGTATAAGTGGCGGTTAATTTGCCTTTGTACATTTCGGGTCGCGCGTAAACAAAATCTACTAAAGATTCTTTTTGTTTAGGACTCAACTGTTTACTTTTAACATCCATATTATATATATTTTTTAAATTATATCAACCAAGACAAAATAGTGAGGTTATGGACGAACTAAATTATTAATTCGGTTACCTTGTCTGTCAAAATGTCTGCAAGTTCATTGGTTAAGGCAACTGGCAACGCTGTTCCCCAATTTTGCTCCCTCATCGCTGCTCTCCGGCACTTTTCATTTTTCAAGAATATAACGTTTTTTTATTGAGGAGTTCAAATGAGGGAGCCCTCCCTGGGAGCACTCCTTTCTCGTTCTTTCAAGAATACGCGCCCTGGGAGGGTTCCCGGGAACGCTTCCTTTTCAGACAGTCAAGAATACGGGTCCTAATTGATATTAACAATTTGACTAATTTCCTTGTTCGTAGACTCACTTTCGTACTGCATTAGTCGCTGTAAAAGAGGCAGGTAACTTTTGTTGCTGTCAAAGTGACAATTAGACTGTCAAAATAAATGGTTTTGACTGCGCCACAGAATAATCTACTCACACAGAAGGGTCTCCTTTTGACATTTCCATAACAAATACATTTTTGCTATGGTAAGCGATTTTGATTTGACATTGATGACAGAATCGGCACCTATCACGCACTAAGAAAAATGTTGAAATAACTTACCCTGCGAAAAAGAGTTGAGTGGTTTAAATAACAACTTAAAAACGATGTAAATAGTTCTATTGCATATAAACAGGAAATCTACACAAACGGAACGAAAGAGTGGGGTGAATACCAAGTGGGAACACTTTAGAGATATCACCAAAATGGTAAATTCAACTCACAATATTCACATTCACTTATGCACCAATGATACGTGGGCGTGGGTTGTCTACTTTTTACATAGCAACCATAAACAATAAAATGACAATATCGGCACCTAATAATAATAATCACATCAAAATTATCTAGGGAACAAGATTTAAATTTGTTATAATTTTTGTAAGAGCCCCGATATTATCTTGAAATTTTTTGATAACATAAAGTATTTGAGTCGTCAGCAATTCATAAAATGTTGATTTGTGTTTTTTGTACTGTTGGCAAAAATATGGTAGCAGTGTTTTCTTGTTGGTATCGGTGTATACAAAGTTTAGAGTGATTTTTGTTATTCGAATTAGTGTTCAGTGAGCGAAGAAAGATGGAAAGACGACATTTAAGCTGCGAAGAGCAATTGAGAGCGGTAGGGATGGTTGAAGCGGGTCAAATATATAAAAATGTAGCTGGAGTCCTTAACTCATCACCCAGTTTTATTTGTCGTTCGATGAGAAGATACCGTGGGACTGGCGATGTTAGAGAAAGACTTACTGGCCGTACAAGAGCAACGAATCCTATACAAGACCGTTTTATTCGCTTACAGGCATTACGAAATCGGACAATCACTGCAGATCAGTTAGCAAGTGAGCTACACCGTCGTTGTGAGGGGACAAACTGTGAGAGGTTGCACGAGTTCAACCTTAACGCCCGATTTGGTACCCCCATTAACTAGGGGCAATCGCGGTATAAGATTAGCGTGGGCACACGAACACTTAAACTGGGGACATCAAGAATGGCATACTGTGCTCTTCACAGATGAATCTCGCTTCGGTTTTCATCGTGATACGCGCGTCGAGTTCGTGTGGTGGAAAATACCTGGAAATCTGGAACGTTTTGCTGCTCTACCAAGGTGGTACAGTTATGGTATGGGAAGGTATTCGTATTGGAGGAAGAACTGACTTCGTTTTACTGGAAGGCCATTTGAACGCCGCCAGTTATCGTGACAACATACTGCAGCCCATTGTGCTTCCATATGCTGCACGAGTCGGCCCGAATTTCCAGCACATGCATGACAATGCCCGTCCACACATAGCACACCTAGTAAACGAATATCTGGAAAATGCGCAAATCAATGTTTTACCATGGCCTGCGCGGACCCCCGATCTCAATCCCTTCGAAATATTTCCACACAAGACATTAGATTTTTGATTGTCTTTTTAATCTCTAGACCACCATAAACCAACTGGAGATCGACAACCTCATTTTCAGCATGTCTTAAAGATGCCAAGCTGTGATTATTGAAAGAGGAGGCCATACAACCTATTGAGATAGTTTTGACTCTTGAATATTTTTTATTGTTTGTCTTTTTTTTCCGATCTTTTGTAACGATTCTCTCTTTTTGATGATGGGTTCAACGGCAATGGTATCAGTACCACCCACATACATTTTGAAGTTTATATATGCCATACCAAAAAAGTTATAACAAATTTAAAGCTAGTTTCCTAGATCTGTGTAGTATTCTGTGCATCTAAGTTTATTTGTCACTATACAAAGCAAATATTTTTCAATTTTTTATTATAAAATATTTATTGTTTCAGATTCAGTTCTGTATAGTGTTCTGGCACAACTTCCAGGTATTGTTCAAAACCTGCGATTTTCCAAAAGTTCTAAATGGCATTCTCGCCGTTCAAGCAGCTTACTTTCTTTATCTCTTCGGCTGTTTCTACGTTAATAGCTACATGAAAAATAAAAAAAATCGTGAAGATCAAAATTCAAATAGAGTTAACAAAAGCGGGCTTATTGAAAAGACGAAAAACCACACGGGAAAAAATGGTACCAATGGTAACGGTTATGTTTCTGTAGACAACGAATGCGTCCCTGTGATAACTGGAAAAACGAAAACTAACTAAATGAAATTCAACTTGACAGAAAATATGCGCACGTGTTTATATCTTAGGTATTGTATATAAGATTTTAGAAAACTGTACAGTAAATATAATGTACTAGTCATATACACCACAATAACGTAAAAATTAGAGTATCGGCATATAAAGTGACCATTTAAAAGAATAAAAATCGAATTATAATGAAATTGAATCATAGAGATAATAAATAAAGAGTAGGCAAGTTTACAATTGACAGAGTAACTAAAATGAGAGAAGAGAATTGTTGAAGTTATTCTCTCAAATAGTAGTTCGCGAACTTGTTCGAAAGAGTTCAAATTTGACTTTACTGAATTCGCTAATAAACATGGTTTTTCTCCTCCCTGTATTTTAAACAACGCATTTTGACACTGTTTGGAAGGACGTAAGTAACAATTACCAAAAAAGTATCGATTGCCCTTATTTATTTATATGAATATTAATAGTACAATTATTACAATTATGAACATTATTTACAAAGTGTGTATAAATGTTTTCTCGTTGTTTCTCAATTTGTATGAAATGTTCTGACTCCATAATTTCTCCATCTCTAACCAAGTTTTCTGTACAGCAGCAGACTTCTGGGTTCGTTATATTGTATAAAATTTCATTTGCAACTTCCTATTGTTGGCGCTCTCCGCTACATAACTTTCAGTAATAGTGGCAGAATTCCATCCGCCATGTCGCTTGAGAGCTAAGACATCAACTCCAGTATTCGCTAATAAAGTGGTCTTCTAAGGAAGTGTCCAGTATACTCCTTAAAGTTCTCAAAGTTCAGAAATTTAGCAATTTCACTTGGAATTGAAGAAATAGAGTTTTCATTATACCTTACTGAAAACCCTATCTTATAACATGCCTATTAAGAGTACCGAAAATGACCAGGGGCCGTATTCTCGACAAGTGAACTTTTGATGCGTATGCGCATTTCGAGAGATTCGTCCGTTTTGGTATTCTTGACTCGTGAACATTGATGCGTATACGTTTTCAAAACGAGTGATTAGAGCGAGCGCTTTGTATCGTTCGTTTTATAGTTTTGTTGACGTCTATTGATAAAATTATTCTTATTTGTTGTCAACTGCGAAGACAAGTATTTTTGAATTGTCAATAATATTTTTTTTAAAATGGATGACCTTCGTTCTGGACTTCAAGTCCTGCCAAGTCTGTAAATGAATATATTATTGTACAAAATAGATTTGTGCGACTTAATCTCACCTTTCTCCAATTCTTCCAATCTCTGGATGCACCCGGCATACTATTTAGTATCAAACTTATTTCAGTCCACTTCCTTTCGGCATCTTTGAATGTAAAGCTATTAGAAAATTTGCCGGATTGAAGATCCGAGTTTTTTTTTCAGATACTCAATAAGGAGATTTTTCTGGCGTCATTTGACTTTTTTTATCTCGATGAGATATCCTACATAAAATTTATTTTTCCTCAATTTTCTGTAAATCACAAATGTTGACAATCTTTCACTTTGCCAGTTGTCAGTTTTTGAATTTAAGTTCACAAAACGTAAATTTACGAACCAATTTCTGTAATTAGTGAGATGTTGCAGTGTTGCCGGATGTTATGATCGCACATCATCAAGCGTATACGTTCCAAAAAACGAATGGTCGTCAAGAATACCACTTCAAAAAAAGTACTCGCACATGAACCATTCGTTTTAATGCGTATACGTCAAAAAGCTCACTTGCCGAGAATACGGCCCCTGTGCGCTACCATGCGTTGCTAAGGGAATTGAACACAGTTCCCTTAGCAACACTAAACCACAATTGTATTATGACAGCCGATATCAGTGTTTTGAATTATAATAATTGTACTATGACAGCAGATGTCAGTGTTTTGAATTATAGTCTAGTATAGTAAATACTTACTAGTTTTTGTATTAAGAAAGGTATAATGAAAAGTATCGTTCATTACACATCCATAAATGCTTTTCCCGTTCTTGCCCGTGTTCGGTTACGCCTCACACGGAACCCGTCGCGCGCACACGGGAAAAGCCTATTTTCTGAACTCGTAATGAAATATACTATTATCCCCGATAGACTGGTTTAAACACTTTCGTATGAAGAAGCGAGGATTAAAATTCGTCATCGCCTCATTGTCACTTTTAGTCACTATATAAATTTACCATTCCATTTTTGGAATCAGGAATAGTAGTAATTATGACTTCATGCCTTAATTCAACATTGTCCATTTTAATTGCACAAAGTTCACTAGAACGGCACGCTCCAGCAATTCCCATTATCATTACAGCCTTCATCATTAAATAAATATAATCGACGGCTTCTAACAGGAATTTATTTACATCTTCCCTGTCAAACACATTAGATTTTTTAGGTTTCTATCCGTCATTTACTCTTTTAAAAAATGCTCGAAGTTTAGGATACTTGGAAATATCTGTTTTCCTCTATGAAAAGGGTGGACTTCAGCATGGAATATTCACACCATAAGCTTGATGGAGTCTTTAATACAGCAGATTTTTCGTGAAAGTACGCCAAAGCACGGTTTCTGAAACTGCAGTAGCAGTCTTTGTTTAACTTTAAAATCAACTATTTACTGTACATGTTTTATTATCTGTGATTTTAAAAAGGGTTTTAATAACCTTTCCATATCAGTGGCGAGAAATCTAACAGGTCCCGTATCGTGGCCGTCACTGCTACAGGTGTATGGTATTTATCAATTTATTCGGGTTTAATGTATTTCTTATAGGACGTATGTAACTTGTACATAATTATATTCTGTTCATTATTCAGTTAAACTAAAATATTAACTGTTTCTAAGCAAAATGTACAAAGTAATTCTCTTAGTGCTTGAACGTGATTTGGATTCTTGTAAATTGGTAACTATTGGGGATTCAATATAAGCGCTACTCTTTCTGGCGACAGGAAACGGAACTAGTTTGTTGTAAGTTGTTTTATAACCTAACTTTTTTTTGACTTGAGTTTCCATTGTTCCATTTCAGTTTAGAGATTGCCTTTAGACTTTTTATTTATTAAATGCTCTATAAGTATTATCTATTGCAACAAATTAATTGTGTCAACCATTACTACGTGTAGAATTTCTATCATTAAAAAACAACAAATTCAACAATAGAATATAACAAATATTATTCGACAAATCTTGTAATTTGTGAAACTGGTCGAGTAATATCTTAATAAATATCATTAACAATACAGTGTAACGAATATAATAAACGAACAAAATCCAGAGGCAACGTCTAAACTATAATAGAAATCTTATGTCGAATAAAGTGAGGTTATAAAACAAAAAAAGGGTCGCAGGGCTACGATATGTTTGTAGTGCAATCTCAAACGGTTGAAAACTGGACGACTTATGCGCAGTGTATAAAAAACGAACAGACCTACTAATTTGAATCCCCAATAGCAAGAGCTATTCGAAATGTGCCATGCTTGGTGCAAAATTGTTCACAATAAGTCAAAACAATGACATTCAATTGATTTCACTTAGTTTTATTAATTTTTGATTTTTGGATAGCTTGTTGCTGTAGAGTCATTATGTTTGAATTCAGACAAAACGTCAAAACTGTTTAAAAATAAGTTGAGCATTGATTGAGTAAAGGCTGGTTTAGCCAACGGATATTGTGTAATTCATTATTTTTGTGTCTATATATTATGCGTAATACGTAATTCATAATGCCTAATGCAGAACAGTAAAATGGTGTTTATGTTACCGTTAAAGTATATAATGCAGTTATTTCATAGAATACCTAGTTATTCCATGAAATAACTGATCGTGTCCGTTAAAGTGTGTAATAGGTTAATAATTTGACACTTTAACTAGTTATTCTATGAAATAACTAGGTATTCTATAAATTAACTAATGAGAGACAGTTAAAGTGTAAAATAAACAATTTATCTAAAATGAAATAACTAGGTATTCTATAAATAAACTAATGAAAGACAGTTAAGGTGTAGGAAAGGACTATGCTTCCATCTTATGGAAAATAAAAGACCACTCAAATGCGGATATTTTGATACCAACTTATTCATCTTGAAAAATAGAACATTTGATAACATTGCGCCAATGTTGTAATTTAATTAATAAACCCACAAAATCAGTTCATTTGTCAGAAATTTTCGATTCGATTACAAAATCTAACCATTCAATGGGACTCCACCTGCTGCGGTGAAACAGAGTCGGACTTGTGAATATAGTTGTACATACGTTGAATACCAGTTTCGTTGAAACAAAATAATAGGATTATATTTTTCAGTTGTATAAAGATATGATAGATTGCAATCACATTATGTAAAAAAGGTACATCTCTCAATTGACAATCTAACATCTTTACATAAGTTTGTCATTTTGTAATAGCAGTTTATTATAACGTTTTCTATATTAAAATAGTAAAAGTATAATAGGTACATTTAATAACTGAGCGACACGTATTTCGTAAACAGGATTCTTAAATGACTATAAAATACACATGAGTTCCCGTCCGACACTTGCAGGTATCTTAATCGCGCACTCGAATTGCCGTCCAGTTTATTTAATCCGCTTACAGGTAAACTAAATAGTTTTGAAAATTCCGTCAGTACTAATTGCTATGAATATATTTTTCTATTATATTTTCTATTATATTAAGTTGTCATTTTCGAAACGGCAGTTTATTAATATACATATTTCCGAACGTTTGTTGTCGTACGCTATAGTGATACACAAAATGCTTGAAGTAATACTAAGTGAAAAGGGTAAACCCTTTCTGGTTAGGTTATATGTTAGGTTAGGTTAGGTTAGCTTCTTTACATGTATGTATTTATGACTCAGTTCAGTAGTAGTACGCAATAAAATTGTAGAATTAAAATTCCGTATTTTATTCCAATAATGATATCATATAAAATAATATCGTTTAATAGTGCCAAACATAAGACATTTATAACTATTTCTTATTTCAAACAACTGAAAACGGACCTCCCTTAAAACTTTTACTGTTCACTTATTACAATTTGCAATAAATACATAGCTAGATATCAGATGATTCAGAGAATTTACCGTAATTACCATAAACACCTTTTAGACAGGTCAGTTTTCACCCTGACGGGAACTCGAGTGACGGCTTAACGTATCCTAATTATGGAACAGGTAGACTGGTTGACTGTAGTTGACGCTGCTGATCGAACTATACCTAATCATGAAGAAATATAATGTGGCAAATTAGATTTCAGTTAACAGTGCTTTTTATGTGACGCGTTGGAAAACACTCATCGCCATCAAAATACATATAACACAAAAACCGGCTTCGGCTATCAAAAAAATACAAAAATTAAACAAAACCCGGCTTCGGCTATCAAAAAAATACAAAAATTAAACAAAACCCGGCTTCGGCCATCAAAAAAATTTAATAAAGCAAAAAGGCGACTTTAGCTACCAAAAAAATATAAAAACCGGCTTAGGCCAATAAAAATTTTTTTTCAGCTACACTTCGCGGATAGAAGGTAATGAGGTACTCAGGCACTGCCTGTGGGGGGAAGGTGGAGCGCGTAAAAGGGGATACTCTAAGAATTATACATTATTTTTTAGTATCACCCTTTACGTCGGGTTCATTACCTACACACATTTCACAAGCATTTTTGTATTAACAGTTAATAGACATTTAACATCTTGCATATAAAAAAATCTTTTCCGCATCCCTATCCTATTTTTTTTAAAGAGTTACCGATGCCAACAAATACACTACAAAATACTACAAAGAAAAAACAAAATATAAAAATTAACTGATAAAATTAGGTCATTTCAACCCTGTCTGGTTTTATTTATTCATTTCTTATCACCGCTGATATCCTTACTTCGTGGAATCTGTAATACATGTCTATTTACGTATTTTCTCTCTGTCTTACTCATACAATCTCCGTAAGCGATTTTAAAAATAATATCATTAATTGTGGGTTTATTAATTAAATTACAGCATTGGCGCAATGTTATCAAATGTTCTATTTTTCAAGACGAATAAGTTGGTATCAAAATATCCACATTTGAGTGGTCTTTTATTTTCCATAAGATGGAAGCATAGTCCTTTTGTAGTTGTAGTTTTTATCGAGAAGGGCAAGGAAAATCATTGAAGAAGCTATACAGTGTTGTAAAAATGGCTTCTTCAATGATTTTCCTTGCCCTTCTCGATAGATTAATCAATGATCTGTTTTAACCGCGTCGCACGGTGTTTACTTGGATACTGCATGTTCCTACTTCTCCCCCTACACCGTCACCGCTCTTGTCTTTTACACACATTACATGATATAGATTATTTTACACTTTAACGGGCTGCAGATCGTTATTCTATGAAATAACTAGTTAAACCATGAAATACAAGAGAGTTTTACACTTTAACGTACACGATCAGTTATTTCATGGAATAACTAGGTATTCTATGAAATAACTGCATTATATACTTTAACGGTAACATTTATACAATTAGCGAGTTCGTAAATTCATCGGCATTTTAGGGTCTCAAAATATGCGCTTTATGTCAGTGACGTCAATCGATGAACTTGATGGATTATAGCAAGGGCGGATTTAAGGAGAGGGCACGGAGGAACGTGCCCCCCCCCCGACGGTATTTTTGTGTACTGTGCATGGACATCCCATCACAGTACATACTTAGAAGCAAATCAAATTATCAGAGATGTTAAAATATGTGAATAAAATAACAGAAAGAACATGAGTGAAACTCTTGTCTATTTCTGGCTGGAATTCCGAATTTTGTTCGTTCCATCCCTTTCACGCACTTGCAAATGAAAGATGATAATCAGCGAAACTACCACGGACACATTCAAAAAACTTTTCAATCAGACTGAGGCCATCGCATATGAAATTAGTGCATAAATCACGGTCCGCAGAATCACCGGCCGTCAAACAAATCGGCCGAACATTCAGACTCAGTCAGTTGAATAATATTACCGACTTTCGGTATATATTCCTTTTCTAGATTATATGTTAAGTGAAATGTCTTCCAGGTTCCCTAGCGCTCCCATGCAAAGAATCGGTCAGTTGCAAAAGTTGCTGTCCCATAACTTCAGCGACAAAGATGTAGAGGATATTTTGCAAGGCGCTGAAGTATATAAAGAAGACCTTCCTTGTTTGTTAGCTTTGAAGTGTGAGCTAAAAATTTGACAACAGATGAGAGAAAATATCCCAGTATCTCCAGCAGATGCCTACAAAAGAGCAAAATATTAGAACTCTCTGTCACTTGCTGTGCATGTTTCCAGTGACTACTAGCACTGCCGAGCGATCATCTTTCTCCACCTTACGCCGAAGTGCTGGACATTTTCAGCAGGAAACATAAAAGAAGACTGTCTTTATTAAACATTTAATTTTTCTATTGTTTTGACACTTTCATAAACCTTCCTATACATACTTGAACTTGTAGAAATAAACTTGAAGTATGATACTTCAAGTTTATTTCTAAAAGTTATTGTTGATTTTTCTGCCCGTCTGCCCCTTGTGCCCCTCTCAGAAAAAAATCCTGAATCCGCCCTTTGATTATAGATTAGAAACGAACTAGTTATTTTGTTGACAGTTGGAATTAACTTGGTTAATGGTTAGGTTAAAATTTTCGAATTTTGTTTTCTAAAACACATCGGCTGCTACTGCTGCTGTTAATGCTTGAAGAATTTATTTTTTTAATTAAAATTTCCTCCATCTCGACTTAACACTGCACAAATAATACTCTATTCTAACCTAAAAATGTTAAATCCATCGGAAACATCAGCTTTTAAGTTCAATGGAACTGATGACTAGTACGATTAAATTACACTGAAATTACGAACACTTTAGCTGAATTTGTACGATGAACCATCGGCAATTTACGAATGGTTTTATGGAATTGTACTTTATGCGCATTCTCAATAGGGTGTTCAACTAAAAATAGATTCTTGTTAATGATTGGCAGATCGTTAATTCTAAGGGAACAAATTACGTCGCACCGTATTTTATCAAATTAAATAGTGTTGTTTTGTTTTTATCCCCATTTAGAAAATTCTATTTTAAAAATCGTTTAAAATCCGCCTTTTAGATTTTGACGTCACTAGTATAAGTTGAAGTTAGTTACATATTTTGACATGGAACAAAATAATCATGAGATCAAATTGAAGAAGAAAAGAAGAAGTTTAGGTTAGAGTGACAGTGAGTTGTTTGCATTCGCATGTGGTTTCATCTTGGTTTAAATTTTTTGTTAGTTCGAGCTCAAGCTTTATACCTTTTATTAATAAAATGCTTCAAATTCAAATTGAACAAGGTAAACAACAGAGTGATAGATGTCAACATTTTTGTCCTGAAGAATGTCAAACATCCCAATGAAGGAAAAAGGAGAAGAATCTGAAACATGGAACAGCAAAGAAAGACTATCGACAACTTCACATTTAAACTAGTGACGTATCTGCATTATAAGTTGCCTAGATTTAGTAAATTTTTGTTTTTATTTTTTTCTGTTAATCCAATCACTAAATTCCAAATAATTTTATTTTTTAATATCCCATTTGTCACTTATCAATACTATATGAGGTCAAAATTTGGAGTTGAACACATTATTGCTGAATTTAGGAATGCGATAGGGATATGGATAGGGATGCGTAATGAAAATTACGCATTAAAAACTGACAACTGACTGTTGACACTAAACTTGAGTAACCTTATTTTTATATTTATTAATATTTTTTTTATTAATTGACAAAAATGATAAAATTTCAATATAACGTGGTTCGCCTTTAAAATTATAATAAGAATTTTGAGACTATGCTGATCTTAACCATGGAAAAGAAGAAGAACACGTATGCGCACGCGCGTTATTGACGTAATTCTTAATGCATAAAGTTGAAAGTTACGAACTAAATATTTCACTATTCTCTGTACGTTGGGTAAAGGGTTACTTATAAATTATTTTAAGATTTAACAATCATCCATTAGGTACTAAGAATTGTGTATTACGCTCTATTAGTTGGAAAAACCAGTTAGAATCAATAGTTATGTACCTACCAATCCACTAATTATAAAAATATATTCCTTTAGAATAATATATTATTATTCTTGGCATAGTACAAACATTAAGTTTTAGTTGTTTATAACTACCATTCCAAAAAACAAATATATGTATTTTAACGATTGTTAATATTTGTAGGTATTTTGAAACAGGAAATTTAATTTATAAATATATTTCTATCATTGAATAAGTGTGTTTCATTATCCTACCCTTAAACACCGGAGATTATATTATTAAAGTAATCTGCATCAACCACTAAGGGCTAGTTCACATGAAAGGCGTTAAGCGCAATTGCTATTGACTGTACACATGCGCGTTGAGGGCTACGCGCGCTCAACGCAGCGATAATGCAAGTACTCTAAGGGATAGTAGCAGCTGTATATGACTGAAGAGTGTCCACATGTAGAGTTAGAGAACAGTACAGGCACGTCATCAATCTATGCGCTCGTTTCCAACCGATTCGCGATCCAGTGTCGCACCCCATTTAAACGTACTACCTACTATTTAAATTCCTAAAATACTCACCTAAAAGTCAAAGTCGAACTATAACTATCTGCATAAAAACTCTTCATTCACATAGTAATCACCCTTCACTCAACAACAATCGAAACAAGAATAAGACATTTACTGAGACTTGAACATGTGATCAGTTGCCAAGCAACAGGACGTTTTCGGTGATGACGACCTGTACTGTTCTCTATATACAGATTGCGAAAAATCTTAGCTCGACATACGATTTACACAAGTACGACAAGGATAATATGAACAACACTACTTGAAAGAGAGAGGAGAATTGTTCGCACACGCCCATCTGTGATGGGCGTGTGACAAGGATAATACGAACAACACTACTTGAAAGAGAGAGAAGAATTGTTGATGGGCGTGATGGGCGTGTGCGAACAATTCTCTCTCTTTCTAGTAGTGTTGTTCATAGTATCCTTGTCGTACTTGTGTAAATCGTATGTCAAGCTAAGATTTTTCGAAATATGTATGTGCGAGATATTAAGGCGACATTCACCGAAACCTAAAAAGGAAAGTCTCAGAGACTAGTAGTTTCCTATTCTCTGGTGGAATTTTAGGCTATCCACTGGCTTCAGTTTAATCTCTTGGGCTTTGTGCACTAGGATTCTGCAGTCCTATAGATTCCACAGGTATGTGAACTCCATTTCACAGCATCTACTCCACTAAGTGCTCAGGTGAGGTTGAGGTGCTCATTCCCGTTAGGACACCTATCGAAACTCTTAGTGCAGTGAATTTACTGCTTGGACCCTTACTTTGTGGAATCTACTCATATTACTTTTTTAATTGTTATCGAAATAATTATCAATATCTTAGAATTTTCGTAATTTTTCCATTAAATAGTGGAATCAATTAGGAACAGCTAGTTTCATTCAGAAAAGTAATCTTAATGCAGTCTTACTCTAGCTTAGGCATTCAATATATTTGATTATCTTAGCCCTACTATACAGGGTGTCCCAGACTAATTTATCCAGGCTATATCTCTTAAACGAATAATGTTTTTGGAATGGGAGAAAAAAAACTGATCTATTCCATTTCTAATACACTTTAATATGGCGTAGAAAAAATCATCCCCTGAATATTCATCCCTTAGTTACAACCCCTAACTTTAAATTTTTTAATAGCATCCTGTACATTTTTTTATAATTTTGGATGTGATCTTCCATCGTCTATTCAAGAAATTTTTCAAAAATAAAATGGGTTCGTAAGTAATCAAGAAACAAGCAACAAGACGGAGCTCCTCCACATAATGCGAGAATCGTTAACGACCACTTACAAAACCGTTTCGATAACCACTGGATAGTAAACAACTCTCCAGAAATTATGTGGGCGGCATGTTCACCTGATTTGTCAACTCTTGACTCTTTATTTTGGGCAGGGGGCTTACGTTTCTAGGGGGGTATTGTGGTACTATCTATTGCTCAAATTTATTTGAATAATCCTTAATACAGACTTTATTATTTCTGTCCATTGTTTACAAAGTGGAATTATTTGTTACATTGACAATTGGCCGTGACAGTCGTGTCTTGGATAAAAACGATCGTTTGTCATGCCGTGGCTTACATAGAGGGAAGTGTATCACTTTATGACTTGATCTGTGCGGAACACGCTCGGTATAGTGAACAGTGTAGTTCGGATGTATGTTTCGGGTAGGTTTCTCTATGATAGTATTCTGTACTGAAGTTGAGGAAGTATCAGTCACTTTTTTCCGCTGTGTGCTGTCTACTAGATGGCTTGGTTTCCAAAAGTGCATCGAACGAGAATCTGAATTTTGTTAATGACTGGGAAGTCATCCCCTGCTGGGTTTTATAGGTTCTCGTTCTGAATTAGTTGTGGAATATACGGTATAGTATTTTGTTCTACAGGAGTTTGTATTGTTGGAGAATTCCGTCTTGTTCTGGAAGCCGTTTTCCTTATAGGGGATATATTGTACTCAAACGATTGAAAGCGCCAACGTTGAAGTTTTGGCATTGGAGGTGTGCCACATGTTGTTGATGCTGGTTCATTATTAGTTGGTTGCCATCCAGTAAGAGGAAGATTTTGAGTACTGGATCCTTTTTGGAAAAGGGTTCACCTGGCCAGGACCAGTGATAAAAGATATTGTTTATCAATGAAAACCGCAAAATGTAGACGAATTAAAATAAAACATAAGACAAGCATGTCGCCAAATTACTCCTGCAATGATTCAAACCATGTAATCTTTAATACATTTATTTTTATTGTTCCTTTAAGCTTTAAGGCTTTCTTGATTAATTTAACAAAAATAAAAAATAAACTGATATTTTCTTGATTACTTATGAACCCATTTTATTTTCGAAAAATTTCTTGAATAGACGATGGAAGACCACATCCAAAATTATGAAAAAATTGTACAGGGTGCTATTAACAAATTTAAAGTTAGGGGTTGTAACTAAGGGATGAATATATAGTGGATGATCTTTTCTACGCAATATTAAAGTGTATTAAAAATGGAATAGATCAGTTTTTGTCCCATTCGAAAATCTCTATTCGTTTAAGAGATATAGCTTGGATAAATTAGTCTGGGACACCCTGTATATTTCCAGTGGTCAGTTCTTTTCTTTTTTTCGGCGTTGCCCATTTCTCCCAATATTACATTGGTGCTGATTACCGGTCCAGAAAAGGATGTTTCAGCCTCTCCTCCACATCATTTTCAAACATCCGACATGATGATAATCCTTTGCTTTCTATATATTATATCAAAGCTGAACGAAAAAAGACAAGAGTGCGATAAGTCTTGGATATAAACCATACTTTAACCTCCCCACACATGTAGTCCAAATCCATGATACGACTGGCTCCAAATATATTATGGATGGAGATCCTTGAAATTACGTCTCCTATATATGGCTGACGTGACCCAAGCGGAAGCATATTGCGTCATTCATTTATGGGTGACGAGGGGGAAAATGTGTCGTCATAACTATTGTTTTTATTATTCTTTTAATTATTTTGGGATATCAAACCAGCTACCGTTATCAAGAACAATTAAGTTTTTAAATTCTGGTCTCTATCTGACACTAACGAAAAAATTCGACTACTAGACAATCAAAGTTTAAGAATGCAAAAAATATGTTGTCAAAATATTTTTTGTATGGCTTTCTAACAGTACTATAATCTACTAGGAATGGGATCCAGTGAAGTGCACGCTCCAGGAGTTTTCTTAAGGATAGCGCTTTTTTTGCTTATTTCGGAAATGTTGTTAATAAAACGCGTTTGATGTTACTTTTTTTGTAATATGATTTTTTTTATATATGTCTAAATCAGTTTTGTGATTTTGTGTACCTATTGAAGTGTGTAATGATTCCAATTCCAATGATAAATCATAAGAAAACCTGGATACTATCGTGATAACGCAGGTAATTTATTATTAGAAATTTCTCTTTCTAACATTGGTAACCAAATTTGACTACATTCGGCTGAAATACTAGCTACATGTTTATCCGCACTTTCTTTGATTTTTCTTTTTTAAGGGGTTCTTTCAATATTATGTGCGCCGAATCCCATTGAATATGATGCCCCTCTTTCCAAGCATGTTTGCATATACCTGACTCCCTCTCTTTAATATACTTTTTGTGTTCATTTATCCGGATTTTCACCAAAATAAAATTTGTCGCATTCACAGGATATGCAGTTTTTTGAAGATTGTTCTTCATTTTTTGGTTTATATTTCATTAGTATAGATCTCAACGTATTGTTAGATTTAAAGTTAGTTCGAATATTCAATCGATTACCAATTTTCTTAATTCTTTCTTAACATACGGTATTGTTAAGTTTTTAAAAATTATATTAGTTGAATTATTATTGTTATTATTATTATTATTCGGTATTAACAACGAGCCATTCTCTATATTCCTAATTTATTTGTTTATAAATTTTGTCGAGTAATTATTGTTATTTAAAACTGTCTTTAGTAAAGTTTTCTCCTTTATGAATTCAAATACCTATTATTAGTGTGTGTTGGTTTATTGTAAACACTTGTTTCATACCCTGTAGATAGTGTAGATGTTTGATTAATAAGAACATCTAAAAATGTCAAAAAATTGTTATTCTCAATTTCAATTTAAAATTTTATAGATTTTTCTCCTTCATTTATATTTGTTAAAAAAGCATTCAGAGATACTAAGTCATAAGGCCATATTGTCGTCTACATAAATATATCCACCATTTTAATTTTTGATTATTTTTTACTCTTCGGGCTTCAAAATGTTCCATGTAAATATTTGATAAAACCGTTCCTGGAACGTGCACTTCACAGGAACGCTATCAAAACGTTGAATTAAAAAATATAAAAAAAATTGTGGTTTAATTTTAATAATAAGGAACATACAGAAGATATTGTTTTTATGACTGGCAAATATTAGAAATGTGAGTTGATAAATTGGAAATAATAATAATAATAATAATAATAAATTGGAATACTTCTTTTTGACAAAAGCTATGAATTACTGTTGAATATCTTACTATACAATCTAATTCAATTTTTTGTCTTTCTCGATAAATCTTTTATTTTGCATTGTATAGAGTCTCCTAGAACACATTTTGTTTCGGACATTTTAAAGTAACTTTATGTTCCAACATATCTTGAAATATAAGCAATGCAATAAAAAATTATAAAAACTATCTTTATTTTCATTTTGTAACCCTTTTCCTCAATATTTTTATTATTCACAATGTATTGCGTTATTTCATTGACCCGCCACGGTCTAATTAATACGAATAAAATCAAATAGTTGAATTAAACCAGTTGACCCTTGAAGCGACTCCAAAAAAAGAATAATGAAAGGTATCATCACTAATAAATACCATTAAATGAACAATCATGTGTACGAACACGATTCATGATGTTTCAGTTATGTAGGAATAAAATTAAGAGGTCAAAAATCAATTTTACATGCTAATGTAAGTACTACGCATTTAAAAAAAATACGGAACAAGAATAAACATTTGTTTCTGTACACAGAATACCAGACGAGGGAAGTCCTGACGTTACATAGGATTTTCTTGATAATATTACTTGCGTTTTTCTATGTGTATAGTTTTAATACCTATAAATTGCACACGTTTTAGTTTCATTTAGTTTTCCAAAGAGTAAACTTATGTTACTTTAGTGTTTGGTTTATCATAAAAAGATTTTTTTTAATGACCAAAGGGGCGAGGTTTTAATTTCCTGTATCTCATTAAGGGCAAATCTGATCACACATGTTTGTAGGATTTTTTCGCCTTGAATTTTAATGACAAATCTCCCATAATATTACTTTGGAAATACATTTTTATTTCAAAAGTAAGTGAAATCTGCACGCCACTGTATCTTAAAATATACTTTTAATTTTGTTATTTTTGTTACCTACTTTTTCGGTAACAATAGAAAAAGGTCAAATGTTAAGCAACTGCTGCTCTTCTATGTTTTCACCCTTTCAGAGTTGAATTTAGTAAATTTTTGACGGATCTACTTTTTTCCATATTTTGTTCTTTCAAATTAGTAGATTTGGAAATATATACTATCTCACCTAAGGACCCCAAATGATTAAAAATCCATTGAAATATAGTACTTACAGATAGATGATAATAATAAGGGCCACTTGTATAATCTGTGGTTGCTATTAGATCAAATTTGACGGATTGGTTAAGTCTTAAGGTTAGTCTTTACGTGACATAAACTTGCGACATTTTATATAATAAAAACACAAAAAAGCGACATAATTTCTAATATCATGACATAAAACTTGACGATTAATAATTTATTGTAATTGAACGCATGTTCGAACTCCGCTTCGCGTCGCGTCTGCGGTCGCGTGCGGAAAAGTATCACTTTCCGCACTAGTTAGGAAAATAACTATATTGTTATTGTTTCTCAAGACTTCGTCACTTGCCAGTGTCTCCACGTATAACATATTGTGTGTATGTGTGTTGTTTTCGAAGATCGTTTTTTTTATCTCACTTTTCCATCTCGCCAAAGATTTATAATACAAAATTTGATGTATTATATCTAATCTACAATAGTAGTTTTTCTCCGATCGTGGGAAAAGTGACACTATTTTGACCTGTTTTCTATGCGCAAAGCCCAACATTCCAGAATAGTGGGCAGCTGCTAAGCAATTAGAAAATAACAGTGCGGTAATATTACTAATGGATTATTACAATAAAATGAAACAAAGTATGGTTTTAATTTTTATATTGATAAAGTTGTTATAAAAGAAATAAAAGAAACATCTATGGTTACCACTTCTATATTTCAATATGAACATAGAGAAACCTATCTAAACTTACTTGATTACATCTTGAATGAAATATTTTTTAATTAATTTTTTAAATGTAAATCAACGATCGAAGAAAAAATAGTATGTATAATTCGTGGGAAAAGCATATTCCCAAACTCCTGTGTTACCAGACTCGTCGCTACGCGCCTAGTCTGGTAATTATCACAGTCGTTTGGGAATATTATGCTTTTCCCACTAATTATACAATATACTATTGTGAAACAAGTGCGCAAAGTGATACTTTCCCACGTGCGCTGAAGTTAAGCGAGTATGCGCATATGTTGTACATAATACTTTTTCTACGATCACGATTTTCAAAGAAAAATAAGAAACATTTTATTAATAATATATTTTGGGAATGTAATAAACATTTTGTTTACTTGAAATTATAATTTATGGTAAAATATAATTTAAGATTTTGATTGTTCTTGAAAATAGGTTAGAATTACATTTTCAGAAAATTTCATGAAAAGTGTATTCATACTTGAGGTAAAAGGTTTAAAGTAGCATTCATTGCAATTTCCAAAATTTCTGGAGGTGTGTTTTCCATATACCTATTCAACTTCTGAAACTGAATTATTGTCAATTCCTTACATCTCGAATTATTATTTTAATAATATGCACTAAAGGATACGTCGTTATCAAATATTCAAATTAAAAGCTAATAACTACCTAATCTATAATTTTTAAGTATATGAAAATAATCTGCATGTTACAATCAATTATATTTTAAGTAGCAAACGTCAAACTACCTGTCAACAAACGCAGCATCCTAAGATATGTATGGGAGAGCCAGTATAATAGTTCTCTGCTGTCTTTTACGCATGTGCAGTGTGCGGTACAGAAAATTCCCGCATCACTTTCTCGCACCGTAAGGAATTAGTAACTTTCAAAGCAAGTAAGCCGTGTCTATTTGTATACTTTTCATAGTGATCGTAGAAAATAGTATATTGTGCAACTAGTGGGGAAAGTTCAATTTTTCTCACGAGTGTGGAAGTTTGTGGAACGAGCCCGAAGGGCTCAAGATATCTGTGGCTTGAATGTCCATCCACGATTAACAAAACCTTTTCTGTGCGAGATGCCTTGGCATATATTTGAAAATGCTGCAACCATTGTAAAAATACTTGACCAGTCATCCAGCCAGACTCCTGGGGAATACATAAAGTTCCTGCAGGTGTATGGTCAGTTAACTCTTTTTCATATTTTTTCGCGGGAAAATTAGGGCAGGCGGAATATAGTTCCCATTAGTACTCATGCAACAAACAACCGTGACGTGCAAACCTCTTTCGGCGCTGGTAATTGCACCTACTTGTTTCCTACCGGTTGTAGCAAACACTTTCTGCGGGCGCTGTACGGTAGATAATGCAGATTCGTCTGCATTATACATCTTCATGGGATCAATCTTTTCCTTTTGCAAGGTGTCCTCTAGCACCTTAAAAAACTGAGCCACTTGAGGTTTATTCAATGCCTGCGCTCTGTTATATCTGGATTTCTTCTGCGAAATTCTCTTAACCAGTCCTTTCCAGCGGCCTTTTTCTGGTTATTAAAAGAATGTTCAAACCCATTTTTTACTGCTAAACTCTAAAACGTCCCGTCTTGTTAGTCCAAAAACCTTGAGTCTAGCAATTTTAAATGTTCAACCAACTGCCTTTCTAGTTCTATGGGTAATGTTGGTTTAAATCTGCCCAGTCGTTTTTCCCCTTTCTGTAAATTTTTAATTTTTTGCAAAGCATGTCTCCTTAGGGTTGCTTGAGGTAAATTGTAAAGTTTTGATGCCTTGAGCCACCCCATTTCACCCTTATTATTGCCTTTAGCATAGAATCAGCATCCCATGATTGCCTATTGGTCTTTCTTGCATAATTTCGCGTCATAATCTGCAAAAAACACATTTTTATCCATTTGTAAGGCACATTCTCTTTTATTATGTATGGTCGGGCAAAATGACATAGCATGTCATTTTGCCCTCTTTACTCCTGTCATTTTATCCCACGCAAACCTAGTTCAAACAAATACAATTTTTGACAAAACAATAACTTATTAACTTAATTTGAAATATGCAAACATAAAAGCAATAATTCTCATACATATTTTAACTTACCAATTTATCACACTAAAAATGTTGTGCAGATTTTAATATAGCGCGCCAAAAACTTTTTGATGTCAAATATTGAAAAATCGGACGTGCTTCCTCTATGACCGATAAAGCGAAACAAAATGTGAACTGGCAAGACTGGAACCCACGCTACAATAACATATTCGTTTCCGAACACTCCCGAACGATGAGTCCAGTATATACAAGCACTGTGTCATTTTACCCGACTATGTCATTTTGTACACCCTTTCCCTACACTTCTAAAGTAAAAGGGGTTGGTATATCTGTTAAGATAGAACCAACCATTCTGGTTTGCGATTAGAAGGAATAACATCACTTGAGGACCGGTTTCGGCGTTTTGCGCCTCATCAGCACAAGGTAGATGTCATTCGTCCAGAAGCTCTGAGTGCATAATACTGGACTAGAGACTACGTTGATACCACACCAATACATTAGCATTAGTAAAGGAAATGTTAAGAGTGCGATATCAGCGACATCTCTACATCTAATCACAAACCAAAATTCTATATCGACAAAAAACCATCTCGGTTTTGTAGATATTTACTTAATTACAGTTACCTGTAAATAATTGTCATATTAGTAAAGCGTGATCTACAGACGTCAAAAAAATAATAGTTCAATACTATTTATGGAGGGTAGAAGGAAGGAGTACCATCTGAAAAAGTGTCCATCGAAAGGAAGCAAATTAAGGTGGCGCCATAGTAGCAAGTGGAAAGATTTTTAAAACAGCGCCATGAATTATTAGAGTAAGATACAAAATTAAAAAAGGAAATACTACGTAAATAATTGAGATTTTAAATACTGTATATTTCTCAATTACACAAGTCACGAAAAATACTAAATTTTTCAACCCAGCACACTTCACTCAGTTTATAACCCTAAATTCACATCATTTCCATTAGCTACACGAGCGCCATTTCGGTGAATCTTCGAATTATAATTTGCTGTTTACAGGTGGACACTTTTTCAACTTGTCCCCCATACAAGATGGTGCTCCTTCCTTCTTCCATAATACTATTAAACGTTTTACAAAATTAGAAAAATTAATTTCCAAAGAGCAGACCGACCGTCCACTAAGAAGCAACAACTACTTCTCGGGCTGTGTGCCCCGACAGACATTGAATTACACTTCTAAAGTAAACGGAGTTGGTATATCTGTTAAGATAGAACAACCAACAATTAAAGCGTTTAATAGTATTGAACTATTATTTTTTGACGTCTTTAGTTAGAATTGTTCTTGTCTAAAAAGATAGTGGCTCTCAAAACATTGTATCGTTTGAACTATCCCTCTGGCATACCTAGGGTGACTTAAACATGGTTGGGAGCCAACCATACATTACGTCACACGAATTTGAGGACTTTTTAATCCCTCCCTACGGCCTTATCTCAGGTTGTCACATTTTTAGAACCCACTCCCCCCTGATGTGACGCCACACATTTTCCAATTTTATGCATTTATTTGAAAATAATCAAAAGAAAAAAATTATTTTCATTTTTTTCTTATTTTTATTGAATTTTCTTTAATAAAATCAACATAAAGTCATATATTTTAGATAACATGGAAAAAAAAGACTAGTTAGAAAATAATTGATTAAAGATACAAAACTGTATTTTAAATTTTAACATGTGACGTCACAAAGCTTTTGACCCCCCCTGTCCCTTGTCACACAATGTCACATTCCGGTGATACCCTCCCCCCCTTTAAAGTGTGACGTAATTTATGGATGGCCCCTTGAGAAGTGACCAAAAAAAAATCATTTTTTCTTAAATATAACAGCAGATAAAGCTAAAATTTGCCATCTAGTAAATTTCCCTTGATTATGCTCATGATTAAAACAAATATATTTTACGTCAAAAGCACGGAATCGGTCCTTTTGTTAACAAACAATACCTCAGCAGCTAATTCATAGCTTTCGAATTAATTAAACGGTTCCGTCTTTAAATTGTCACAAAGTTCGTGACCAAAAATCCATATTAATGTATGATAATTTGACTAAGGAACGCGTTATTGTTCTTTTCAAAAATATTATCCAGATCAGTTTATTAACATCGCCTTCGAAACGTAAAACAACAGTTACAGTGCATTTTTAGTTCATTCAAAAGTAAAGTAAGTTACCTCCAAAAATGGCGTTGACATTAAAAACGTTGTACAAAGGATATAATTGGCTCTTTGAAGAAGTTGCAGGTATGTTCGGATTTGAATCTTATATTTTATATACTTAAAAGCATTGAAAGGTGTTTATCCAACTCATTACACCACCTCCTACAGGAACTTTTGCGATTGTCCCTGTTATTAGAATTTACAATTATGCACAGGATGATTTTATGCTTATAGTAAAATTTACAGTTTTCATGAAAGCTGCTACTTAGTTCTTAAGGCGTTCGTCTCCCCTTCTAAGAGTATGAAAATAATGGAGCAGCGGTACAGACTTCAAATTTGCTTAAATTACTTTTGGCATTAAATTTTTTTATGAAAATCAGTCAGCACAAATGACTACTGTTTGGTTACCGAGTCCTGCAAGTTCAGTTGCATTTAAAAAAGGATACAAGAGGCGTTAACGTCATTCCATTGACGTAAAACCATCTGGTATCATTGCAGGTGAAGGTTATGATAGGTTTTTAAATTGGAAATCATTGACGTCGAGCTCATCAGCTCCTCAATTGACCTTTTCCCAAGTACGTCATCGTGACGAATTTCTGTCACCTTCAAACTAAATTCTAAGTTAACCTCAAACCGAATATTACACGATAACACTCCTAAAAATTGCCTTTTTACAATTAAATTATTAAAGCATCCAACCAAAACCAATTAACTTTTGTTCTCGATTTATATTTAAATCAGTAAAAAATACTATTTCCATCCATCTTTCTGAAGGTTGTCCGTGATCAGCTGGATTATAACGTCACTTGGAATTGCTCTATTTTTGTTGATAATTTTAATATTGGCATTATACAGTGGGTCCTTAAAGTAATGCATGAATTCATTATTAGTGAACAGTGATATGAAAAAATCCGATTTTTTGAGAATAATGTATCATATAGGGCGAATAACCTTGAGTGATGACGTCACTACCCGCTTTTTAAATGACATACACCCGTTTTTGAGTTTCATATTCCCAGTATAAATCGTTAGGATTGTTTTATTCGAGGTAGAGCTATAAGCTGGATTTATAAAATCTGTTATTCCAGTTGTTCGATGCTTGTCGTCACTTCCACGTTGTCGGCGATTCTTTAATCACAGTTGTTCCCGAGTTGACTAATTTATATTGGTTTTTCGTTGTTGGCGATGTTGAAATTTGATTGGTCACAAACGTCATACGTCAGAAAAATTGTCGTTACAGATTATATAGGTTTTGTTAATGTTTATCGTATTTGTATCAATATATCAAGAAAGTAAGATGTAATCAGTACTTTAACAGCAAATCAATAATCAAAATATGTGGAGTTTGACACGATTGTCAGATATCAAGTTACGTGGTACCAACTTAAGTTTTCATTGGCGGAACTGCGAATCACAAATAAAAAGATATTAAATTTGGTTATTTGAGAGCAACGACGAAAAACGTGGAAACGACGAACAACGCGACAACAACGGTTTATAAACGCATGTTTGTGATATAAATGTTTCATTTTCGAGCAGCGGGAATCACAAACAACGAATTTTAGTGTCAAGGAGGGTCCGATACCCCCCTTTACCTCTTTACCCTCTTTACATCTTTATATAATGAGGCTATCAGATACATCCTTATGTCGATGCTGTGAACAGGAAGATGAGACTGTAGAGCATCCTCTTTGATTGCTCGGCTCTATCGTAAATCGGTGTTCGGCGAATTCTATGCTCTTGGAGACGTTATCCACTATGTTAAAACCATATAGGCTGGTGTATTGTGGGGGACTTCCAGGAGGATGCAAAAAGGGTGTATTGAGACCTAGGTGCTGTGGGGTTGGCCTACTTTCCCAACTAATCAGATCAGAGATCAGATGTCGTGAAGATGATTAAATGTAGCGTAGAGCTTTTTAGGGACTCTAATATTTCGAGGACATCTATATAATCTTCGAAAATGTCATTCATGCGGAATAGCTTTTCAGGTTAAATCAGTTGTCAACCGCGATCTTAAGCTAAGTTGAACTTAAGTGGCTCCAATCGGGAATATTAAGAGCTTCTTAAGGAGAATTCAGCTCAACGAAAAAATACTTTTATTAACTTAAACATACCTACCATTTTGTTTCAGACAAGAGACCAGCAGAACTGAACATGTTTTTAATGTCGTCGGTTTTTCAGCCGATATTAGTGTTAGCAGCTTATTTTTACATTATTTACCGCTTGGGGCCTGGTTTAATGAAAAATCGGAAACCATTTGATCTCAGAAACGTATTGCTTGTATACAATTTTTTGCAAATTATCGCCAATTCGTATATCGTATTCGAGGTAAGAAAAAAACAAACTTTTTTAAACGTTGTCTATTCAATTTCTACTTGTTTCGTTTGAGAACTGATTTAAACATTTTATGATTATAGGCTACGTACGATGTATTGTACAACATGAACTGGAGTTGTGAACCGATGGACTATAGCAATTCTCCTTCTGCCATATATTTATTGAAGCTATACCATTTCTTTTTTATTACTAGAATGGCCGATCTATTGGAAACCGTAAGCTACTTTAGAATGTATTAACCTTGCGCTAATTTTATGGAAATGTCTCCATTAGTACTAAATCCAAACACACTATCCTTGTTTTTAAGCTAGGAGGAGTATTTAAGAAACCTCAATCACACCACTAAAAGTTACTAGATTGGGAGTGTGTTCCGAAAGGGTCGTGTTCAGACTTTTTGAACTACCTAATGGACAATTACGTGAAATTATGTATTGTACTGCTCGCAGTTGTTGAGGCCAATGAGGGATCAAGGCATGTCTAAATATCGAATCATTATTGGCCACAGGCCATGGTGAAAGTACCTAGTAGTACTAGTACCTACATTATTGAGAAGAAATGTATGGTTATAATAAGTAATTTATGTGAAATTTGTTAATAATTTGAGGATAAATAAGTATGTAGAAAATGCTAAAATGCTAAATGCTAAATGCTAAAAGTAAACAGATGTTTTGATATCGAAAAATACCATAATATTGTACTGTTTACTGTGTTACAATAATAAGATTTTACTTGGAAACTTATACTATTAACAAGAAAAAACAAGCATGGACTATTATAGGGTTTCTTTATCAAACGGATTAAATAATAAAAATAGCAATTAACTTGGTTGGAATATAATTCTTTGTTAAAAATAAAACAATAAACGCTCAAAAGTGGAGATGAAGATTGAACTAATGAATATTTTTATATAATTAAACCCAAAACTGACAAATATCGTTGACAAGCTGTGTGGAACGGGCGGCAATCTGAACAATCACCATAGGCAACAGAAATGCCAACTTAAATTCAAATCGCTCCTCTTAGTTTAAAAATAAGGTTATATCATAACAACTGAATAGATAATTCCATTTAACCGAGGTGTCATTCCATTACATAAATTTTGAGATAATTAATTTTGCAAATTGTGTGTTTTAGATTTTCTTTGTATTAAGAAAGAAACAAAGACAAGTGACATTTTTGCACGTCTACCATCATGCTGGTATGTTTACTTTGATGTGGGTCGCCGTAAAATTTATTGGTGGAGGATACGGTACATGGGTGGGATTAATCAATGGAGCCGTACATGTCGTAATGTACACCTATTACTTCCTTAGTGCTTGGGACGAAAAATGGAAAAAAAATGTAGCATTCAAAAAATCCATAACGCAAATCCAATTGGTAAGCTTTTATACTTAGTGTACTGAAAATATTTACAGAACATCTTTCACGATTTTTTTAAATTTCGGTTTGTGAGTGACTCTTTTGGTAGTATTTAAATTATTGTCAAATCGATCACCTTATTACCTAAATGCCATAATTTCGGAGTTTTCATTTGAAATAACAAAGTTCATTATATTTCCAGAAAAACGGAAGTTCTGACAACAATGTAAATACTACCATAGGTTTGTTCCAGCAAGCATTTATGAACCGTTCTGGAATCGTATTGAGTACTGGATAGTGCGCAAACTTGACTTAGGGATGGTTCTTGAACTAACACATCAACATTTTCTTTATCACCTCCTTTTAGTTGGTACAGTACCGTCCCAAGAACGATACTATAATCAGTTTGAACGCGAAAATAAACTATCCTTTAGCCTTTCTTTTTTGTTGAAAAAGTTCCACACTCAGTCCTTTGTCCTTTCTTTTTTCACTAACAAAATCCAAATACTCCCTTGTCGTTTCATTTCTTTTTTCCCGTTCTGTCTGCCTTTTTTGGCAATTTTTAATTTTTGCTCCTCTTTTTTCTTTTTTATAAAAAAATGATTTTAAGTAATTCTTTATGTCCAACAATATGTCATTCCTTTTCTTATAGGATGATGACGAGCTTAACCTTTTTTTCTTTTAACCCCTAATTTTTGAGGGGTTGCATCATTTGCTGTGAATGCAATGTCTGCATGATGGTTGATATTCTTCTATTGTAATAACAGGCACTGGAACTGCGTTGGTAGTGCTTCTTTTGCCTGTAGGTGTGCACTCGATAAGAGTAGAATGGGTTTCAAGTTTTTTTTCTCTAAAAAATCTCATCCAATTCCTCTTCAAACTCACACGTCTTTCTGCTTCTTCCAGTTTGATTATTGTGGTCAATTGTTTTTTTAAAATTCCTTTCTAAAACTTTTGCTTGGAGGTATTGTTAATTGAGACATATTGGAGAGATCCTTGGCAAATACCTCCAATAGCTTTTTTTGGACTTAATTTAATAGGAACCTATTTTTTTATGATACTTCTCATAAAACTCTAATAACTTCAACATTTTTCTTTCGAAAAATATTTATCCCCTTCTTCATCTACACAAGAATTCCTCCATTATTAAACCTAAAACCAAAATCAAATTTTAATTATTATATTGTAAACAGTGCAAAGAACTGCTTACCGTTATTATCCAAGACTTCTTAATATTATTAATACCAAAAAATTCAACAAAATGGCCAATGCAAGGGATACAGGAGGCGATAACTAGAGGAGCATATTACGTCATCTGCGCATGCGACTTTCTCGCTACGAGGCTCGCAACTCGCGGCTCTTACTTTTTCAAGAAGGGGAGGGATAACTAACCCTTCCCCTTGAAGGTTATTTAAGGTTAAGGGTGAATGGAATGGTTATTTTTCCTTCCCTTTATTGAAATAGTAAGAGCCGCGAGTCCAGCCGTCGTAGCGAGAAAGTGGCATGCGCAGATAACGGAATATGCTCCTCTAGTTATCGCCTCTTAGGGATACAGGATACACAACAGTAATGAGTTATCTTGATACACAATCCAAGCCAAAGAGTTAGGTTAGTTCAGTTCTATAGACCATGCGGGATATTCGGGTTTTTTCGAACTCTGTCCAATTTCTAACGGTCCGAGAATAGTTCTTAGGACTGAATAAAGTACGCGACTAGTTCTGCGCAATTCCAGATTGGTTTACGGACTATCCAGAAACAAAAACCCGAATAAAAGTGGATTTCCACAGATCCGTCATCCGATGTCCGATTGTTAGTCGTATCACGTCGTATCGGATGAGTGAAAATGCCAATTTTCCATTGGTTGGAAACAATCGTACGTTTTAGTAACAAAAATAATGTCATAACACTTTTAAACTTTTTCAACAGCAAACTGTTCCTTGCTTTTAATCGTCTTTCATTAAAATTATTATTATTCATTCTGAAATAATATCCCAAATAAAAAGGAGGTCATGAAAAAGTTAGGTTAAATCAGATCCGATGACGGATAAAAGTTGAACATTTTTCAACTTTTTCCTATGACAGACGTAAGTTAAAACAAAACTTTCGGACAAATATTAGGCGACTTGTCAATTGAGTTTTTCCACCAATCACAAAACTTTCGGATGATCCTATCGTCGGATGACGGATCTGTGGAAATCCACCTTAGAGCTAAGATCGGAGGTATTGCAGGTGCGTTCGGTATTTACACCCGTTCGTTTATGACATCTAGATATGGAGAAGGGGGAAAGCCAATGGGCGCGTTCGGCCACGCTAGCGCAAAGTTAGCACTAGCAGCGGCGCCCTGTGAAAGCGCTTGAAGGTGTCTGAACGTCTGATTTGATGCTCTGTGACAAACAAATATAAAGCGCCTTCAATGGAAAACTTTATAAATACTTAATCTTGGAAGAACTTGCGGATGAAAATAATATTGTGGAATTGATTCCACCTGTAATTGAAAACCAAGAAGAATATGTAGAAATATTAGCATTAGGAGAAGAAAATCCTGTAGGAAATTTAAATTATTTTGAGGAAGTAATTCACTAATAAAAACTAAATAACACAGAAATTTTAAGTTAGCGGTTAGAATTGTTGTTTGTTGTTGTTGACATAACGAACCGCTGACCAACTTAGCGGAAAATAAATTGGCTGGAAAAAATGGCGACCACTAGAGCTAGCGCTATCACTTAGCGGTCAAATTCGCCCTCCGCTTACTCAGCGCGCTTGCCTAGCGCTAGCGTGGCTGAATGCGCCCTATGTCAGAACAATTTTCACGTGGACCGAAGTATGTCCTGCGCTGGTGTTTGTTTACATCCTGGGTAGCTTGGCTTTGAATTCAGTACCTATAGTTAACTTGTGTCTGTTTCAGGTACAATTTACGACTCTAATAATCATTTATACCAGACAACTTTTGATCGATTGCGATTACCCACGTGTTGCGTCCTATTTCTTTGTACCGCAAAATTTCTTTATGCTGGTTCTATTTGGTGATTTTTACATAAAAACCTACATCAAGAAAACCTTAAAACCCTCAAAACTAGGTAAGTTGTTTTAATAAAATAAACTGATCTTTTCTGATCTGATTTTCTTTTTCAGATTAAACTAATCTAATCATATTATAGCAAACTGACGACTTTGTTTTAAAAGTTATTGAATATTAGTTTACGATTTCAATAATTTACTTAAAATAATTTACCAAACCAGATGATATATTTATTTACAAACACGTTAAAGCTAATCCCTATATATGGTCATCCATGTTGTAGTAGGTACTTGAAATTTTTCCAAGGCTGCTTCAATATTTTAACAGCCGTTACATATTTTGAAATAGTTTTTAACGCATTAAGTTGGTGTTACATGGACATTTTTATTTTAAAGCTGTTACGCTTTGAAGGCGAAATTAAAACATTTAAATTAAGTTATCAATAGACTTCAACCTGCTTCTCGTATTTATGTAATTAATGTCTCTTATCAAACTTAGATTTGCCTACTTGTGAAAAAATTGTCTGGAAGAACATTAACTGCAGAAAATCGGCAGCTCGTGTTAAATTTATTAGATTATTTCTCCACGAATAAAGAGAACAATTAAATGGCACAATTTGTAAGAGTGAGGAACTTACACTAACAACTGAACCGTGTAATTCCTCCAATGTTTGTAACTTACTTCATTAGGAGGTGTTAACAGGGCTAAAAAACTGAAAAGGACTATATCAGCCTTATGCATAGCCGATCGCCACCGACTCGCCACACTTTCGCCGCTCGCTATATGCAAGATTGGTAATGCATACTTAGTCAATCGCCAGAAAAATGACGATTTCGCTGTGGCTTATATTTTGGCGAAGTGTTGGCGTTCGGATGGAGATGGTCATTGAGAATACATCATAAAAAGAAAGAATCAGACAAAGGTTGTTTATAATAGTTTTAAAACACTATATCTTTTAATTGTACAAATGTCTAATCTGCTACCCTTACTTTAGAGCACGTACAAGAATAAACATTCATATTTTACTATTATTATGGTGCAATTCCTCAAGTGTTACCACACGTGCATATTACAGGAGAATGAATTGCGCGTTCGGCGTTGCGCCAGAGAGGAGAAAGGAAAAAGATCGACTATGCAAAGCAAAACATGTGCCGTCCTTGCACCAGCAAATTGCCAGAACGTTCGCCGGAATAAATCTCCGATTTATCGCCAGATTCCGACTATGCATAAGGCTTTACGAGTTTATTAATTTTCCAGAAGAAAAAATTTTCAATTAAGATTTCCTATAATCATTTTTTTATCGAGATTTGCCAAGCTTTAGTCTGTTTTGCTGTTCATAGTATCAAGTGTTTGCTGTATAATTGGATTTGGGTACTTTAAGCATTATCTAAGGATGTCCTTATACAATTCCTCTTAAGGGCGAACCATCTACAACTTTTTAACATTTAAATTTTTTCGTTTGCAACTTATGTTGACGATTCTGTTTTTAAATTAATATATTTTTTTTACTTCTGTACCGAATAAAAACTATTTATAATTTTACATGTTTCGTTTCATTTGTGTCCACATTTTCTTTTTTTTTTACCAGTAATTTTTTTTGGCACTGGCAGAGCCAACAGGCCAGCTTTACCGCACATTTTCAGGAATTCTAAATTACGAATCAACGTGATTAAAAAAGGTTTCTGTAATCAACATTTAGGTACAGACAAAGCCAGTCTAGTGCGAACACGAGACTCAAAAACAGGGGCACCGTACATAGTAATAGTAAGTTCACCCTTAGCTACTCCCAACGCAATGTCTATCTCACTCGGTCTCCGCGATGCTACTCTTTTTCGGTATCTTGAAGCTCCCAATCGAGCGATAGACAGATACCGTGTGACTATGGTAGTTTGAAAGTACGAGCGAAGTTAGTAGTAGGTATACAGAAAAAACCTAAATGTATAATAATATTCATGAATAATGAGTACCAATGAGGTTTATCAAGATTTAATGTTTTGATTTTCCCTTACTCGCTCATTCATTTCAATAATTAGATATTCTTTATGTTACTAAAATAAAACAAACAATAAATTAGAGTTAAAAAAATTAAATATTTCATTAACCTAAACTATATTTTACAATTTAAATCACAATACAAAATCCCAAGGTATACACACCAAACCGTCAGAAAGTACAGAGTAATAACTAGTAATATTCAAGCGTAAATCTTTAGTCAGAGGCTGAATTTCATGTTTATATTTCAACAACCGTCTACAGCACTCTATCATCAGATCCGGCGTAATATTGTCTTCTTTGGATAAAACGGCAAGATCCAACTCATCAAGGCATTTTTTATTTAAGGCTCGTTCAAGGTATTTGTTGCTGCGAAAATAATAAATTATTAATCAAAGAATGTAATTATACAATCTATCTAAATGTTGAATTAAGATCAGTAAGAGATGTTTACCATAAAAATCTATAATTATGTACCTTTTATAATCTGTAATTTTTTTAGTTGCAATATCTAAATTATTAGTGATAAAACTGACTAAATAAGATCCAGGAATGGTAGAAGGAACTATGAATTGTCCAGTAGGTGATACCATAACAGGACCAGCTTCACTAAAACAGAGACTATATAGTTTTAGCCAGATATTTTCAAGTTTATATTCAAATTTTTGAAATTAAAAAATGCTTACGTTTCTACTACTATTTCAAATTGTTCTAAAGATTCGGGCCATTCTTCTGGAAATGGTTTTTTACCAATATAATCACTAAGAGATGTTGTTATTTGTCTAAGGTTTTGTTCATACTGACCAGCTACAATTTTAGGCATGAATTTCCTTAAAAAAAGTTTTTACCATTTTCTACTTTTCAAAGAAATTTATTTTAATTAACTATAGAAAATCACATTTCTTACCTTCTGCCTATTTTAATATTCCTTAAAACATGGGACAATGATTTTTCAAAAGCAGGAATTCTCTTTAAGGCAGCATCATATAGGTCAATATTTTTAATGAACTAAAATAAAAGTAAATTGAGTATAATAAATCTTGTATTGTCCTTCTATAGTATTTACATCCAACCAGTTGTGTCTAACTTCTCCATTGTAAAGCATAATATGACCATCAAGACTTACACCAGTGAAAAATGAAGAAAACACCAAAACTCTACCTACAAAAGTAAAAATTTAAATATAACACATTTGGCAGAAAGTATTTGTTGGTTCTAGAATGTAAATTATTCAATTCAATAAACTCAGGAAAACATTGTAAGACAAAGCAAGGAGCAGAATATAAAAAGATTTAATTTGTCACCTTTCAAAGTAGATTTAATAGTGGGGTGATGTGTCACTAGAGACATAAAACTAAGCATACATCCTCTTCGATGTTCATCACTCCAACTGCTATCCCATCGAATTTCTTCAATTCCTAAATCTTCAGTTATAATCTCTTGAAGTCTTTTAGATTCCTCTCTAAAACATAAAAACTAGCCAAAAAATTATTAACAACAGAAAATGTATCTTACCTATGAATATCTCCCTTTTGTGATTTTTTTAATGCTTCAGGGGCATTTTTTCTCAGATAATTCTTTAATTTCAACAAATCTTGTGCTTCTTTTATGTTCATCTGCATTTTAATGTGTGCAAATATTGGGTGGTTATCATCAACTTTCGTGAAGTCAATATCATTTTGATATTTGAATTTGAAATTTTGGTCATTTGAAGTTTGTGGAGGTGGTATAATACTATCAACGTAATCTGTTGGAAGATTACAACTTTTAAGAATGGTTGTCAAGGCAGAACGTATACCATCATTTTGAAAATTTATTTTTATAAGGCGAAACTTTTCTAAAAATAAAGGATTGTTTATTATAATGGTAATTTTAAAATCAATTATTCAGATTCAAAATTCTGCAACCAGAATACCTCCTTAATATAAAGTACCTGAGCTGTTCCTTTTATGTTTAACATAAAAATTCAAACTCACAGGTCTGGTTAATTTAGATGTTTGTATATTCTCCAAAACTGAACTCAATTGTTGTAAGGATGATTCGTTGGTAGCCTGGAAATATTTAAATTTACATAAAATTTTAACATTTTAGATAACCAATATGTACTCTTTCGTTGGGATATTGTCCAAATAAATCAGGATGAACAGAAAAATAAAAAGGACGTAAAGCAGTAGATATTTCTGTGGATGTAAAGTTACGGTAACTTAGTGTGAGTGGGTTCAAAGTCAGAAACCTGAAACAAGAAAAATTAAATGTCATTCAACAAATCATTTTATTATTTGTCATACAAAGTAGGTAATTTTCGCAGCATTCTTTCATTGTAATTGTAAATATTCTTGATTTGTTAACCATTATTTTTGACTTTTGACATAACCTTGTGATGACATTTGAGAATTGACATTTCATTAAACCAGAAGATTTTTTTTATCTCTACGTTGGTGATCTTGTGGCTGTATGGAGTCACCCATCCAGATAAAAATGTTGTTTTTTTGCATGGCAAGGTGAAGAAAAACATTATATTTACATTTAAAGCACAAAAATTGAATCTGCATTTATAAAGAATAATTTTTTTGATCTTCTTATTGAAAAAAAAGGAATAGAACCACCTTCTAACACATGAAATAATATTTAAAATTCACTTACAAAACTTTTATTCACACTATTATAAATCTATTTTATATTTATTAGATATTTTTATTCCCATAATGGAATTATAACTTTATTATTACTTTGTTTTTTCAAGTCAATTTTCAGTGTCTAGCTAGACTTGTGGCTGGACCTTCCATAATGGAATTTCCATTTCTGTTCGACTCATAAAGAAGAAGAAGAGACACATGCCTTTTAAAGTTCAAACCTAACCTTAAATTTGTGTTGTAATTTTTATCCAAATTGAATTATCATTTCCTTATAACAACTAAACAATGTCGTGGATATTTGGTTACGGTAATACTAAAGATCAAGTTCCTGATTTATCAAAAATGGGCTTAGGAACCCCTTCTGGAGCTGGTGGCTCAGGTGGAGATGACAAGGAACCTCCAAATTTGACTAAAGCCGAACGTAAAGCGATGGTGGCCTACAGGTTTGATTCTACAGCTTTAGAAAGAGCTGCCCAGGCAGCAAAGGAATTGGAGAAATCTAGTAAGAAATAATTCTTTATCAAGGTTATGTAATGGTGATTACTTAGCACAAATATATTTTAATGAATGAAACATGAAATAAAATTTCTATTATTGCTTAGGTTTTGAGATAACGCTTCTAAACATTAAACTGGTTTTATAATTTTTACTGAACTTTTTATTATAATTTTAGAACATGCAAAGGAAGCTTTAGAATTATCTAAATTGCAAGAAACAACCCGTCAAGTAGAACACCAAGCCAAAATTAAGGAATATGAAGCACATATTGCTCAGATGCAGATTGAAGGAAAGAGAGCTGAAGCTGAAGAAAAAAGAAAACTTTTACAGGAAGAAACTAGACAACATCAAAATAGAGCACAATACCAAGACCAGTTAGCAAGAAAAAGGTTAGAAAAATGTCCAGAACTTGTAATATATTATATATTGCATTCAATTTTTCAGGTATGATGATCAATTATTGCAACAGCAAAGAATGAACGATGAAAACTTGAGAAGACAAGAAGAATCTGTTGCAAAACAAGAAGCAATGAGAAAAGCTACCATAGAACATGAGATGGATCTCAGGCACAAGAATGAGATGAAGAAGGTTGAAGCAGAATTAAAAGCTAAAGCAAAAATTGATAGAGAAAATAGAGATCTGACGCTTGAACAGATCAGACTTAAAGCTGAACAAAATCGAATTACTGTTTTGGAAAGTATTAAGTAAGTCTAATTGTAGTTTTGACAAACATTGTTATGGGTATCAAAATGTATTTCTGTTATTTCAGGACTGCTGGTTCAGTAATAGGAACAGGAGCACAAACCCTTCTTACAGACTGGAACAAAGTTCTTACAGCAGCTGGAGGCTTATCTTTGGTAGCTCTTGGTATTTATTCTGCCAAAGGAGCTACAAGCATTACTGCTAGATACATAGAATCTAGATTAGGTAATATACCCTTCATAGTTAAAACCTTTTGAGGATTATTAAAATAGTCTTATTTTATTTTTAAGGTAAACCATCTTTGGTAAGAGAAACTTCAAGATTTTCTGTATTGGAGGGTCTGAAACATCCCATTAAGACTGTAAAAAGTTGGAAAAATACAGGAGAAGATGCTTTATCTGGAATAGTTCTAGCTCCAAAGTTGGAAGGTCGGTTGCGAGATGTAGCTATAGCAACAAAGAACACCAAACAAAATAAAGGGCTTTACAGAAATATACTTATGCATGGACCACCTGGAACAGGAAAAACCATGTTTGCAAAGGTAAACAATATCTTAAAACATACATAATAATATTCAAGTTTTGTTGTCTATATATAATTTCTTTTATTTTAGAAACTTGCTAAACATTCTGGAATGGATTTTGCCATATTAACAGGTGGAGATATCGCTCCAATGGGAAGAGATGGAGTTACAGCAATTCACAAAGTATTTGACTGGGCAAATAGCACCCGAAAAGGTTATTACATTTTACCTTACAATGTAAACATATCCTTATTATCTTACTTTTTTAGGTCTCATACTTTTTGTCGACGAAGCCGACGCGTTCTTACGTAAGCGTTCCTCAGAAAATATTTCAGAAGATCTTAGAGCTACTCTTAATGCATTCTTATACCGTACAGGTGAACAGAGTGGAAAGTTCATGTTAGTTTTAGCTTCAAATACTCCCGAACAGTTCGATTGGGCTGTTAATGATCGTCTTGATGAAATGGTCGAGTTTGATTTACCTGGACTGGAAGAAAGAGAGCGCCTCATTAGATTGTATTTCCAGAAATTTGTATTGGAACCAGCTACAGAAGGAATAAGGTAAAACTTTCTTTGGAAAAGGTTTAAAATTATGACAATTGTATTTTTCAAACACAAGTAGTAAAGTTTGGTATTTATCTTAAATAATCATGTTATACAATGGGTTTATTTTATTTCTTACAGACGACTGAAAGTAGACAACTTTGACTACAGTGCTTTATGTAGTAAAATGGCTCGAATGACAGAAGGTATGTCCGGCAGAGAAATAGCTAAACTTGGTGTATCTTGGCAGGCAGCAGCATATTCATCAGAAGAAGGAGTTCTTACAGAAAAAATGGTGATAGATAAAGTCAAGGATCATGCCAGGCAGCACAGACAAAAGGTAATCCTATTAATATGTAAATTTTTTTGGAGAATGTCTTAACGTAAAATAAAAAAGTTGTTTGATGAGAGAAACTGCATATTAGCCTTTTAGAAACTGATTGTAATAAGATTTATGTTGTTTTATTTAGGTCGAATGGCAATCAGAGCAAGAAAGGAGGGAATCTAAAAGTATATACCATTCAGAAAAAGAAGATTCTTATATTCCAGCTGGAATTAAGGCTATAGAGAATACTCCATCAGTAGATCCAATTCCAATTAAAGTTAAAATAGAAAATACAACCAAAAATGATTCAATAAAGGTAGATATCAGTGATGAAAAAGCCAAAGACGCTAGCAGCACACTTAAATCAAATAGCAAATCAGATGAGAGATAAGTGTAGTAAATAAAAAATTCTAATAGTTGAAGAAAAGGTTGAAGTTGAACGGTTGTCTTGACTGTTTTATCGTTTGCTTTGAACCTATACCAGAAACCGGAAATTTAAGTAAGGAAATGGTTCAACATGGATGTTTTTATTTTGATGAACTGTTTGAAACATATTTAACGTATTCCAGTTTCTTCTGGTAATTTTTGATAAAAGTTCAAAATTATTTTGCATAGACAATAAGTACATTAAATTTTTTCCGGTCAAAAATACACCTAAAATAAATGTGTAGCATCTTAAAATTTGGCTGTACTAAGTTATTTATGGAGATTTTATTAATTCTTGTAAGTTGTTACATCCAGTTCTTTCACACAAACAAACCAACTAGTACAATTGTAAATGTGGAGAGTATCGGAATCCGTCTTTTGCTCAGTGTGCATTCTTGTATGAACAGCCGCCTTCTTAAAACATTAGTTTAATGTTCGTATTTTTTGTGTGAAATGTTGATTATATTCTGAGCTGCATTTATTTTTCACTATTTTAACTGCTCTCGGACATATTTTTTTGTATTTATTTTATAATGTAAAGAAAAATAAATTGTGATATTTTGAATGCCCCCTAGAGAAATTTTACCACTTTCTCTGCATTCAAATGATTCTGATATTTTGTTAACTATTGTTAAAAACAAGGAAATTTTTATTAAAAAAAATTAAAAGTTTAACGTTATATTACTTTTTTTTACTCCTTTATCCTCCACTAGCTAAAACCCGGCAACTCGTTGCTGTGGCTCAGTTGTATATGCGTTATTGAGGTTAGATTTTCTACGCGGCATTTTACTAAATCAAAATTAATATGCAAAATGATTATACAGAACAAATAAAATAAAAAACAACCCCTTAAAAAAATGGATCGTCCGCCTATGATAGAAGGGAGTTTTCACAAATAGTTTATCCCCTTGTAAAAAATTTACCTTCCGCCCATGGTAAATCGAAATTTTTACAAATAAATTAACCCTCTTTAAAAATTTAATCGTACCACCATGGTAAATGAAAATTTTTGCAAATAAATTAAATCTTTTTAAAAATTTTATGGTATGCTCATGGTGAGCGGTGGTGTCACCAACCCATAAGTTTTACCTTCACTAAATCTAACACAACGCGACCAAAGAAGTTTTCACTTCAATAAATCACAATTTAATCAGCACAAATCAAACTTTTCACTTTTGTGTTGTATAATAAATCCTTACCATTGTTTATTAAACAATGATCCTTACAACATTCTCGCTTAAGGAGAATTTGAGTCTGGAAAGCTGCTGATTTTTCTAGTTAAGGTCGCTACTTGGAGATATTGTATTGGATCGAGGCACTAGAGCAGGACTAGAATGTTTCTCCTGTATAAGCTGTGAAAATGATCACCAATAAAGGAAGAAAAGAACATAACTTTATTTACTATAATTTTACGGCACATAACTAAAAATCTTCAGTTTTGTGAGTGGCAGCGACAGGAAAAGGTTAAGTGAAAGTCAAGTGGTAACGGTTACGCGGTGAAAGTCAAGTGGTGACGGTTACGCCATGTCGTCACCAACCCTACCAAAAATTGTTCAATGCGGCTAAAGAAGTTTTACCTTCAAAACATATTATTTTCTGTCCCCTTTTGATATGGTACGCCTCTGGGATAAAGCCAATACTTTCGCGCAAGTGCAAGTAATAAGTTGACAAAGTTTTATCGCAATTGGATGAATAAAATACGAACATACAAACAAAATTTCGGATTACCTTTGTGACAAAAACATTAAATTGTTTTTACTACGACCTCCATCTTCCAAAACACGATTTTGCACATTGGTTGTAATACGCAAAATTAACAATTTCTCATAGCAACAAAAGTTGAGGGAAAAGTGGCATAAGGCATAGCCAAAGTGACATAAAGCATAGCCAAAGTGACATTAGGCATACCCAAAATAAATACCTACAGCAAATTGTGATTCTGCTTATCTGTGGTCTGTGGTATCTAAAATAAACCCGCAAAACAGTCCGACTTCTAATTCATTGCTAGACATATGAACTTTAGTAATTTATTTAAATGAAATGCAGAAATTGTACTAATTATCACCGCCATAAGCTGTCATGTTAGAAAAAGTGCTCATAAAAAAGTACTGTGTGCAACACAGTCGTTTGTTTGATTTCTGGATGGTGGTCGTAGGAAAAATACAGTGTGCAACACGTGCGCTAATGCTAGCACTTTTGCGCACTTGTTACACAATATACTATTGCTTTTGAGTAGCTTTTTTAAACACAATCTTGACGCACGTTCACTGTGGCGTTTTGGAACAAAGTTGATAGTAAATTAGGAACTTTCCAAGTTACGTCAAACACTTGATTATTGACGCACGCCGCGTGTGTGTCCAACCTTCAACTACAGTTTTGCCCCAAATTGAAATGACAGTATAGAGTTATCACCACATTTGAACTCCACTCATGATTATACCACAAAATATTTCATATTGAAGAATCAAAATTATTTCAAAAACAGCTCAAAATGCAACAAGACTATTTAAGACGTGTCCAAATTTTTTTTTATTTTACAGTTAAATAAACTAAAAGGACCTGTGATACACTTCGGTTCTACTATTTTATCCTTAAGTTGATTGTTAATTTGTATAATAACTATTGATTCCAAAATATAAATATATTTCTATTAGTTTTTTGTTGCCCAGTGTTATTGGTATGATATGAATAAAACACAGTTTACAAATTTGATCAGTTCATATTAAGGGGTATTTTTTACAAATTCTGAAGACTATAAATAATATTTGGTATTTTAATCAGAAATATTTTATGCTCCAAAATATTTTTAATCCTCTTCTACAACTAAAACACCAATATGGGGTCTCAAAGGTAAATGCACAAAATTTTTATTATTAATTTTTAAAAAATAAATTAATAAATACTTTAAAAGCGTTAAATTTATTGCTAGTTTGGTCTTGGAGCTATCTAGTATCACTTATATTTAGAACAAAATACAACAGAAAATCTTGCACGTGGTTGTGATACCTCCCAGTTATACAGCGAAAGCATTAATATATTGGTGAATGTGTTCACGTCTTCCTTCTTTTCCTGTTAGGAACTCCCCGTGGGGAAGTAGAATTGTTTATTTTGTCTCTTCTTTTCATATCCGGCCTTGCCAGTTGCAAAACACCTCTTGTCGCTTCGTTGCCATGATCTAAAATATTTCGAAAGATTACACAGATAATGTTTCAAAAAATGTAACATATATTTGACTATAGTACCTATATATTGTGGTACTAGAGAAGATATATATACATTAATGATCGAAGAAGGAAGTGATCATCCAACCCCTCATTACAGATTTGAATTTTCAAATGAATTATCATGGTTAAGTATAGTTCAGTCAAAATATTTCAATTTTTTAATAAGCAAGCTACGTCTTACTTATGGTTAATCTTTTTTCTGTCTTGTTGTGGAATTGAATAGAACAAACAATTTTTATTTAGAGTGAACAAAAGCTCTCGTGAGCTATTAGTCACATATGCGTAGAACGCTAGTTTGAATTATACAAAGCGAACTGAAAAAATGGGTAATTTCCGTCAGTATAGCTTTGAGTTACTGTTACTGACAAATGTATTTAAAATGTCAGTTAATATGAATATACGGTTATAAAACTATTATTCGGGGTTCTAATATTTTGTTCATTTTCTTGTGTTTAAAATAATTGTGTTGATGTTATCCACCAGTGACTGGTGAGTAAATTTTGATAATCATTATTTGATAGGGATTGAAATACTAAATAAGGTAAACATTTTTACATTATATAACAATAATAATGTAAACAGTAAAAATAATTATGAACAACTATTAATGGTATTGAATTAACTTACCTTCTTCTGCAAATTTTTTCTTTTTAAAATGTTGTTGCAAATTATTATGCATTGGTAAAGTATTAGCTCTAGTTCTAGTTTTCATATGTGGATTATTATAATGCGAAATCGTACAAGTTCTTCCTTTACAAGCCATAAGATGCGCTAAAGTGTCATGTAGGTAAGAAAGCTCTTCAGGTTTGAGAGAATCTGCTCTATTTTGCAGTTCAAATGGATCTAAAAACAAAAGTAAGTAATCGTTAATACAAATAAAGTGCATTTAAAATTTCATGTGGGACAATTGGATCGTTAAATCATGCTAGTAGTAGCTGTTGCGAAAATCCTGAACTTTATGTAATTATTTACAATGTATTCCCACTCTTATATTACTTTAGAAAATAAAGACAACGTACACATGAGAAGCAATGGAAAACCTGATTTAATAAAGTAATTTATATTCAGTGTATGAGTCATACTTAATAAATGAAATAATAGTATATTGTGTAACAAGTGCGCAAAAGCGAATTGCGGCACTCGACGCACGTATTGCACACTGTATTTTTCCTACGACCACCATCCAGAAATCAAACAAACGACTGTGTTGCACTCGGTACTTTTTATGAGCACTTTTTCTAACATGAAGTCGGACTGTTTTGCGGGTTTATTGTTTTTCTTTTCCCACAACTTTTGTTGCTATGAGAAATTGTTAATTTTGCATATTATAACCAATGTGCAAAATAGTGTTTTGGATGGTGGTCGTAGGAAATTTTTTTTAATATACCACTTTTTTAAACGTGGGGCGCATGCGACAGTTCTATAAAAATGTAGAAAGTAGCTGTGGCGCCCTTGTTTATTATTATTATTATTTTTTACTTTTTAGTTCATTTTAAAAACGTGGTATATTATTTTTTTTAATTTCATTTATTATTTTCTTTTTCAGTATTGTGACTGAGAAAGTTGCAATTGATTTATTTAGATAATGACAGAGACATGCGCCAAATTTGACATTCATTGTAAATTCTTTATATTTGATTATATCAGCAATTAAAAAATGAACGATTTAAATTTTTGATATAAATTTGAAAATATTGGTCCTGTAAAAAAATTATTCTTATTGAAGGTTATTCAAATACAAATGTCACAATATAACAAATAAAAAAAATTATCACCGTGTCCAGGATTCGAACCCTACGCTTACGATTCATAATTTTCGCAGCCAAACCTCTATACCACTCGGCTACGAAGACATGATCATGTATCAACCAAGCTGCTGTATATAGACCATAGTATGTCAAAACTCATAAAGTACGTTTTATCAATAATCCTCCATTTTTTCTTTTATTGCCATCCAATACTGAATTATGTTGAAAATGTTACGTCTCTAACCCATCGGAATATAAGTTTAAGATCATGTACAAAGTTCCACCCGTACATACAAGAAAGCGAGTTAATAAAATCGTGGTAATAAAAAACGACCATTATAGAACCTGCTATAAACATTCTAAGCTACTTACCTATCCTTAAATTATAGTAAGTTACAAATCCAGTGGTAAATTCACAATACAGATAGTTGTGCGTTGAATTAATAGTCCTAATACAATTATATGTATTGTTATTGGAATTCATACAAAAACAGAAAGGTCCTTTCGTCCATAACGGAGCTGTCTTCCAATGATCATTATCGTGATGGAAGCAGTTCATCTTTTCAAGACCGCACTCTTTTTCTAATTGTTCTTTTTTCTTCTGTTTTCGTAGTTTCTTTTTTAACCGTTCTTCCTTGATACGTCTCTTGTTTTCTTTTTCCTGATCTTCGTTGGATGTGTAAGTATCACAATGGCAGAGGTCGGGTTTGACTCTTCTTCTTGGAAGGGGAATTAAATCGTCTGTTTTGTGAGGCTACATATAAAATAAAAACATAATATTAGAAGAGGAACTTTCAGTTGATACTGATTATCTGACAACAAATCAGTCTCCAGTAGAAGCAGTGTGATATTTGTTATTGACAAATTTTGTCATTGTCACATTGGTAGTATGTTGTCAATGTGGGGTACTTCGGGTATTCGAAAAATAGTGTTTTTGACAAAGTCGTGTATATTCAGCGTAAATAAACTTGGATAAAAAACTTTATCTGACAATAAATCAGTCTCCAGTAGAAGCAGAGTGTTATATTCGTTATTGACAAATTTTGTCACTTGTCACACTGGTAGTATGTTGTCAATGTGGGGTTCTTCGGGTATTCGAAAAATAGTGTTTTTGACAAAGTCGTACATTCATCGTAAATAAACTTGGAATGATCTTGATCTCTAAACTAACTCGAAATGAAAGCTACCTACCTTTTGAATTTGCACTTTTCTAGTTCTCGTGGAAGCAACTAATACTGGCGTTGAGGTTGTCGCCGTAACCTTTTGTGTAAAATTATAAACCTTATGTCCGTGTCGATGATGGTTGGTTACTAGTTCAGGTAAAGGTGTAGACCCTTCCGTAGCAGCAGTACTAGAAGAAATGTCTGACTCAGTAGTAGTATGATTAGAGTAATCATCCGTTGGAATAGCATCAGTTGTGATCCTTTCTGTTGTTACATTCAAAGGTTTTCTCCTCCGTTTCTTATTATTAACTTTAGTACCAATAGGCATTGGTCTGTATAATCCTGGGCTATTAGACATTCCTATATTCAAATTATTTCTTTGAAAAGTTAAGTCGTTGAAACTGGTGAGTTCTGTACCGTTTGGTTTATTATTTATATCATCTGGGGGACGGGTATTCTTCAAATGCCGTCTAATTTCTTTTAAAGCTTCCAGCTTGTATTTTAATTCTTGAATTTCGTTTTCCACGCGATGTCGGGATCGACGCCACGTTTTCTTGTCCTTATAGATAACTGTTGAGCAGTTAATTTTCCCTTTTTGTATAAAACAAGCCGGACCGATCGAATTAGTGTTTAGGTTGACTTTTAGAGAGGGATCACTGTTAATCGTATTGTTTTCCATCTGGAAAGAATAATAAAATTATAACGTTAGCATATAGAATTATAACTAGCAATTTGTATTCTTGATAAAAAAGTTATTATTTTGGTATGTGAGAAACTTATTCAATGATGATCAGGTCTTCAAGATCTTGAACAAGAATGACCCCTATTACCCCAAAACAAAATCAATAATTCAATTTTATTTATGCCAAGACGGTGTCAAGCTGTAATTAATGAATTAATTACATAGATTATTGTGTTAGGAATTTCAATAAAATTAGTGCACTTTTCTACTTTTGTTTGATCCTTACATCAAAGAGAAACCATCTTACACTGAAATTAAGATGAATAAATGACTTATATGGCATTATAATAGTATGTCACTTTAAAATTTAATTAAAATTGATGTATATACGAGGAAAAAAAACTTTGTTTTCCTTAGACATTTTTGATGTGTGTATGATATATACTTATGATTTTTAGCAGATTTCTGCTATTTAAAAATTTTTCAAGTTCCCTATTGTGGTAAAATTTTCTGCTGCTAGGTTTCTACTCACTCTCAAACCGTGAATCCGGTCTTCTACATCCTCCATAGCGTTTTCAACATGTGCCAAATTCAGCATACGCTCCCTTTTCGACAAAGAGTGAGATTCGTTATTTTCGTCATCATAATCTTCAAAAAATATTTCTTCTAATGCTGAATCTCGTTTAATTCTACTGTTACCAGCAGATCTCCAGTACTTGCTCCTGGACGTATTCTGTAACTTAAAGAAAATGTCATTGTAAACCCTTTTATTCTCCGCTTTTCCAATTTTTCATGACAGGAATACTATTAAATATAAAGGAATCTCAAATTGCAGAAGGTACATACAATCTTATTATACAGAGCGTGTACGTAAAGTAGGTATTCCCTTAAACATTTTTCAATTTTCAGAATTTCCTTGAAGAGCTGATTTCAGAAATACTACATACATAGGTTTTTAAGTGAATATTTATAGAGTTACAGGGTTTTTAAAATTACAATTTGTATGCAAGGAAACAGACTGAGTGTCCCTATCTTAATTTTTATTTTCCTGTTCAATATCGTAATTCGACAAGGGAGTCGAACACGTGTTTTAGTTTCTGCAATTGATTTTGGATAAACTTTAGCATACTTACTGGTAATTTTTTATACACTAAACCGTTAGGCGTAAAGCAAGCGCATTTTCTGAATGTCTTGTTTGATAAAGAAGGAACCACATCTTTCGTAATAATTTGATTCGTTGATTTGCATTTTCTTTTTCTCCATCTACCAGCATCGTTTTCGCAATACCACTTTTGTCCCTTTTGGCAGGGTAACCGCATTTCTGGTCGTAAGCATTCTACCGCCAATCTCTCAAGTTTAGACGAAAGTGCCACCGGAGGAAGTCGGTTATCTAACTGCATATCACCTAGAAAATCCCACACATTTTTTAAATTACTTTTGAGGCATTTTGGAAGAAATGGAAGCACTTAAAGTTTATTCAAAATCAATTGCCAGAAGCGACGAATTGATTTTGGATAAACTTTAACCAGTTACTCAAACCGAATACCACTACATGTAATAAAAACGTGATATAAAAGGGATTGAAGGTTTAGGAGACATCTTGAAAACTACAACGCCAATAAGATAAATATAAAATATAATTACCCTCATCTATAAAATCAAGAGCTAATCCAACATTATCAAAATTAGTCCGCTCCTCTAAATCACCTTCTTCTTCTTCTTCTACAACTTCTTCAATTATATCATCGTCATCATCTGCCTCGTCGTCTTCTCCTTCTGATAACACTTCCGATTGATCTTCAGCTGAATCGTAAATTTTTGGTAAATCTGTTCCTTCGACGTAGTGAGCAGTGGATGATGGTTCTTGCTCAGAATAGTTGTTAACAGAAAAGCTTGTCGCTGGTGGGTTTTCGGTAGTTATGTTCATAGGAAAAACGGTTGTTGAGTGTTTTTGCTTGTTTCTCTCTGGGTGGGGCATTTCTCTTCTGCCAGAGCTAATATGTTAAAATACTGTTAGTGAAAGATCTATATTTACCCCGGACAAAATAAACATATTAAGCCATTCAAATCGTTACTATTGACAGTTCTGAGCAGTTTATTCATAAGTTCTTACAATTTTTACAGTTCCTGCATATCTAATGATTACAATAATCTCCAAATAATAATTGGTAATCGGATAAGAGCCAATTCTGTGCAACTTGTAAAAAATACTCTACTACATATTTCGATTCATATATAAATTTACCTTTCTATTAAAAATGTGTCAGGCCATTTCATCTTTTTTCTTTTGGCTGTTTGAAATAATGGTAGTACGGATTTTCCGTCCATATGCGGTGGGGGTTCCACTCCAGCCATATCTAAGAATGTTGGCGCTAAATCGATATTAAGGACTATATCGTTTACTACTGTACCAGGTTCTACTCCTGGGCCTCTAACCAAAAAAGGGACACGGACATCAAATTCGAAAGGAAAACTTTTACCCTGAAAATATATTTAATATTTAAATAAGAGGAAAAACTTCTTTTGAGGACATAATTTTAAAAAAGGATTTCAAAATGCAATAATTCTACATAAAAATCTTGTACTGTTTTCATTTTTCAAAGATTGGGATAGTTTTTGTTTTGAATTTGGTGATAATGGTAATTTGGAACATTTACTCACTTTTACCAATCCAAATTGTCCCAGATGGTAACCGTGATCAGATGTATAAATAATATAAGTATTTTCCAACTCTCCTAATTCTTCCAGTTCCTCTACGACTTTTTGAACTGCAGCGTCTACAGATTGCAAAGTCTGTAAGCGTTTTGTCATCAGTAGATCGGTGAAATCTCGTTGAATTGGAGACATGTTTTTGGTTACTTGCAATATCCATTGTTTGTCAGGATTTGGTGCGTGATCATAACTCGGCGTACTGAAAGTTTGAAAGATAATTATAAACTAAAAAGATTCAGTTTAAAAATATGAACATTCTTTAGTTTTGTCCTTTATAAATAAACTATCCTACACATAATAATCCTTTGCTTTCTATATATTTTATCAATGGTGATCTGCGGGCACACTATCATATGGAGTGAATTTCTTCTTGAAAGATACTTGGGGTTTTTCCCAAGTGTCCAGAGAGTTTGGATCCAGATTAAAATATGCTATTCTGTAAATGGTATTATGTTTGTAACTAAGATACTTACTGATGTGTGGTGACATTGAAAAAGAGGTCGGAAAATTGTGGCGCCGAGTCTTCAGGACCATGAGGAGCCGGAAAGGACATCATCAACATCACTGGTTTATATTGGTACTGCTTTTTTGAATGTCTTAAGAATGTTATGGAATCATTCAATATTAAGTCAGAGTAATAATCCTAAAATATAAATATTTATTATTTTCCAAAAAATTTAATAATTTTCGGATATTATGTTATACCTTTTGATAGTCAAACCCATGTTTTATTTTCTTTCCATTCATATTAATTGAATAATTATAATATTTGGAATTCATTATTAGTCCACCCCATTCCCGCCATCCTGGTGGAATATAGGATCCGTTATATTTGTTGAGGTACTTTCCAAAATAACCTAAAATCAAGACAATGTTCAAAATAAAGGCCAGTTGTTCAATCTAGCGATATGGATTGAATCAGGTTTACCAAATTTTTCAATTAAGGTTCATGCGATAAACCTAGTTTGACAGTGGTTCAAAATAATCTCAGGAATTCTATGGTTAAGGGTCGGTTGTTTAATCGAAGATAATCGAGCGGTATCGATTGAACCAGATTTACTCTGTTTCAGTTTTTCATGAAAAGTTCACGCCATAAACCTAGTTCAACACTAGTATATCAAACTAATCTCAGGAATTCGGTGGTTTAAAGAGATAATTAACCGATTCTAACCTACAAATATTATGTCATTTTGCTTGATAAACATTATTGTGTTATTATAACTACGTAAATTATGGAAGTTATAACTGACGATGAAGATTTTTTGTAAATGGGCTACTTTGAAATCACAACAGAGAGTATTGTACTCATTCCTTATGATTTCCCATGTCCTCGTTTTTTTGTGAACTGGTGGCTGCATCAGTTTTCTTCGATTCCGCGTTGTGAAAATAAAAATATTGTAGTTTAACTCCCATCAAAACCAAACCAAATAAATGTATATTAGTTTTCGTATCCACTGTATACCTAGATCAACGAGACCAATAAAAAATGAACAAATCAAATGTAAATTATACTCACCGGTTCGATAACCAGCATTTGATAGGTACGTTGCAAATGTTCTGGTCTCATGTGTGGCCTGCCATTGTGTACTCGAACAGTTATCATTGTTTGTATATACAAAATGGTTGTGGACGTACATTCCTGTCAGTAATGACGACCGAGACGGGCAGCACATAGGGGTAGTAACGTATGCATGACGAAATTCAGCACCGTGGTCGCGAATGGATTTTAATGTTTTAGGCATAAAATTCATCGAACCTAATTCGACGTCTTGATCGTCGGTTAAAATTAGGACTATATTAGGTTTTGGGCTAGATCTTGCTGTTATTGGGGTAAAGACCTGAAACAGAAGTTTTTATTAAAGAGTAAGTTAAGTAAACAAACAGATTCTAATATGTAATCATGGTCAATGCCAATGCAAGTGAAAATTGAGAAAAAAAGGAATAGGCAGTCATGGGGGCTACCGACAAAAGTGAAAACACAAATAAACAAATCCTTTTCAAAAATGTTATCGTACGCTTATGGAAAATGGAAATTCCAACTAATAAATGAACCCTTTTTAAAAATGTCTTCATACGCCTATGTTTTTTATTGTACGCCTATCATAGATGAAAGTCAAGCCTTTTTTAAAATTTCATCGTACTCCCATGGTAGATGGAAATTATTACAAATCGAATAACTCCTTTTTAAAATTTTTATCGTGAACCCATTGTATATGGACATTTTTACAAACGAATTAATCTCGCATGAAAATTTCATCGTACGCCCAAGATAGAAGAAAATTTTAACAAATGAATTAGTCCGGTTTAAAAATTTCAACGTAGGCCTACGGTAAATGGAAATTTTCAACAAAAAATAAACCCCCTTTAAAATTTTCATCGTAGAAACGTTTACAAATAAATTAAACCACTTAAAAAAATTTTATCGTACCCCAATGATATGGAATTTTTTACAAATAAATTAAACTCGTATTGAAATTTAATCGCACGCCTATAAGAGATGGAAATGTTTGCAAATAGACAAATTTTAAAAATTTTCTCGTACTTCTATGATATAGAAATGTTTACAAATAAATTAAACCTTTTTAAGAATTTTATCGCATGCCTTTAGTAAATGGCAATTTTCACAAATAAATTATTATTATTAAAAATATAAATCTATCTATCTATTCGTCCTCAGTCGATTTATATAATTAAAAACTCCGAACAATGAACATATTAGAAGAGTAAACAGACGTATTATCTGATGCCAACATAAACAATGTCGAAGTTTGCTGGATTCCACAGATGTTGCCATGCCAAATTTTTTTTGTGGTTTCTCAATATAAATATGTATATATGATATGGCTGTTGTATTCAATTGTGGAGAAATTTTAATGTACGAGTAGATCAATTAAGGATACATTATTTATTAGTTAAATTATGTTTACAACTACTAGTAACTTACCTGGGACTTTCGTTGTCTACGATGAAGATAAACATTATTAGCATTAACACTACAAATGACTAGGACTAGAAAAGCTGATAAAATGGAAAAGCTGGCCATCTTTAAGTTCAAACGATTATAAAATGTTTATTCCTCCTTTATATATATTATAAATATAAATTATAGGAAATTATTATTTCCTAATTATCAAATATTTAAATCTATGTCATTTTCGTTGACTGTGACAATCTTATAGTCTCTTTCAAATCCTTTTCAAAAAAATATTGTCTCTTTTACTTCCATGATTTTCTATTGCTGGCCTATAGGACCAAATTCCTGTAACAAAAAATACGTCACTTCAGTATCAAATATAATTATAACGTATGTTAATATCACTAGGTATGTTTGAAGGCAAAGGTTTTTTTTGTCGGGAATTGCGGATTCAGGATATATCCTTACGGATAATGAAATCAATCACCGCAAAAAACACCGCTTGACGGGATAAATACTGAAATGTATTTTTAACACGAAAGTTCCATTACAGTTAAAACCAAAATATATATAGGACGCTCTGGGGATTACCGTGTATGGTTCAGCGCTCTGAATATTTAAATTAAATTAGAAAATGTTCTAAATTAAACTGATTGGCATTGCTTAGGCAAAATATATATTTTTAAGCAACAATTTTACCGCTTAAGTAAAGAACATTTCACGATATTTCGTTGACTTGGTATCTGGCCTTGGGGATTTAATAATAAAAGTTTATAAATCCCTCATTGTACAGTAAACAGTAACAGATCCGTAATCGGTAAAATTTAGGTATTAAAACATAAATTAAATTTATTTTGTAAAAAAAATGTAAATATTTTAAAAACAAATTTAACTTTTATTCATTAATTGAAATTAAACCAATTAAACTGTTGAAGCATACAGGGTGTCCCACCGTATACGCTTTGATTTATTTCATCTAATTGGCAGATGTTATAAAAAAAATTCCCCATTCGGTCCTAATGAACCGCCTTTTTATACAATCTAGGGTTGGTATTGTAACGTTTATTCTAATTTATATTTACAATTAATTTATATTTACAGATTTATATGTAATTCAGTCCTTATTTAATAATTTATCTAATACACTAAACACACTAATTATAATTTATATGAGAGTCCTTAATAAACACTTTATCGAGGCGCGATTACTTTCCTTCGGTATCAACACTGACTGATTGACTAATTGCCTGCAGCGATGCTCGTGGCCTATTTATACTCGCGCGTCGTATTTCTAGAATTCGCTCGACGTTCTGGCGGATGCACTGGATGCGGTGGGTATTCTCGATGTTTCTCGAAAATTGGGCGGAGGAGCCATAGTCGTCTCATATGGGGATTTCACTGGGGGCACTAAGTGAGCATATTAATGCAGTAGCTCGCGTAACAGTATCATTTGTTCTTGGCATTAAATTTTTTGCATTTGGTCAACATATTTGGTTTCATTAGCATCACTTCGTTTTTTTCGTTTATGTATTGGCTTATTGATAATGTCTTTTACTGTGAATATTGTGGTTTTGGTCAGCTTACATGTTTCTTTTGCCTCATCGGTTATACTATAACCTCGATGTTTCAATGATTCAAAAACATTTTTCACAATTCGCTTCGCATCCGGCGATAAATGCTTTTCGAAGAAACGAGTACACTTTGCTATTGTTATCGGATTAACGACTACCCGCTGTGAGTTTTGGTCTTGAATCAATCATGTTGGCATATCTAAGTCCAAATGAAATATCTTGGAATGAAGTATACATCCACAATTTTTTTTGAATGAGGTAAAGTTGGCAGATTATAAAAGCTTCAGACGGCAATGAAAATGCAAATAGACCAGACTATGCATATTAGATTAGATTAAATTTTATGAGCAGCTTGGCTGTATGCGAAGATGGCTAATGAACGGTCTATTAATTTCTTCAACGAAGTGATGAATTGCAGTTAGTTTTGTTTGAAAAGTTGTAACTTTCTTAGATAGGCTCATTAGCTCCTACACCTATCTTGGAGCTATTCATAAACCAGATTTTCTCAACCTCAATGTCGTCTTCCCTACCTGGTATAGTTATTTGGCCATTGCCCAATGGGCTGCCCCGTTTTTAGCTCTTCGATAAGCTTTCTATAGTCAATACTGTGTGTTTGGCTTGTGTTGTTTCTGTATCTATTGCTTTTGAGAAGTTTGAATTTAGACCTAAGATTACTGAAAAAAATGATCAAAATCTGTTGTACAATATGGACAAAATTGTAAGTTATAGTTGAAGTTAAAGATATTGTAGAAATGCTTTAATAAGCGAAGTCCTCTGGTAAAAAACAGAACAATCTCGCCTAATTCGAAATAATGGTTAAATCTACATTTGAATTGGCGGATTCATCATTTGGTTTGTGAACGTGGAATAAATAGACATATCTTAGCCTCTTCGTTCGTACAATCCTCTCGACTTCGTAGGCAATTTGCATAAAGCGCGGATCACACTAGGCTGGTTGACAGCAGCGATCTGAGGATGCTGCTACTGTCAGCCATCGATCAACTTGGTGTAAAAAAAAATTCGCCGAATATTTCTAGCGGCTGTCAAAGTTGGACATGTTCAACTTTGCACTTTGTTCGTGTGAATCGGGCGACTCAATTCTTAATGGAGGTAATTTTGTGTATTTCCTGCCATACTCAAATTTATCTTAATTTGAACACTATTTATTGTACTTCTATAAACTGTCAATATAAAATTCGTTGAGGAAATAGAGAAGTAATCGAGTTATACCTATACCTATTTCAGGCGTATTAAAAAAGGGTTGCTCAAAGAGGCATGGAAAAATGCGGGATCGGTGAGTTGCATCCTATTTGAGCAGGCCAAACTTTTGACCGCTGACTTGCATCCGTCCAACCGCTGAGTTGCATCCCGTCAACAAATTTAATATTGTGTCTAAAACTGGTAGATAATTAAATCAAAGCGGCCATTGTTGTCATGTTTATTCTGATCGTAATTGATACTAAATTTTATTTCCGAAACTGCGTCTAATACAGTTTTATAACAATATAGTGAATAATCTAATAATTTAATTTAAACATTATTCAATTATGTAGGTTAGGTTAGGTATCGGCAACATTGCTGTAAAATGTGACCAGCCTTTGACCATGATAGGTGATTATTAATGAAAAGACCTTTTTGGATTACGGATGCAATTCGACTGTTGCCTTTTTTCGTTCAGGTAAAATTTTACTTTTTGGGATGCAACTCGCCGGTCGCCGAAAAATGTGGCCGATGTATGGATGGAGCAGGAGGGTTTAGGAATCTTCTAAGGCGAGCTAAATCTGATCATGATTACATCCGCTCCATTTTTCTTTTTAAATTAAACAAACTGTTTCATTCATTATTTATTAAAAAGTTATGCAACATTATCATTTTCTTGAGATTATGTTCGTCTCACTTTCTGCTAATAATTAGTGAGTTAATGATTTTTCGAAGAGTTGAAACAGATCATTAAATCAATAAATTCAAATCCGGATTAAATACCATGATGTGTTGAGTGTTTATGTACTTTAAACAAACAAATAATAATCGCTAAAATTAACCAAATATTAGGACTAACATAATAAAATACAATAATAAACATGTCTACCATATGGCTTTTTTATGTTAACGGTATTGGTAGAAGCAACAAGCCGGTATTTCTATCAAATATAGGTAGTCACTAGAAAATTCCTAAAATTGTACGTTTATTTGTTTTATTTTAAATACGATGTGATTGAAATTTTTAGAAAATGAATTTTATCATTAATTCCAATATATATGTCAAAATACTCCTAATTTATCTCTAACATCTTATAATCTTATTATATATGGTATATTGTGGAGAATTCCTGTATGATATGGTTCTGGACCCATATATCACCTCGGAATTGGTCCCCGCTATCCGTTATGATTTTGATTGGACATCCCCATCTATGGCAAATATCCTCCTTCGGGAATTCCACTGCCTGGGGTGCTTTTGCAACTGGTACACATCTGTGTTCCACCCAGTGACTGAAGGTATCTGTTGCCAGGGGGATACATCTATTCCTCTGTCTTTGGAGGCGGTATGATTCTAAGTGTGCCGCGAGACCTGAGAAGGGCGGCTCTACATTGGTGCTGGAACCTGACGATCGTGGAGCAAATGATGCGGGAACGGACATGGTTCCTTACTTGGGCCAGTCGTAGCATCTTCTTATGGCCTTCAGGGCATCCTCTTACCGTGCTCGAATGGTGGTATTCTTCTAACACTTCCTTGAGGAATCTGCAAGGAACCACGGTTGCCTTTTCATCTGGAATCGGGGTGTATAGAACAACGTCATCTTAAATACAGAGCTGATTCAAGATGTCGTTTTGTCGACCATTTTCTTCCATGAGCTCCCGCCGTCTGCATACCCTCGTAAGTTTTGTGTTTTGTGTGTTCAATCCTCTCCTCGAGCCAGATCTTCATCCAGGATGCAGAGTGACTCCCTTCATCATCATACTTTCTGGCGTTTGATTTATTGGTCTACAGATCCCATGGTTCTTACTAAATTGTATAACTTCATGGGAGGGGCGACGAAAATGTTCAGCGCATTCTGATCTGTTTGGCTCAAACAGCGGAGCGTTTGGTCCGTTTGGGGTATTTAGTTGCAAGTGAATATATATAATGGATGGACTGGAAACTAGTTTGCGATCGTAAATGTTTCGCTTGCTTGGTCATCTGATAGATTAATTGGAAGGGGGTTTGTTTATTACCAAATTAGAACGGATCCATCTCAAACACAAACGAACCATTAAGTGTTGCTGTGGTTTGGGTTGTATTAAGGCATTTTCAACATCGAACGTACCCGCATCTTCTGCGAAAATATTTATCATTATTTAATACAAAACTGTCACAAATCTCATCAAGCTAGTTATGATAAAAAATTGAATTTTTCAAAATGGAATCCAATTATAATTAATTAGTAATAAATGAAGTTTTAATTGAAAAATAAACGACTGTTTTGGTATTTTCAATGAACTGCAATAATTATAGGTCAATGTAAACACAAACGAGTATAATCGAATCGTAAGATATCAAAAGTTTATCTCCTAATTGGTAGATAAACTAATTGGTAGATAAATTGTGTTATTTCGAATTGTATACATTTACGAAGATCTCACAAGAAGTTGTAAATGTCTAACATAAGATGATGTTTACAAGTACCTATCATCAGTATGGCAATTTCATTTTCACTTGGTTAACGTTATAAAGTGTTTACCTACCCCGGTTTTCTATATCTAAAAATAATCACTCGGAAACTACTATCGCTGTACGTTTATAAGTGACATTAAAACGTTTAAAGAAGCCGCTGTCTTTTATGTCTTACACTAAAACTGGATTATCAATGTTGAGATTCTCAAACCGATGTGTTAATCCAGGTTGCCATGATCTTAAAAAACAAGTTAAATTGTTCAATAAATAATTATAAGTTTCAATTTACGAGATTAATTTGAAAACAAACTGCATTAATTATTCTACATGGTCCTTCCAGCCGGATATGAAACAGCAACTCATTTGTAGCTACACGTATGCTTATTAATCAACTATTAATCATTATTTATTACAATTCATCTACACCTGGTCACGTATACGTGTAGGTACGAAAAAAATATCATCTATTGTACTAGTTAGGCGTAGGTACTGTAAAAATTTCGTGATGATAAATTTCCCGTTCTGGTACCTCGCCTCTGTTGACACAAAATTATATTTTCTAATAAAATCATCAACTTCATGAAGCGTCAAGAAGTTTATTTAGCGACGGAAGTGAATTCACAATCGTTTCATTAAAATAAATGCGTGGACAAAAGGTCACAAATAACACTCGTCTTGAAACCCACCGGTTTTGATTCGTGCAGAATCGGATTTAGGCTGATGTAAATTTTTTAATGTGAGTAAATTGAAAATAATTTCGAACGTACAGTCTGAATATTATTACCATTAGTATTATATAATTCACATTTCATCTTAAGGTGAATGAAACATGAAACGCTATTGATTTACAGCGTATCCATTTAGTAAGTCCTTATTCCTAAAATACAGTAACGTTAAATCCATCTATACTCTGCCCATTTTTTACTGGCAGCACACGAAACCATAAAATAATCTGTAACATGTCTATCGACCTGTTTCGATTTTACAGAATAAATCCTTTTAATTAGCGCTCGTCGTCACTAGCCACATCCAATTATAGTTCTGTGATCCTAAACTCTTCAACCCCGACCGTTAGACAATTGACGTCTGCCAACGGACGCTTCCATTTTTTGCACAACGCCACGTCAAACACCCCTTTCTGTTATCGACCTCCTAAGGGGACAGATCATCTTTCGCTATCTTTCATATCTTAAGTACCTATCTTATGAATTTTGCTGTGGTAAGTTCAAAATCCTAATTTATAATTAATAAGCTTCTTCTAAAGTACTGTCTGATATAATTTTCGTATGCATTCTTTATTTTTTTACAGAGATAGACGAAATTAAATTCAACACGTGGTCATAAACTGTTCTTTTATACTAATATGGTAGTTTTTAAACCAAATATTCTTTTATAATTCACTGTTTTACCATTATACAAACATTTTCAAGCTTTTTCAGTTGCGAAATAACTCTTTTAATTATAAAATAACATTTTTTATAAATTACTCTTAACCTATAAAATATTCTTTCGTAACGCCAGTGCCGGTTCCATATATTTCCTAAGCACGATATTTTTTCATATAACTAAATAAATAACTTTTTGCTATGATTAGTTTCTTTCGGATCATTAGTATATTTTTTTAATTCAGCCGATAATTGCTATTTTTACTGTTTTAACATGGAACATATAATGTTGCAAAGCTTTCAGTAAATTAAATAAATTTTTTGACTTTCAAATAACTGCCTTCCTTTTCTTTAACCTGAAAAGCTGACCAACATAATGTGCCATACATTCAAGTTCCTACATATCCCTGATCCACCTGTACTTCTAGGTAAGCACAGCCCCTAGGCTAGGATACAACCCGAGGATATAACCCTAGGCGAGAATATAAGCCAAGAATATAACCCTAGGCTAGGATATAACCCAAGAATATAACGCCGAGGATATAAACCCAAGAATATAACCCTAGGCTAGAATATAACCCCAAGAATATAGCCTAGAATACAACCCGAGGATAGAACCCCAAAATACCGCCTTAGAACAGAACACAACAGTTCAGATCAAGACCTGACTTCTTCTCCAGGAAACCACTTCATCTAAGAGCTAAGTACCTATAAAAGTACAAATTCCTGTTCATTTCCTGTGGCAGAATAAATTGTAAATTTGTTTTTAATTCTTTTTTTATTAGAAATCCTCAACTATAAAAGTTGAGGGAGATACCGCCCGGGGTCACTTTGCTTTATTAACTTAAATTTAAATTTTATAAGGCGTTTCTACCTTTTCCGCCTTAGTTTTCTTAGTATTTTTATCGTCAAAAAGGTAGTGGCGCCCTCAATTATTACAACCCTTCTGTTATCCTTGTGTGACATAAACTTGGGGTCGAATCACCCTTGAGAGGAGTCTCTAGCCGGAGCCCTTCGAGCTGGTGCCCTGTGAGGTACAGGCATTCACAGTTACAAATTGGCGCCCAACTAAAAGCAACATTTACCTTTACAAATCATAAACCAAAGGCGTTACATTTCTCACTAAATTGTAAAACGGAAATTCAATGATTACGAACTTTTATACTGTAAACACGGATTTACTAAGAGAAAGTCCCTCCTTATAGATAAATATAAAATTGTGTGTTGGAGAAGAAATTATTTAAGGGCCATGAGGAAGCATCGATCTGAAGGAAGGGCCATTTATTATTTGGACGAAACATGGCTGAACGAAGGACTTACTTATTGTATTCCCGCCAGGCAGTCTAGGATATTCCACTGGATTACCTGCACCGATCGGAAAAAGCTGTAGGTTAGTTATCAACCATATTGGAAATGAGCATGGTTTTGTCTATGATGGTTTGCTGCAATTCGTCTCGAAATCGACAGTAGATTACGAGGAGATGAATGCGAATGTGTTTGAGGAGTACTTTTCCACCATAGCATGGCAAAAAAAAATCCATTGCGAGGCAACGCTAGCGCCATAAAAATGTATATGTAAACGTTATCAATTCCAAGAAAATCAATGTTTCGAATTCTGAATGAAGAAAATAATCTCATGTCCTCGACCTTCATAATGCTACTTTTCGACATATCCCGACCATTAAATAATCAAATATTCAAGGCAATTAAAAAATTATTGATAATTCAGGCATCCCTGACTGAAAACAATTTTAATCCTCGCTTAAAATACTTTCCGTGTTCTGCATTTTAGCAACAAAATAAACAAGTGAAGAAGCGACAGACGTTGAAAAATTAACGATCTACCGTTAAGTAGTTCAAATCGATAAGCAGTAGATTTGAATTCCATCTAGCTAAACAAACTTCTCCAGTCTAAATATATTACACACGTAGTTGAATGGATTTATGTATATTCGGTAGACTTCAAGTTCGAATTAAAATTTATTGGACGATTAATTTTAGAAAGTTTTCACCGATAGATTTAATTTAATTACCATATGTTTTGAGTTTTCTGTCGTCTGGATATTCCGGTGTAAGGCTATTCTTTTGATGTAGTAGATTCGATATTTATAAAATAAGAAAATCTTTTTTTTTTCAAAATCTGTCCTTTTTTCTTATTAAATGTATTTTAAAAAAATATAGAACAATCTTTATCACCAAATAACATGGCCGTAAAAAATTAATTGTAATTCAACACCAGTTGGGGTCATAGCACAATCATTCATTGTTTCTAACATTAATCCGCTGGTTTACAACCGTAATCCCTTTATTGGTGTGAAATGTTCATTTTTAGCTATGTTACGTTTATTTAGTTAATAGCAAAGATAATACTATTATAACGCCTTACAAAGTTTTTGATGTTGTCCCTTTTAATTACAAACCAGAATGGTTGGATATATCTTGCAGGTATACTAACCCCTTTTATCTTAGAAGTGTAATCCAATGTCTCTCGGAGCATATAGCCCGAGAAGTAGTTGTTGCTTCTTAGTGAACGGTCTGTTCTTTGAAAAATATTTTTCAAAAACTCTGTAAGGCGTTATAATAGCATTAAACTCAGTAGCGGATTTAGGCATAGGCCCGTGAGGCCCGGGCCTAGGGCGCCAAATTTTTAGGGGCGCCAAAATTTTTAAGATGACTAAAATTAAAAATCTATTGGGTTTTCTGTAAACTGTAAGAACAAATTTTAAAGTTTATTTCATTGCGCTCTTACTATAGAAACATAGTACCATTTTGAGGATAGAATTTCTTTGTTAAAATAATTAATCAGGCAAGTACTAAAATTTAAAATATCTAACAAAAATATTGTAAAAAACTTTTTTTAATGCTAGCATATTATTTTTGATATTTTTCATTCAAAATTTAATTGTAACATTTGTTTGCGCTTTATTATAAAACGAAACATTCATTTACCATGATAAATTATACAAGTATCAGTTGACTCATGCAATAAATTTTTTATTTTTCAATTTTTCGTAAAAATTTTATAGTTTTACGTAATGTAAAGCCCCCAACGATAAGCATGATTGATCAATTTTAAAAAATCGCAGAATGAATTTGAAAAGTCATAAAAATATATACATAGAAATATAATACAAATTACGAAAAAAAATTGCTCCGAGTCAAATATATTTTTATCGTTATATTTCAATTTATCGATAATTTTAGCACACCCTAATGTATATATATATGTTTATATATGTATATTGTTATGGTATGAAAATACCCTAAATAAAATATTAACTAATCATAAGGTATAATTAAAGCAATACGACCAACTCTGTTATTTGTTTACTTAATTTAAATAAATTCATCACATTATAAGAAATATAATAAGTTTTGGCAAACACTATATACTAAATTTTAGTAATCAATTTTGAAAAACCCCGTATAATCAAATAATTTAAGTTATAAATTGACAGATAAAAACAGGAGCACCAATTTCAAACAAATTGTGTAAAATACCAACTTAAACCTTAAGGGTATAAAAATACAAATATAAAAATTTTGACCACTGCAATTATAAAATTAACAACATAGAAATGAAACAAATACCATATAGAAACTATAACATAATTTCATTTGAATAAAGCTACAATATTTTTAAAGATTGTAAATATCAATTTAGTAACAAACTCTTAAAATGAATCTGATTGATTGAAAAATAAAAAAAAGAAATTTGTTTAGAAAACAATGAAAAAAATCAACAACTAGCAGAAATTTCTGAAGAATTTAATTTGAAATTTATAAAGAAAAATCTTGATGAATATCAATATAAAATATTCAAAAAGTGAATAATCATGTTTTAAAACAAATCTAATATAAGAATCCAGTGATTTAAAATAAGTAAAGTGAAATAAAAAAGAATACTTACAAAGTTCCGGTAAGCGAGCAACTATATTTGAACCATCACATCTAATTCACCACGAACTAATATATCTGGCATCGTTTTGTTTGATATAACAAAAAAATCCACTATAGAGGAAATTGGACATAGAATAGATTCTATCCACAACGAACGGACTGTGTAAAATCCACATTTAAAAAAAAGAATGTACAAGATTTGATCTACACTGGACCGTCTGTAGTTTTCTGCAGGCCTTTTCCACATTTCCAACACCATTGAAACCTTCGAATTTGAAGATAGAATAGATATAACCCAATAGACATTCAGGTACTGTTCATATTAATTTTAAAGTTATTTTTCATGATATAGTATAAATTGTTGCTTATTAATTTGTTTTCTTAGTTATAATTAGATAAAAAAATACTTACAGAGCATTTGATAAAAACAATTCGTTAAATTAACCTTTCACGATCCAAAGGAACAAACAGAATAAAACTTCTTCTTTTTTATGGAGTAAAATATCCTATGATAAGTAAGCTCATATCCACGTAATTGAATTTAGTTCTGTGAGTATATTTTTTTTAATAGTGCGCCTGTATGAATGAATGAAATTTAGGTAGGCAAATTGAAATGTAAATAAGTTGAATATTTTTGAATATTTTATTATAAAAACATAATATAAAATAGTTGTTTGTTTGAATAAGATACAATTTATTCAAGTTTAATGTGGCTGTTTGTTTACATTTCTGTGACACCATTGAAATAAAATACTAGATTGCCAACTTTCAACACGAAGGCCAAAGAACAGAGTCGGTCTTCAAATTTTGTAATTTTACCTCACAATTAAAATATACCCTGAGATTAGATAAATATAATAATATAAATTTCTTAATATTAAATAAAAATAAGAGTCTCATAAAAAAAAATTAATAATCATTAATAGCGCCCAATTAAATCTAAATAAAAATTTTCAAAAATAATAATTAGAAAAAGGTGAGTATTAAACCCTATAATAATAAATAAATTATAAATCAATATTGCTTTCCATATTTTGAACATATACAATTTTTTTTAAATATTTTTCAAACCATATCAATATATATATAAAAGGGCGCCTTATCGTCTCGGGCCTAGGGCGCCATCAAACCTAAATCCGCTACTGATTAAACTATTATCTTTGACATCTATTGATAACACGCTTTATTAAAATATGACAATTTTTACAGACAGGAAACTGTAATTGAGTTTATTTAATCTTTTCTAAAAGTCCCTTCTCTCTTCTTCAGTTTAAATTTGATTTTCCTGTTTCTCTTTTATTCTTACAATATGCTCGTACAATTTCAATCCTTTTTTTATTTTTCTCATCTCACATGTTCTTTAAAATCTGTCCACGTTGTCTTTTTCCACTTTTACTGCCATTTTCATTTGCTATTTTTCCCTTCTATATTCATTGTTTATTTGTCTGTTTTTTTTATATTTTCTTCGCGTAGTTTTCTTTTGAGAGTCAATCCGCTCGAATTTACTCGCTTAAGATTATAAAGTTTGGATATTTCGAGTTAGAAACGGACAATCGAATTAGAATTTTAATGGTAATGTGTAAGAATACGAAAATTTTAAATTTTCTTACACAAGGCCTATCGAAACAAACCTAAAAAGTGCCATTTAGTAACTAGATTTTTTATTTCCATATAAGTAAAATAAAATAAATTATTAACAATTTCCCAAAATATTCAAGCATTTCCCGTACGATTGTACTTTTAATCGATCGCTCTAAATTATTTTGAAATGCATTTATTCATTTACAAACATTCTAGCAGCGTAAACGTGAATAGAGTGCACCTGATGGTACAATATTTATTACTTCACTTACCTATAAGGATTTTAACAGGCATATGCTCTCACACAGTTATTTATAGACGATATAAAATATAAAAATTCAAAATAGAAATATATAGCTAGTACAATTTATGAGTTTTTTCTTTATAATCCAGAGATTTATGGATAACGGGAAACATATAATAATACACAGAGCCTATATTATTTTATGTGTATCTTAAATATAGTGTAGGATTCGTTATTAAATTTTACCAAGAAACATTCATCTAAACATGCAAGTTCTTCAGCTATCCATGTAGATAGCTCGATTGTAATAAATAAAATTGTAATTATTAATGATAAAAGACGCGTTTTTAATCAATTAAAATCATAATCATCTGATATTCTTATTCTTGACTGTAAACAAACAAAAATCCAGAAAATTATGTTCAAGTGACCTTGGAACGCGTTGTACGCCTCCAATTTTTCTTGTGATCTGCTAGCTTCCAATTCCATCTCCATAGAATGGAGATGTATACAGGATGATACCTTTTTTGTAACTGCCCTACATTTTTATTCACAATAAAATACATGTTCTGCCAGTTTTAGTGAACATCAACACAACGTCATTAACTACATAAAAACAGTAGACTAATCGGCAAGTTGAGCGGAAGTCGTCGTAATGTTAAATAGACCAAAAAATAAGCGCTTAGTGCAAGTTGAAGACTTTCATTGATCCAACCAACAATTTCTAAACTAAGAAGATTATGAACATCTGCGTGGAGCAGTATAACACAAAGCAAACTATTCCAAACAAATAATTCTTAATCTGGTCATCCGAAAATGAGTAAAAACCGTTTATTGGAGACTATGACCAAGCAATTATATTTTTGAACACCATTGACAACTGTTACTGCTAAATAACTCATCTTTGTAGGTCACTGATGGGCTAAGGATCACAGAAGGAGTTGGGATAGAGCACTACCAGAATCATGCAAGTAGTGAGTAGTCTTGCTAAATTACTTACATTCTTGGTGTTGCTTATTAACTCTCGGTTTTGTCATAAATCAGATGTATTATTGTCGACAGCCTAATAGCACTAAAGACAGCTTTAGACTGCAAACCAGCCTTAAAACAGAATAACAATGATGTAGGTGCAAGGACATCTGGGCATTGAAGAAAATGAGGAAGCAGATTTCCTCGCTAAGAAAGGATGATCAAGCTTTTGATTGATACGGTACCACCAGTCAAAGTCCCTTGCAATGGTGCTAAAGTTTACTGGGGTTTGACAAAAAGCTAAATAAAGAGAAATTACAGTTTCTTTGGAAGAGCAGACTAAAAATGAGACAACCAAAAAAAAATATTATGGAACCATCAAATATCTCTAAGTAATTCATTATTTTAGATCAGCTGTACTAAAATTAGTAACTCCCTAGAAAACTTTACCAAAAATAAAAAATGATACAATGTTCAATCAACGCTAAAGACATTTTATGACATGGTCTAGCGAGGAGGAACCTTATACTACTTATCTTGCTCATCTAATCTAGTACGCTCTTGAGAGTACTTGGATACAATCTCAAAGAAATCAAGGATCAAGCAACGTATTTATCATTTTGTACCTGTAAAATAGTCAAACAAAAAATTTCATATGACGCAAAAAAAATTTTATTATTACATAAAATATTCAGTTAACTAATCAATGATTTTTGGAAGGATATATTTGTTTGACCTTGACTCTATTTGCGATTTAATTCAAGTTTAATCAAATTGTCTGGCATTTTTTTCTATTAAAATGACTCATCCGAAATTCGAATTACTAGTTTATGAGCATTGGAACGTAGGGGATACTTGGTATAAGGTAATAATGTAAACATTAGAAAAAAAGTTATTTGGATATGTTAAATGGATATGCAGACACACAATCATTTGAAAACTAGACGACTAGACATACAACTATCTTTTATAGATGGGAATGCAGGATCGGTTCCGACGTAACATTAAAACCTAATTCAAGCAACATAAAAATGAATATTCTAATTTAGGTAAGCAATTTAAAGAGGATATGAAAATTTTGACAGACTATAGTAGAATCGCAATCGAAACGGAGTATTAAAACTGCCCGAGCTTGTAATTTCAGGATGAATAGCCATTGCGATCACCTGATCTTGCTTTTTTTGGCAAACTTATTTATTAAATCATCCATAGCTGAAGACGATTTTAGTTTTCCGAGAATTCCTGCTTCTATAGATAATATTGACACGTCTGATAGCCGCTCCTGTCCCATAGACGTTCTAAGATAAATTTTAATCTATTTTAATTTGGAAAAGCTTCTAAAGCTACGCCGCTGGGTACAAGAGTTATTTTTATAAGACTTGGTACTCATGAGACTACCTCCAAGCTGTTATGTAATGATCTTAGATATTATTTATACTGAATGTGATTGTCAGAACTAATGAATAAAGATGGTTGTCAAATAATACTTGTCATGTTGGCAGACATCAGATAACCAGATAACATTTGTGGCAGCAATTATGGCTTCAACAAAGGCTATTGAAGAAATGGGAATTGCTACCTCATTTGACAATAGGCTTCAAGAGGTGATCAAACTCATTTATGAAGGCTGGCCAAAAGAAAAATCACGAGTTTCAACCGACCTTATTCTTTTTTGGAAATTCAAGATGAGCTTTTTGAAGAAGATGAGTTGATTTATCGTGGAAACCGTCTTATTATTCCCGAAAATAAGATTCACGAAGTATTGAGTCAACTGCATAGTGCCCATCAAGGAATTGTAAAAACGGAAAAAATCTAGTTTAGTGAACCAACGCGGATTTTGATGAAATATTTTTTTTAAATCAATTCGAGGTCGCTGAACACGAAAATAAAAAAAGAAATCGGCGCTCTCTTACCAAAAACGAGTTATGAATTTTTGAAGATGAGGTCAGATCAGCACTGCACTGGTTTTATTGTCATATTATAACTGCTTTAAAATGATGCATTATAACTTCTACACAATATTAAATACACTATAATTGCTTTTTAAGATATTCCTGTCACATACACATTTAAAAAACACTGATATTGATATTCATTTCTTGTAAATTCTTTTTTTAATTCCACAATTATTATATATTTTGACAATTTCATGTAACATGACTTACATATAAGTTTTGGTCTGTTTCCTCTTATTCGTACAACTTGTACCTAATAGTATATTCAGCCATTAGAGATATTTAGCCAGTTGCCGCTTTCCGTCTCCGTCGAACAGAAAAATAGTATAGAAATGCCGAGACACGTCAACTTTTAACATGAGGGGAACACTATTTAGCGCTAATGTCATAAACGTCAGATTCACCCCCTCCCTACTGGAGATACCTCTTTATTTTTTTTTTGAAATGGCCTTAGGTATCAAGTCATTTAAAAGGTCTGTTAAATTTCTATTCAATCATTTTGTTTTGCCTTTGATACCAGCCTTCCATTGTTATTTAATCGTTGTTTACAATTGGCTCTCTTTCAACTTTTCGTATGCCATTTGAAAAAAATTAAGGGGTATCTCCAGTAGGGAGGGAGTGATCTGACGTTTATGACACTAGCGCTAAAAAGTGTCCCTCTCAACTTAAAAGTTGACGTGCTCCGGTATTTCTTTCTAATATGTCGCATTTCTGAAATATTAAGGGTGGGTCCTTTTCAAATGAACATAGTGTATATTTATCACTCAACGCTAATATACAGAGAGAAATGTTGATCTAATTCGCAACTATCCATTTTTCATTTAAATATCCGAAACTTTTTTAACGTATGTCGATTTTTTCATAGTTTAAAATTGTTGTCTGTAAATAGAGTGAAGAGAAACTCCCGGGAGCTATGCGTGAGCTAATATTGGTAAAGTCAATTTCAAAAGTCAAAATACGGATTTGTCTCCCTTGTCGACTTTTTCCTAAATTGGAGGATTTAGGATATGAGATTCTTTTTGAAGAACATTATTTACATGCGTATAGGTACCAATTACCAAAGAGATCGTTCCAGATTTTTTAAATTTTATCCTCAGCTGCTATCAAGTTCTACATTTGCCTCCAAATATTTCGTTTGAGCTTATAGTTCTTGCTAAAATTATTAGTTTTCAAAGTATCCTATTCATTCCATTCATTCATTCGTTTGGGTTGTGCTCAACAGCCCAGGCACTTGAACTGAATCTTTGTACCATTTTCCATGTTACTTCCATTCCAGAAGCTTCGTGTCTTCTATAAAGGCCACCAATTTGACTGGAGGGATTTTCAGTAGTTGCAATGGTTATTGTATTAATTCCTCTCCAAAGTGCTTCCATCTAAGTACTTGTAAGTTCTGACAGAAGCAGAGTATGTGGGTAGGTGTTTCTTCATTTTCTGCACATAGGTTTAGTAACTTTTCCCATTTTGTGCAGATATTTTCTTATGGTTCAGTATTCAGTCACCAGGTCGGTAAATGTCTTCAAATGTCTCTTACCCAGTTTTAATGGCCTGGTTGAGAGTTCCTTGTCTACCTTGTTCCCTCTCTTCCTTCTGGAAGCGGTACATAAGTCTCCCGCTTTCAGACTAAGAATTGACATCATTGCCTCCTCCCTTATTAAAAATTTCTAGAGGAGAAAGTCCAATAAGGGCTTCCATTGATGCCGTCCCCGTGCTGTTCATCGCCCCGGTAATACCAAGAAGGGATTGTCTCCTAAAAAACGATTTAAAAATTAACTAACTGTTTTTTTATTAAAAATGTCTGCTCTATTTTCAATTGAGATTGTTCCTAAAAATTACATCGAAAAAAATAATCCTTGTATGCTTTTTGTTTCTCACGCCTATTTAGACATACAAAATCCTTAGCGCCATGTTTTACTTCCAGGTGGTAACTAATTCCATTTTCACATATTTACCTTAGGCTACCTACCTGTCAATAAGGGTTGCATATCTTTATACACGAATCTAGTCCACAAAGCTCTTTACCTGGAAAGGGTTAGTCGGATTGAATTTTTTAAGTTCGATTAAAAAAAATTTAACAAACTCAAGATCGGTAGTGGTACCTGATTATTAGACACTAGCCCAGGGTCGGATTCAAATATTTTTTTCTAAGGTATAATTTTTTTAATCCAAAGTAAATTTAAGCTTTTCAGTTTATAATGGAATTATTTATCCTATTGTAACGTTTGTTCTTATTTTAATTTATTTAAAAGTTTTTAAACAATACACACTGTATATTATAACTACTTAAATATCACACTATTTATCTTAAATAATTCACTCTTTCACTAACTGTCTGATTACTAAGAACTTTCTATCCATCACTTCCAAAAACTCATGTATATATAGTCTTTCTCAAATTCTCGAGGTTTCCTGAATCTTTTATCTACAAAACTCCCGGCGTCATCGGTTCTAGAACAAACGCGGTTACTACAATCGCTACGCTAGTTGAAATTATTGGAATTCGTAGAATAGATAGGGGCATCTTTTTGAGTATTTATAAAAATTATTTGAGTTGCCCTATGAAGAATCACTTCCGCTTATATTTAAAACCATACGTCAAAATATCCAGCAAATATTTGTGTTAATATGAACCACAATTCATCATATTAATCCGATTTAATCATCTACCTTTAGAATATACACTGTGTTCATTTGAGAAGGACCCTCCCTTAATATTTCAAAAATGGAACATATTAGAAGGAAATGCCGAAACACGTCAACTTTTAACTTGAGGGGGACACTTTTTGACGCTAATGTCATAAACGTCAGATTCACCCCCTCCCTACTAGAGACACCCCTTACATTTTTTCAAATGGCATTAGGTATCAAGTTATACCTCATTTAAATGGTCTGGTAAATCTCTATTCAATCATTTTGTTTTGCCTTTGATACGAGCCTTCCATTGTTATTTAATCGTTGTTTAAAATTGGCTCTTTTTCAACTTTTATTGCCTGAATGTTAACGGTGGTCACTTTGACGCATGATTAAATAGCAGTTTTTCCTTGTTAACAGTTGTCTTTTTACTATTTGTAAATTTTTCATTCTTTAAAGAGTCTTTCTATCATAACACAATATGGGAGCATACGAAAAGTTGAAAAAGAGCCAATTTTAAACAACGATTAAATAACAATGGAAGGCTAGTATCAAAGGCAAAGCAAAATTATTGAATAGAGATTTACCAGACCTTTAAAATGAGGTGTGACTTGATACCTAATGCCATTAGCGCCTAAAATTCTCTCCCTCAAGTTAAAAGTTGACGTGTTTCGGCATTTCTTTCTAATATGTCCCATTTTTGAAATATTAAGGGTGGGTCCTTTTCAAATGAACACAGTGTATAGTGGTAAATACATACAGTTCCGGAGATTGACGAAGGCATTTCTGCTTGAAAGACCTTATTATTCAGTGACAGAATTCTACAATCCACCCTAGACTTTTGAGTTAAATTGGCATAATTAAATATTTAGTACGATATTATAATATATTAAATCTTATTATTATATTTTTTTATATTTTGTTGTGAATTTCATATATTATTTATTTCAAATTTTGTCGCTCTTTGTCCATAAAATTGTGGAATCTCTCTTAAAGGTTCCGATCAATTGGAAAGATGATTGACAAAACTACTTTTATCAATAAGTATATTTATAGGTATTTTCTTCAAAATATCAAATCTCCGTTTCCTCAGTTAGTGACGAATCTAAAATCTTAAAATAAAATCCAAAAAAATGCGCATAAAAGGAAATGAATGTTTGTGAAAGGGCAATATATTCCAGATTATAAATGTCACTAGCTGAAGAGAATATTTATATGAAAACTCCTAGAAAATCATTCACCGAGAATAGATTCAACTTCACATAAAATATTTGGCACGTTACCGGAATACCCGATTCTTTTTATCCCAATAATTGAAATCTTTATCAGAGTCGATAGACATCTATTAAATAATTTAAGGAGATATATAGGAGAGCTGTTTATTGACAACAGATCAGTGCTGGGTAATTCCTAGTTAAAAAGTAATTAATAATTAGAGTTACTTTTTTTCATGTAATTTGTAATTGTACTTAAGTACTTTTTTTTCTTAAAGTAATTTGGAATTGTAATTGCAGCAAAATCTGTGGAGGAATTGTACTTTGTAATTATATTATTTGAATTATCTAAATACAATTACTTCTCATAAGTTCAATTACTTTTCCAATTACAATTACTATTTCCATTTACAAGTACAATTACATTTTTTAATGACAATTACTTTTAAATGCGTATATCTTTAACTTTAAGGAATCCTTAAGAAAGTCGCTGCAATTGGCTGTTAGTTTAACAGTTTGAATTACCTATTTAAAAATTTTATTCGTATCGGCTGGCTCCCCCATTTTGTCATAATTTGTTGATTTATCTGCAAAGTAATTATAGAAGTAATTATGAAAGTAATTGATAATTCCTATTTTTACGACATGTACTTTGTCATTGTAATTAATTCCTTTTTTGGAAAAGTACTTTGTAATTGTAATTAATTCCTTTTTTGGAAAATTACTTTGTAATTGTAATTATTTTTAAAGTACATGTAATTACCCAGCACTGCAACAGATACCCACGTTGATCAATAGATCTTTCACCCTTCATTTTATATTTATTTTAAACATCTATCATGGTCAATTATATGAGAAGTGGTTAAAAATTAACAGCACGCCCTTATATTTGACAAAGTTTCCGCTATTAGAAATTTTAACAGGTATGGTGTCCAATTAAGAATTTTCCGTTAATATTAACCTTTCACTACACGCGCCCTAAAATTGTAAACAAGTACACGCATGGTGTATTTCAGTAAAAAATAGCGTTAAAAACTAGTTGATTGGATGTTTTTTGGAAAAAATGTGTATACCCGCATTTCTAAAAAACACAAAATAAGACCAAAGAAAATTTTTTGTTGAAAAAAATACTTATATATTATAGACGTCAAAAAATAATAGTTCAATACTATTAAACGCTTTACAAAATTAGAAAAATTAATTTCCAAAGAGCAGACCGTCCACTAAGAAGCAACAACTACTTCTCGTGCTATATGCCCCGACAGACATTGAATTACACTTCTAAAGTAAACGGGGTTGGTATATCTGTTAAGATAGAACCAACCATTCTGGTTTGCGATTAGAAGGAATAACATCACTTGTGGACCGGTTTCGGCGTATTGCGCCTCATCAGCACAAGGTAGTTCTACCTTAACAGATATACCAACCCCGTTTACTTTAGAAGTGTAATTCAATGTCTGTTGGGGCATATAGCCCGAGAAGTAGTTGTTGCTTCTTAGTTTACGGTCTGCTCTTTGGAAATTAATTTTTCTAATTTTGTAAAGCGTTTAATAGTATTGAACTATCGTCTATATATCACGCTTTACTGATATGACAATTATTTACGGTTAAGTGTAATTATGCTTAGTAATAATAATACAGGCAATAACAACAATAAAAGTTATACGTATAAACTAAAACTGGTATTTCCTAGCATGTAGTCATTCCCCAAGTAGAACTTCTCCACATTCTACTATTCATCGACATCTGGTTGGTTTTGGCAGTCTGGACAGGTAGTTGAAATGATTGCATGCTGTTTGCAAATTGGATTATTTATTACATGTTTGGCATGAAATAGTAGTGACTCTATATTTTTGTCTGCCACAGCAAAAACACCTTCCCCTTACCTTTGTAGGTGGTTCTTTTTCATGCTCTTCTTATGGCTGAATCTTGTATTTCTTCAGAAATAGCTGAATGTTTAATGGCAGAAATTTTAGTTCAGCCCTTTCTGCTGGGTACGGCTTCATAAAGGAAATATATAGGGTTTTTAGCAAATTCCACCTATATTTGTGTGGTTTATTTATGTGGGTCGCGTCATTCAAGATCTGAATGTTTATGCCTGATATATTGAGTAGTTGGAAAAACAGAACCAGAGGCCATCTGCTGCACCGTTACTGGAGACTATAACCAAATGCTAGGGATGCGCGGCGGCGGCTCACTGCTCGTTTTCAAAAATAGGGATGGTTTTAGTTAAAATATATGTTCCTTGTGGTATATTCATTATTCTTTTTGTTATTTTTTGGGAAATCAAACCACAATCTTTTTTATGTTTAAAAAAACCGTTTCTCCACTTGTTCTCTATCATTCCTAGTAGACTATAATACTATTAGACTGTCAAGACAAGAAGACAGAACCCAACAAAATGTAGGTAATAATAAAGATAGATTAAATCAGAAACTTGTATTAACCAGTTGTTCTTTGATAAATCTCACATCCTTGGGAATTTAACTATTTTATTTTCTTCTTTTCACTCTTGTTTCACGTTATTTCACATAATTAAAATGTCTTACTTCGAAAAAAGGTATGAAAACAGAGTAGACAAAAATCGTCCTGGTCTGACCCTGTTTTAAATAATTTGAAGGAAAGTTGGGTGGTGAGTCCGGTTGGTTGGCGGCACATAAAGCAAGTCGAGAGCTGGACGCATCGATTTCATCGTCATAAATAATTGGCATCATCCCCAGCGATCTCTATCGGTTCCGGAAACTCCTGCTTCATTGCCTCAATTCGACGATTTCCAAGAATTTTGCCGTGTTGGCTGCATTGGCGGAATCAACGAATGGGCACACACATTCTAGACTATTACCATGTTATGTCATTCTTTAAAGATTTATAAAAATCCTTATAAATATCCGAACAAAAAATACTGGTTGTGAAAAGCTACTGGACTGTTCGTTAGTTATAAGAAAATTTTAAAATTCAAAAAGTGAGTTTGCGTAACGGTCGCAAATACACGCGCTAAGTCAAAAAATCGTAGAGACCATAATAATGGGAATTTTAATCTGAAATTTGGAAGATAGACTTTCAGATAATGAACAAATATTGAAAAAAATCAGCGAAAACGTATCTACCATATTTTTTATACAAGGGGTACCCTAAAATGAGGGGATCGAAATTTCGAAAAATTATAAAATTTTTATTAGTGAGTTTACAAACTTTTATGGGGATTTTCGAAATCTACGGGGTCGAATTAGTAGATTTCCATATATAAAAATGTCAAAGAGACCTTAGCTCCGATTATGAAATTTTAAATTTCAAAAACTGAATTTGCGTAACGGTCGCAAATACACGAGCTAAGTCAAAAAATCGTAGACACCATAATAATCGGAATTTTAATCTGGAATTTGGAAGACAGACTCTCAGATAATGAACAAATATTTTAAAAAATCAGCGAAAACGTATCTACCATATTTTTTATACAAGGGGTACCCTAAAGTGAGGGGATCGAAATTTCGAAAAAATATAAACATTTTATTAGTGAGTTTACAAAATTTTTATGGGGATTTTCGGAATCTCCGGGGTCGAATTAGTAGATTTCCATATATAAAAATGTCAAAAAGACCTTAGTTCCGATTTTGAAATTTTAAATTTCAAAAAGTGGATTTGCGTAACGGTCGCAAATACACGAGCTAAGTAAAAAAATCGTAGACGCCATAATAATGGGAATTTTAATCTGGAATTTGGAAGACAGACTCTCAGATAATGAACAAATATTTTAAAAAATCAGCGAAAACGTATCTACCATATTTTTTATACAAGGGGTACCCTAAAGTGAGGGGATCGAAATTTCGAAAAAATATAAAATTTTTATTAGTGAGTTTACAAAAATTTTATGGGGATTTTCGGAATCTCCGGGGTCGAATTAGTAGATTTCCATATATAAAAATGTCAAAGAGACCTTAGTTCCGATTTTGAAATTTTAAATTTCAAAAAGTGGATTTGCGTAACGGTCGCAAATACACGAGCTAAGCCAAAAACTCGTAGACACCATAATAATAGGAATTTTAATCTGAAATTTGGAAGACGGACTCTCAGATAATGAACAACTATTTTAAAAAATCAGAGAAGACGTATCTACCATATTTTTTATACAAGGGGTACCCGAAAGTGAGAGGATCGAAATTTCGAAAAAAATCTAAAATATTTATTAGTGACCTTAGAAAATTTTTATGGAGATTTTCGGAATCTACGGTGTCGAATTAGTAGATTTCCATATATAAAAATGTCAAAGAGACCTTAGTTCCGATTTTGAAATTTTAAATTTCAAAAAGTAAATTTGCGTAACCGTCGCAAATACACGCGCTAAGTCAAAAAATCGTAGGGAACCATAATAATGGGAATTTTGATCTGAAATTTGGAAGACAGACTCTCAGAAAATGAACAAATATTGAAAAAAATCAGCGAAAACGTATCTACCATATTTTTTATACAAGGGGTACCCTAAAGTGAGGGGATCGAAATTTCGAAAAAATATAAAAATTTTATTAGTGAGTTTACAAAATTTTTATGGGGATTTTCGGAATCTCCGGGGTCGAATTAGTAGATTTCCATATATAAAAATGTCAAAGAGACCTTAGTTCCGATTTTGAAATTTTAAAATTCAAAAAGTGGATTTGCGTAACGGTCGTAAATACACGAGCTAAGTCAAAAAATCGTAGACATCATAATAATGGGAATTTTAATCTGAAATTTGGAAGACAGACTCTCAGATAATGAACAAATATTTAAAAAAATCAGCGAAAACGTATCTACCATATTTTTTATACAAGGGGTACCCTAAAGTGAGGGGATCGAAATTTCGAAAAAATATAAAATTTTTATTAGTGAGTTTACAAAATTTTTATGGGGATTTTCGGAATCTACGGGGTCGAATTAGTAGATTTCCATATATAAAAATGTCAAAGAGACCTTAGCTCCGATTATGAAATTTTAAATTTCAAAAACTGAATTTGCTTAACGGTCGCAAATACACGAGCTAAGTCAAAAAATCGTAGACACCATAATAATGGGAATTTTAATCTGAAATTTGGAAGACGGACTCTCAGATAATGAACAAATATTTTAAAAAATCAGAGAAGACGTATCTACCATATTTTTTATACAAGGGGTACCCTAAAGTGAGGGGATCGAAATTTCGAAAAAATATAAAATTTTTATTAGTGAGTTTACAAAATTTTTATGGGGATTTTCGGAATCTACGGGGTCGAATTAGTAGATTTCCATATATAAAAATGTCAAAGAGACCTCAGTTCCGATTTTGAAATTTTAAATTTCAAAAAGTGAATTTGCGTAACGGTCGCAAATACACGAGCTAAGTCAAAAAATTGTAGACACCATAATAATAGGAATTTTAATCTGAAATTTGGAAGACGGACTCTCAGATAATGAACAAATATTTTAAAAAATCAGAGAAGACGTATCTACCATATTTTTTATACAAGGGGTACCCGAAAGTGAGAGGATCGAAATTTCGAAAAAAATCTAAAATATTTATTAGTGACCTTAGAAAATTTTTATGGAGATTTTCGGAATCTACGGTGTCGAATTAGTAGATTTCCATATATAAAAATGTTAAAGAGACCTTAGTTCCGATTTTGAAATTTTAAATTTCAAAAAGTAAATTTGCGTATCCGTCGCAAATACACGCGCTAAGTCATAAAATCGTAGGGAACCATAATAATGGGAATTTTGATCTGAAATTTGGAAGACAGACTCTCAGAAAATGAACAAATATTAAAAAAAATCAGCGAAAACGTATCTACCATATTTTTTATACAAGGGGTACCCGAAAGTGAGGGGATCGAAATTTCGAAAAAATATAAAAACTTTATTAGTGAGGTTACAAAATTTTTATGGGGATGTTCGGAATCTACGGGGTCGAATTAGTAGATTTCCATATATAAAAATGTCAAAGAGACCTTAGTTCCGATTTTGAAATTTTAAATTTCAAAAAGTGGATTTGCGTAACGGTCGCAAATACACGAGCTAAGTCAAAAAATCGTAGACACCATAATAATGGGAATTTTAATCTGGAATTTGGAAGACAGATTCTCAAATAATGAACAAATATTTTAAAAAATCAGCGAAAACGTATCTACCATATTTTTTATACAAGGGGTACCCTAAAGTGAGGGGATCGAAATTTCGAAAATATAAAATTTTTATTAGTGAGTTTACAAAATTTTTATGGGGATTTTCGGAATCTACGGGGTCGAATTAGTAGATTTCCATATATAAAAATGTCAAAGAGACCTTAGTTCCGATTTTGAAATTTTAAATTTCAAAAAGTAAATTTGCGTAACCGTCGCAAATACACGCGCTAAGTCAAAAAATCGTAGGGAACCATAATAATGGAAATTTTGATCTGAAATTTGGAAGACAGATTCTCAAATAATGAACAAATATTTTAAAAAATCAGCGAAAACGTATCTACCATATTTTTTATACAAGGGGTACCCGAAACTGAGGGGATCGAAATTTCGAAAAATCTAAAATTTTTATTAGTGAGTTTACAAAATTTTTATGGGGATGTTCGGAATCTACGGGGTCGAATTAGTAGATTTCCATATATAAAAATGTCAAAGAGACCTTAGTTCCGATTTTGAAATTTTAAATTTCAAAAAGTGGATTTGCGTAACGGTCGCAAATACACGAGCTAAGTCAAAAAATCGTAGACACCATAATAATGGGAATTTTAATCTGGAATTTGGAAGACAGATTCTCAAATAATGAACAAATATTTTAAAAAATCAGCGAAAACGTATCTACCATATTTTTTATACAAGGGGTACCCTAAAGTGAGGGGATCGAAATTTCGAAAAAATATAAAATTTTTATTAGTGGGTACAAAATTTTTATGGAGATTTTCGGAATCTACGGTGTCGAATTAGTAGATTTCCATATATAAAAATGTCAAAGAGACCTTAATTCCGATTTTGAAATTTTAAATTTCAAAAAGTAAATTTGCGTAACCGTCGCAAATACAGGCGTTAAGTCAAAACATAGTAGAGGCCATGATAATGGATATTTTGATCTGAAATTTGAAAGACATACTCTCAGATAATGAACAAGTGTGGGAAAAAATCAGCAATAACGTATCTACAATATTTTGTATACAGGGGTACCCGAAAGTGAGGGGATCGAAATTTCAAAAAATAAAAAAATTTATTAATGACTTTAGAACATTTTTATGATAATTTTCAGAATCTACGGTGTGGAATTAGTAGATTTCCATATAAAAATGTCAAAGAGACCTTAGTTCCGATTTTGAAATATTAAATTTCAATAAGTGAATTTGCGTAACGGTCGCAAATACACGAGCAAAGTCAAAAAATCGTAGACACCATAATAATGGGAATTTTAATCTGAAATTTGGAAGACAGACTCTCAGTTAATGAACAAATATTTTAAAAAAATCAGCGAAGACACCATATTTTTTATACAAGGGGTACCCGAAAGTGAGAGGATCGAAATTTCGAAAAAAATCTAAAATATTTATTAGTCACCTTAGAAAATTTTTATGGAGATTTTCGGAATCTACGGTGTCGAATTAGTAGATTTCCATATATAAAAATGTCAAAGAGACCTTAGTTCCGATTTTGAAATTTTAAATTTCAAAAAGTAAATTTGCGTAACCGTCGTAATTACACGCGCTAAGTCAAAAAATCGTAGGGAATCCTAATAATGGGAATTTTGATCTGAAATTTGGAAGACACACTCTCAGATAATGAACAAGTACGGGAAAAAATCAGTTAAAACGTATCTACCATATTTTGTATACAGGGGTACCCGAAAGTGAGGGGATCGAAATTTCGAAAAAAATCTAAAATTTTTATTAGTGACCTTAGAAAATTTTTATGGAGATTTTCGGAATCTACGGTGTCGAATTAGTAGATTTCCATATATAAAAATGTCAAAGGGGCCTTAGTTCCGATTTTGAAATTTTAAATTTCAAAAAGTAAATTTGCGTAACCGTCGCAAATACACGCGTTAAATCAAAACATAGTAGAGACCATGATTATGGATATTTTGAGCTGAAATTTGAAAGAGATACTCTTAGATAATGAACAAGTATGGTAAAAAATCAGTGAAATCGTATCTACCATATTTTGTATACAGGGTTGCCCAAAATTGGGGGGATCGAAGTTTCAAAAAATAAAAAAAAATTATTAATGACTAGAACATTTTTATGGTAATTTTCAGAATCTACGGGCCGAATTAGTGGATTTCCATATATAAAAATGTCAAACAGACCTTAGTTCCGATTTTGAAAACTCAAAAAGTGAGTTTGCGTAACGTTCGCAATTACACGCGCTAATTCAAAAAATCGTAGAGGCCATAATAATTGGAATTTTGAGCTGAAATTTGGAAGACACACTCTCAGATAATGAACAAGTGTGGGAAAAAATAACGCATCTACAATATTTTGTACACAGGGGTACCCGAAAGTGAGGGGATGGAAATTTCAAAAAATAAAAATTTTTATTAGTGACCTTAGAAAATTTTTATGGAGATTTTCGGAATCTACGGTGTCAAATTAGTAGATTTCCATATATAAAAATGTCAAAGAGACCTTAGTTCCGATTTTGAAATTTTAAATTTCAAAAGATAAATTTGCGTAACCGTCGCAAATACACGAGCTAAGTCAGTAAGACACCATAATAATGGGAATTTTAATCTGGAATTTGGAAGACAGACTCTCAGATAATGAACAAATATGGAAAAAAATCAGCGAAAACGTATCTACCATATTTTTTATACAAGAGGTACCCGAAATTGAGGGGATCGAAATTTCGAAAAATCTAAAATTTTTATTACTGAATTTAGAAAATGTTCATGAGGATTTTCGGAATCTACGGGGTCGAATTAGTAGATTTCCATATATAAAAATGTCAAAGAGACCTTAGTTCCGATTTTGAAATTTTAAATTTCAAAAGATAAATTTGCGTAACCGTCGCAAATACACGAGCTAAGTCAAAAAATTGTAGACACCATAATAATGGGAATTTTAATCTGGAATTTGGAAGACAGACTCTCAGATAATGAACAAATATGGAAAAAAATCAGCGAAAACGTATCTACCATATTTTTTATACAAGAGGTACCCGAAATTGAGGGGATCGAAATTTCGAAAAATCTAAAATTTTTATTAGTGACTTTAGAAAATGTTCATTAGGATTTTCGGAATCTACGGGGTCGAATTAGTAGATTTCCATATATAAAAATGTCAAAGAGACCTTAGTTCCGATTTTGAAATTTTAAATTTCAAAAAGTGAATTTGCGTAACGGTCGCAAATACACGAGCTAAGTCAAAAAATCGTAGACACCATAATAATGGGAATTTTAATCTGAAATTTGGAAAACAGACTCTCAGTTAATGAACAAATATTTAAAAAAAATCAGCGAAGACACCATATTTTTTATACAAGGGGTACCAGAAAGTGAGAGGATCGAAATTGCGAAAAAAATCTAAAATATTTATTAGTCACCTTAGAAAATTTTTATGGAGATTTTCGGAATCTACGGTGTCGAATTAGTAGATTTCAATATATAAAATTGTCAAAGAGACCTTAGTTCCGATTTTGAAATTTTAAATTTCAAAAGATAAATTTGCGTAACCGTCGCAAATACTCGCGCTAAGTCAAAAAATCGTAGGGAACCATAATAATGGGAATTTTGATCTGAAATTTGGAAGACAGACTATCAGAAAATGAACAAATATTGAAAAAAATCAGCGAAAACGTATCTACCATTTTTTTTATACAAGGGGTACCCGAAAGTGAGGGGATCGAAATTTCGAAAAAATATAAAATTTTTATTAGTGACTTTAGAACATTTTTATGGGCATTTTTGGAATCTACGGGGTCGAATTAGTAGATTTCCATATATAAAAATGTCAAAGAGACCTTAGTTCCGATTTTGAAATTTTAAATTTCAAAAAGTAAATTTGCGTAACCGTCGCAAATACACGCGCTAAGTCAAAAAATCGTAGGGAACCATAATAATGGGAATTTTGATCTGAAATTTGGAAGACAGACTCTCAGAAAATGAACAAATATTGAAAAAAATCAGCGAAAACGTATCTACCATATTTTTTATACAAGGGATACCTGAAAGTGAGGGGATCGAAATTTCGAAAAAATATAAAATTTTTATTAGTGACTTTAGAACATTTTTATTTTGGAATCTGCGGGGTCGAATTAGTAGATTTCCATATATAAAAATGTCAAAGAGACCTTAGTTCCGATTTTGAAATTTTAAATTTCAAAAAGTAAATTTGCGTAACCGTCGCAAATACACGCGTTAAATCAAAACATAGTAGAGGCCATGATTATGGATATTTTGAGCTGAAATTTGAAAGACATACTCTTAGATAATGAACAAGTATGGTAAAAAATCGGTGAAAACGTATTTACCATATTTTGTATACAGGGTTACCCAAAAGTGGGGGGATCGAAGTTTCAAAAAATAAAAAAAAATTATTAATGACTAGAACATTTTTATGGTAATTTTCAGAATCTACGGGCCGAATTAGTGGATTTCCATATATAAAAATGACAAACAGACCTTAGTTCCGATTTTGAAAACTCAAAAAGTGAGTTTGCGTAACGTTCGCAATTACACGCGTTAAGTCAAAAAGTAGTAGAGGCCATAATAATTGGAATTTTGAGCTGAAATTTGGAAGACACACTCTCAGATAATGAACAAGTGTGGGAAAAAATCAGCAATAACGTATCTACAATATTTTGTATACAGGGGTACCCGAAAGTGAGGGGATCGAAATTTCAAAAAATAAAATTTTTTAATTAAAAAACATTTTTATGGGGATTTTCGAAAATGCAGCTGAAGTGGCTTTTTTCCCCTCTAAACTCGAATAGCTTCTTCGAGCTGTGAGATTTCAAACAAAAGAAAACATATATGACGAAATATGCTGATGAAATTAGAATCCATACCTCCAAATTTGTTTAATTTACAAATTATCGTTAATTTCTGTGCCTGCTGGGCTGCCACTGGAAGCTTATTGCCGTATTAGCGTGCTTTAAAGCACTTTGCGGTGACCTTTAGCTCCTTCTATTTTCTAATTTTCCAACAATTTCCCGCGTTTCGGTTAATCGCTTTACGTTCGATGCAGAAATAGTTTTAATCTCTTTACCATTGGGAGTTTTTATCTCTTTTTAACTATGCCCGACTTACAAAACTGATGTTTCTATGAGTTACCGAACACAGAATAAATATACCAAATTCATTGAGTCATACCAAAGAGAAGCTGGTTGTATTCCAGCCGAAATCCACGCTAACGACATTTATCTGCAAATGAGGATTGAAAGGAGATATAGAGGCTAAAAGATCCTTATATTTTCTGACAGGAAATCCTTAGCATGCCTCTCAGATCAGATCTAAACTGGTCTGGGACTGCCTAGAAAATATCTTAACCCTGGCCAGCCTCAATAGGGTAACGTTTAAGGGGGTTCCGGGTTATAAAATTATAGGAGGCAATGAAATGGCAGATATTCTTGCTAAGAAAGGGTCTGAAGGATGTTGGTGGACTAAAACAAAACATCAGACGTATTATTGCATGTAAACTTCTGGTCAAAAATCCCTCGGAGTCGCTGACCAACTAAATACTAAATCTAAGTAGGGGTCAAATAAAGAAAGTGACAGGTTACTGCACCCTAAAGAAGCACATTTGGAGATATGAACTCCTGGGTCTAAAGGAGGTATTTCTCCAAGGAGGATCTTGTCAAAAATTATGTAAGACAGATAAACTCTTCACATAAACGGTTCAACCAAGAGCACAAAAAGCCTAAACGCAGTCTTTGAAACCTGACTGGATGTACTGAAATAAAAATGAAAGAATGTGGGCTATCCTAAACATTTTAGAAATGGAAAGTTACCGACGCAGAGTATGAAATGAAAAACTTCTTATTAGTAAGTCTTTGTTAATTTGTATATACACCTAATTATTCATCGTTAGTACTCGTTTCCGTCGTCATCTGCATTAGCTGAATAAGTCGACATCGTCGAGGTACAAAAACCATTCTAATAAATAAATGTTACATTTCTAAAAGCAATTACTTCTAAGAAGGAAGTCACGATTCCATAAGCACGTTAATAGATGTGATACTTGAAAAAAATTTAACAAATGTACATCGTTAGGTGCATTTTTGTCTTTGCTGCTACTGTGGAATAACTTTGTAAAGCGCTGAAGTGTAAAATAAAAGAATCACAGGTAATAATCTCTTTGAGAGATCTTTTGCTAGTCACATTAATCATAGACGTGACAAACGGATATTTAAGAGGATTTTTACAAAAGAATTGTTCGTCATAAGATCTCGATAGATCATAAGCGCCATGAACCGGTGTAAAAGAGTCGATAATGATATTCGTTTCTGTCTTTATGGCATGCTTTTTGGAATTACATAGGAAGAAACGTTTAGCTGGTTATAAATCTGAAAATATCTTTGTTTGTTTTTAATTCGTGGTCATTAAATTTAATTTTAATGAGGAAAACAACCAATTGAGTCATTGTGGTCAAACATCGTTAATTTTGTTTTAAATGAATAAAAAAGTTGTTTATTTAACTACATTTAATATTGAATGACACTTAAATATAGATATACAGGGTGTTTCTAAATACATACGAAAAAATTCAGGAGGTAATGGTTCATACAAAATTATGGTGGGTCCTTCATATGACAAAATTTCCCTAGCCCATCCCCTTTCGAGGTAAAGTACGACCAGAAATATAAGAAGGTCATAATTCACCAACCACTTGAGTTATCAGCAGGCGGTCGATTCTACGCAGAGTTGTACCTGCCCTAGCTATTAAATTTTGTTTTATGATCATGATATTGGGTTAGGATAATTATTAAGACAAATCGCTTCATTATAATGGACGAACTAGTAAATAGTGGGGAATGCAGCAAAGTAAAAGAGAACTCTTTAAAGGTTTTCCTAGCTTTCGGAAATCTTTATTTTCATCATCAGGGAAACTACAAAAATTATATGGTATAATTGACAATTTGTAAAACTTACAATGATTCTACTTACAACTTTGGTGAGAATGGTTACTAAGATGTACAACAAATATAATGAATGACACATAGTTAATGATTCATGTAAAACAAATAAAAAATTATTAAAAATTATTACATACAATTAAAACTATTAAAATTATAAAATTAAATTACCACCACGTGTAGCAAAGTCATTTACAGGTTTGAATTAAACTGACACTATGTGACACTTGACAGTTGGTCACTGATTTTATAAATATAAGGGACCCAAAAGTGTTGATTACACTTGTAAGTTCTATTATAATTGATGTTATGTCTATGAACATTTTTATCTATTGTTAATAAATTTCACTTAGATGATCTATGTCTGTTTTTTTATTAATACAATTACTATGTTCAAAAATATGCGCCATTTCAAGAAAACATCTCTTCTTATAATTTGACTCTACTGAAAGAATTTTCATATCGTCATAATTCATATGGTGGTCACAATTATAAACATGTGTTGCCAAAGCGCATCTTTCAGGATACTGCAACCACTTTTATGGTGATTCTAGCACCTACCGATCTTGAAGTTTAATCATTTGATAAAATTATGTTCCATTGGATACCAGTTTCATTATTTTCAAGCCGTTGCCAAACTATTTCATGAGATATTTTAATCCGGACCTGGGAATCTTTTAAGGGACACGCACTTTTATTGCTTATCTATTTTTCGAACAATAGATCGGCTTATATTGATTTACGACCTTCTTAGATCTCTGGTCGCACTTTATCACCCTTAAAAGGTGCTGAGTAAAATTGGTTTTTATTTTTTTCTTAAATTCAAGTAAAGATGGAAACTTGAAAGTTTGTAATTTCCGTGCACTTGCAATGACTAACCACATTTCTGTTACATTATTAGGGGGTAAAATTATCAACCCTTACTTTATTTAATATCAAAGCTTTTTTTCGTGATTGAATTTTGTGAAATAAAAATATTATTTGAACTCTCTGTTGTCTTGAAAAACTTTTTTTAATCTTGAAGTTTTTTCCTAGAACCCATAGATTGGGAGAAAAAAAATAAAATACAATACAACATTATCAAACGATATTTTTTCTGAAAAATTCTACTGTACTTGATCTACTTTTTTTTTCATTAATTTGTGTGTAAAAATTGCTATTCTAATAAATATTATTTTTTTTATTAAAAATATGCACAAACTTAAAACCATAAGTTTTCTCACGATTCCGCCTATGTTGGTTTTAATTTTTATTTCACACGTACTAGTTTTGCATGCTTCAATGTTGTAAAGGTATAACATTTCAGAAGACATGGATGTCAATCCTAGCTGAAATGAAATATAAACTTGCTGCTAATATGGGACAGGCGAACATTCTTAATTAGTTGTTCGATATCACATGAACAACTTAATTATAAAAATTAAACGTAAAATTTTATTGGGACAATAAAGAAAGAACTTTTCTTATTATACACAATGATACAGGAAGGTCGTAAAGTCTGGCAACACCTGAATAAGTTTGAAAATAATTTGTCGGTGTGAAGAAGTTGAAACAGGTGGGTTTTTAAATTTAATTTCCTATCCTTGCACTATTTAAATTAATTTATACATGGAAGTATCATTGAAGTAATGAATTATGTGGGGTGTTGTTGGTTCATAGGCGTACGTTCAAAATATTTGATATCACGATTTTTTGTTTTGTTCTGTTTTGAAAAGTGCACCAATTTAAGTTCATACAAGGAATTCACACTTTAGATGAAGTTCTAAAATCTATAAAAGATGGATTACAATGAAAGAGATGATTTTTGGCTATGAAATACATTGTAGAAATTCTGCATTAATTGATAATGAAGCAAGTATGTCTTGGAAAAGAGATTATCTCAAAATTCCTAACGAAACATTGTTAGGAAAATGTGGATCGACATAAATAGTGCTGGGCAAGTAGTTTTGAATGGATATTGAGCAGAAATAAAAACGCTATCATAAAAAGGAAAAAAAATTAATCCTAAAAGCACCATTCACATATGTAACGTAACTAGGGATGCGCGATACTATCCGATATTCCAGTGTATCGATACTTTTACTTCCGATACTCGATATTTTGTATCGATACTATGCTTTTCGATGTATTCCAAGTATCGATAAATTTGTAGTGTATCGATACCTTGCGATAGGGGATTTTTAGTGGTTGCGACAAGTGGCGTTTTTAATCACGTTGTGAAATGATGTCGTGCTTTTTTTAACGAAGCTTAAAATAAAAAACGAAAAATGTGCAGTTTTTTGCGTTTTTCGAGCTAATTTTGAGGTTATGTGAAAAAGTCACTAATGAAAAAGTTGTAGATTTTCACAAGATCTACAACTTTTATAATCAAACTTTTATTCGAGGAACTCAACTTTGGCCAGAAATCGCAATAATGTCTTTTTCCACCCCCCAAAAAAAGTGTTTTACCGAAAAAACGTTATAACTCAAAAAATTTACAATATTTCAATTTGAAATTTTTTTTCATGGTTTGCGACTATCAAAGCTACCTTCTACTAAATTTTCATCAAAATCGAACATTTTTTAACGAAACCAAAAATAAAAAACGAAAAATGCAGTTTTTTGCGTTTTTCAAGCTAATTTTGAGGTTATATGGAAAAGTCACTGATGTAAAAGTTGTAGATTTTCCCAAGATCTACAACTTTTATAATCAACTTTTCATTCTAGGAACTCAACTTTGGCCGGAAATCGCAATAATGTCATTTTCCACCCCCCAAGAAAGTGTGTTTTATCAAAAAACGTCATAACTCGAAAAATTTCCAATATTTTAATTTGAAATTTTTTTTCATGGTTTGTGACTATCAAAGCTACCTTCTACTAAATTTTCATCACAATCGAACATTTTTTAAGGAAACTAATAATAAAAAATGAAAAATGCAGTTTTTTGCGTTTTTCGAACTAATTTTGAGGTTATGTGGAAAAGTCACTGATGTAGAAGTTGTAGATTTTCTCAAGATCTACAACTTTTATAATCAACTTGTTTTTCTAGGAACTCAACTTTGGCCGGAAATCGCAATAATGTCTTTTTCCACCCTCCAAAAAAAGTGTGTTGTACCGAAAAAACGTTATAACTCGAAAAATTTCCAATATTTCAATTTGAAATTTTTTTTCGTGGTTTGTGACTATCAAAGCTACCTTCTACTAAATTTTCATCAAAATCGAACATTTTTTAACGAAACCAAAAATAAAAAACGAAAAATGCAGTTTTTTGCGTTTTTGTATCTAATTTTGAGGTTATGTGGAAAAGTGACTGATGTAAAAGTTGTAGATTTTCCCAAGATCTACAACTTTTATAATCAACTTTTTATTCTAGGAACTCAACTTTGGCCGGAAATCGCAATAATGTCTTTTTCCACCCCCCCCCCCCCCCCCAAGAAAGTGTGTTTTACCAAAAAAACGTCATAACTCGAAAAATTTCCAATATTTTAATTTGAAATTTTTTTTCATGGTTTGTGACTATCAAAGCTACCTTCTACTAAATTTTCATCAAAATCGAACATTTTTTAACGAAACCAAAAATAAAAAACGAAAAATGCAGTTTTTTGCGTTTTTCGAGCTAATTTTGAGGTTATGTGGAAAAGTCACTGATGTAAAAGTTGTAGATTTTCCCAAGATCTACAACTTTTTATTCTAGGAACTCTACTTTTGACGGAAATCGCAATAATGTCCTTTTCCAAACCCCCCCCCTCCCCAAATTGTTTTTTACCGATTATTTCCTTCCCATTAATTTTGACCAATCGCTATCAAGAATTGGTATGTCAAATATAAATTTTAAGTGGAAAAATTACTCAACAACTGTCAACTTAGCTGTCAGCAGTTTTCCGGAAAAAAAAAATCGAAAAAATTTCATGCAAGTTTGACAAGTTGACAAGTTTGACAATTAATAAAAATGTTGTATTAAAATAAAATGTTTATTTAACTCAGGAAATAATCTTACCAAATATCCCTCGTGCATCTAATTTTGGAAAAATTGGAACACTCGTTTCTAAGTAATCGGTTTTAACAAATAGCATTCGCGAAAGTGGAAAAATCCTCGTCTTCGACTCGGGTTTTTAAAACCACTCTCGCTCATGCTATTTGTTAAAAAAAATTACTTAGAAACTCGTTTTTCCGAATTTTTCTGGAAAAATTAAATGCGTCTACTTCTCACAGGCAGTAAATGTTAAACTTTCGTCCCAGCTACTAGGGACGAACGTACGTACTTTCGACCGAGGTATGAAGAAAAGTACTTTTCCTCCCTAGGGAACAAAGTGTGTTCTTTGCTCCCTAGGGTTCGAAGTATGTGTACTTTCTATATATTTACCTGAAAATATGGTGAAGCTCCTTTTTGCTGTCGCAAAGCCTTATAGATCACATTATTCAGAATATATTGTGGCGAGTCGAATCACCACATACGAAACAAATCGTGCACGAAGCCTTCGAAAGTTATTCGAAAATACGGATAACCGATTTTCGTGCGAAATTCATTCAATTTCGTACACGAATTGTAGTCGAGTGATCTCGAAAATACAGCCCCTGGTATTCACAGCAAGGAGACAGATGGGGATATAAAAAAGAATTGAATTTATTTTTAAACCCGTCAATCTCCTAGGAAATTTTAAAACTTCGTATTGTTTGTGATACTTTAGTAGTTTTATCTTGTGCTGATTTAAAGTATAAATTTTATCCGACTCCGCCTATGTCTAATCTTTGGTAGGCAATTTTTTTAACTTTCAAAAGAAAGAATTGAGTCTTTGAATATGTTAGGGTATGGCGAGAATAGAAGAAGTTAGTCAGGTTATCAACTATATTTAATAAGATTTTCTTATTTTTTCAAGAAGAAAAAACATCGCCTAGCAACGAATAGAGATAGGCGGCGTCAATAGTAATATTTAATTTCAATGAACACATACCCGAGCACAAAAAGGTAATTATTTTCAGTTATTCAGGTGTTTCCAGATTTTACGACCTCTCCCAATGATTTTTCAGACATAAATTGGATGTTGATGCAATTTTTACTGTAAGCATTAAAAACTCTTTTTAATCTACAATAAAACAAGATAAACTACTTCCTGTATTCTGCAACGAATGCATCTGCATAATAATAATCAACTACTACAGCGATTTTTATCTATAATGCACTACATTTTTCGAATTCATTATTTTTGAACATTTTCACATTTTACCCTAAGAGAAAATAATGTCATTTCGGTATTAAATAAATTTATTTTAATCCACAGGTTTTTTTAAAATATTTTTTGGTATATTTAAAATCAAGGACACAAATTTAAAATTCTCGTTTCCCAATGAAAATTAATTAGAATTTTTCTAGAACGTGAAATCATTTGTTCGTTTCAATTACTATATTTGGTGCTTCTAAATATGAGCGACAAGTCTATAATTATTTTAATTAGGCGAAAAATTTCAATTTGACATGAATAAAATCCTGTAAAATCGTGAGTATATCATAGAAGTTGGATCTAGCTATTAAAGTCGTGTTTAATAATGTAAGCACTTGAAAGGGATCGTTCAGTACACTCCTTGACCTCAATAAAATCGACCATCTTCATCATTCGTGATCTAACAAGAAATTTAAGTATTGTTCACAGAAATAAGGCCTTAAGTTGAAATAAGTCTATTCAAAAACTGTTTATTCACCATTCAAAATTAGTTTTTGTCAAAGATAACTAGCCAAATTCTGCCTGTTAAAATTGACACACTGTGAAATTTTAATAATTTTAGGTTATGGTTCTCTCCGACTTTCTATTTTCTATTCTATTAATGTTTTTTTTACCAATGTAAGATCTTTTCTTTTCTGGCTTTTCCGGTAATACAAATGTTTATTTAACAATATCAACTTTATAGGCGAAGCTCAGTAACAAATGAGTATCTCACGAATAAGCATGCTCACCTTAAGCGAGGGTTTTTCAACCTTACGAACGCTCAAAATTTTAAGTGCGCATGCAAATTTGTCAAGACACCACAGAAATAAATAAATTTAATTCTGCGGTAACCACGAACACATATAACATAACCTAAATCATTATCATTAGATTCACTAGTTGTCAACATTTTTCTAGTAACTTTTCGTTAACAGTTTAATGCCAGAGCTTCACATATTTTTAATGAATACCACATTTTCTTAACATGCTTTTTAAGTTCATCTCTTTGGTTTATTGGTGAATACGGTCGTTAGGTTAGTATAGTTCATATAATAGCCTTTTTGGTGTGCGTCATCGTTTGTGACGTATATCCGGGTTTTGGGTATGTCGATATTTTATTTGTAATTTTGACATATAGCTAACCTTTAATTTGATGAATAAAATCATCTGGATCGTATTCAGCCAAATTCGAAAAGGCTATGAAATTAATAATACTTGGGATATCAAAACACTGCAAAATAAAACATATTGTATATTTAATTTACATATTAAAATGATTTAATATTAGTAAATATGGTCCTGCAAAAGAATTATACATTGTGTTCAATAAGATTAATATTCACTATTAATGTTATAAATGAAACTAACTGTTTCTAATTAATTCCACTATTTAAATAGTGGAATTAATTAGAAACAGTTAGTTTCATTTATAACATTAATATGAGTAGATTCCACAAAGTAAGGGTCCAAACAGTAAATTCAATTAATATTCACTTTTCATAAATAATAATTTACCGTAAACAACAAAGTACAGACCTGACGAGAACTGTCAGTGGGACATTAGAAAAAGACGTAAGATACATGGCCGCTTCGAAAGGATTTTGAACGATGTAATTTCGCCCGATTGATAGGTCGCGTTTGCGCGTAATCTAAACATCAACCAATCGAATTTTTGTAAGTCAAAGATTAGGGTGAACGTTTGTAATACGTTTAAACGGTTCATTATTGTGATATTTCGATTAGGATTAATCACAGACCTGCCTTTTTTCCATTTCTTCCAACGTAATGTGTTAGAAAGACATTAACAATCAATGACGCACACCAAGAAGGCTATTATATGAACTTTAGTAGTAGTAGTGGAGCAGGAGCATTATCAATTGCGCCTCTTTTTAACACTTGCGTTCCCACTAGACAGGCTTTGTTTGTATATTAACGTTTGTATTCAGTTTCAGAATAATCCACGGTTTTATTTTTCCATTACGTAACTTAAAACAGTGAAGTAATTAAAATTATATGAGCGAAAATTGTATGCGACTCTTCTGATAATCAACGTCAAGTACATTTCTTGGGGTGCGAACTGTTTAGAGTATTTTACTCCGAACGAACAGAACAACCCGAGCGCGCTTCGCTCCACAGAACGAGCAGGAGCTCAATTCTTGACATCACTCGTTATCGAATTCGCAGCATAACGAGCAGTAGTTAGCGAAAACTTTACTACTATGCAATTCTCGAGTGATTCGTCGAACGGTCAAGAATAGCGCTCCTAACGTTTTCTGTAGCTTGTCGATAGTTCCCAAAGGGAATTAGTTGTTCGTTGCTGCTCAGTGGGTACGGTTATTCGTTTTATTCGTAGAAAAACGATCCAGAATCCCCAATAGCATTGTCCAAATCCATGATTCAATTCGACGAACACAACTAACTAACCGACAGTACTGGGAACACGACGAACACAACAAGCACTGCGAATTTCGCGAGCAAATTGACAAAATGTTTGTTTGGTTCGTTTGAACGCGCTCGGTTCGTTTGAAGTAAAATGCTCTAGTAAGAACGCACCTTTATAGACGTAAATTTACAGAGTTGTACTAGCTTGTTGATTAAACATTACCGAGCAACATGATATTAATAATAACTAGTTTTGTTTTAAATTGTCGATTATATTTTGAATTCTTTGATTGCTTTTGAAGTGTTTTAAATAATTTTAATTCCTCCAGATAATTTCTCCAAGTTGCATATAAGATTCATAATCACTATATTGAATCGGAAATTACTGCAGTTTAATCAAATAGCGGGTTAATCAGTCCACACATACCTACCTATATCGAGAATATTTTTAATTACCATGTAACTTGTTTTATATGTGGGAATCGCGTATTTTTCTATGTGTAGGTTCCTAATAAAGAACAACTAAACCAATGATGGTAAGAGCAAAAAAAATGTTGGAAGATTGGATGGGTAGGTACTTTGAAAACGGGTTTGCAGAGAGAGATTGCCATACTCGTCTTCTTCTGCTAGTGGATCGTTGTTGATGACCTTTCGACTTACAGACGTTTCAAAGCAGTTGTCTTCTTCATTTCCGGCAGACATACTATTATAAATAATCAATAAAACTAATCAAACGTGTTCTACCATCGAGAAATAATCTAAAATTATTTTAATATTTATACTACTTTATACTTTATACTACTTTAATAAACTATTAAAAACACCCTGCATTATTTTTAACATTGTATCTAACAGCTTTTATTAGTGATCTAAGCCCCTGAACCATAAAAATATTTTTATTGTTTGACAGAATTTTTTACCATTTTTTTCATTTCACGTTAAAAACTGTCTGAAACATTAAAGTACAATTCTGTATTGTTAACGCTTTAGAGGAGATTTCATTAAAAAAATGGTGATGACGTCATCACACCAAGGGGGTTCACCCTGTATATTATATTATAATTTGAAAAAATAGTAAATTAAAATAAAAAATCGACCTGTTTCGAGAATTTCTAATTTTGTTGTTTATTTAGCTAATAATGAATTTATACCTTTCTTTATGGACTCACTGTATAATTTAATGTTAATAACATACATGTAAATAAACTTTAGTATCTAAACTTCACTTTTAATAACGATACACCATATCATAACCTACAAATTGCATGACAAAAAAGTGGCGGCGAGCACGCGGTAAAAGATTTTCAGGTCCCTGCGCCGGTTCTGAATTCCGGCCGCCGCGTCGGTAGTCGTTTAAGAAATTAAGGCTCCCTGCGCCGGGACTAGAGTCACTACCTACTAAAATTGTAAATAGTCTAAGGCAGGGGTTCACAACCGGTGGTATGCGTGAGTGATGTGAGCAACTAGGGATGTTAAAAAATAATTTTTTTTTAAATCGATTATTATTTTCTTATAATCGATTTTTTATTATTGATTTTTATAGTAACATTATTATATATAATTATATAAATTATATAAATTACGTGTTTAAATCGATTTTCAGAAACGGCTCGTATTAATTACTATTTTTCCAACAATTTTGACGACTTTTCACAATTATTGACCATTTTTGATCATATTTTGAAAGTTTTTGATAATTTTTCAAAAATTTTTATAATTATTGACCAATTTTGACAATTTTTGACAATTTTTCAGAAATTTTGACAATCATTTACCATTTTTAACAATTATTGACTATTTTTCAAAATTTAGACAACTTTTGACAATTATTGACAATATTTCAAAAATATTGACCATTATTGACTATTTTTCAAAAACTTTGACAATTTTTCAAAAAATTTGACAATTTTAGACAATTTTTGACCATATTTCAAAATTTTTAATAATTTTTGATAATTATTGACCATTTTTGACAATTATTGATATATTTCAAAATTTTTGACCATTATTGACAATTTTTCCAAAAATTTGACACTTTTAGACAATTATTGACCATTTTCGACCATATTTCAAAATTTTTAATAATTGACCATTTTTGACAATTTTTCACAAATTTTGATAATTTTTTACAATTTTTCAGAAATTTTGACTATTTTTCAAATTTTTGACAATCATTGACCATTTATGACAATCATTGACTATTTTTCAAAATTTTGACAATTATTGATCATTTTCTCAAAATTTAGATACCTTTTGACAATTATTGATCATTTTTCAAAAATTTTGACAATTATTGACCATTTTTGACAATGTTAAAAAATTTTTGACAATTATTGACCATTTTTGACAATTTTTCAAAGATTTTGAAAATTTTAGACAATTATTGACCATTTTTGACCATATTTCAAAATTTTCAACAATTTTTGACCATTTTTAACCATATTTTAAAATTTTCAACAATTTTTTATAATTATTGACCATCTTTGACGATTTTTCAAAAATTTTGACTATTTTTGACCATTTTTCAAAATTATGACAATTTTCCAAAAAATTTCTTATAATCGATTTTTTATTATTGATTTTTATAGTAACATTAATCGATTTTTAGTAAATCGATTATATAAATTACGTGTTTAAATCGATTTTCAGAAACAACTCGTATTCATTACTATTTTTCCAACAATTTTGACGACTTTTGACACTTATTGACCATTTTTGATCATATTTTGAAAATTTTGACAATTTTTCAAAATTTTTATAATTATTGACCAATTTTTACAATTTTTGATAATTATTGACAATTTTTGACAATTTTTCAGAAATTTTGACAATCATTTACCATTTTTAACAATTATTGACTATTTTGAAAAATTTAGACAACTTTTGACAATTATTGATAATATTTCAAAAATATTGACCATTATTGACTATTTTTCAAAAACTTTGACAATTTTTCAAAAATTTTGAAAAATTTAGACAATTATTGACCATTTTTGACAATTTTTCAAAAATTTTGAAAAATTTAGACAATTATTGACCATTTTTGACCATATTTCAAAATTTTTAACAATTTTTGATAATTATTGACCATATTTTAAAATTTTTAACAATTTTTGATAATTATTGACCATCTTTGACAATTTTTCAAAAATTTTGACTATTTTTGACCATTTTTCAAATTTATGACAATCATCGACCATTTTTGACGATTATTGACAATATTTCAAAAATATTGACCATTATTGACTATTTTTCAAAAAATTTTACAATTTTAGACAATTTTTGACCATATTTCAAAATTTTTAATAATTTTTGATAAATATTGACCATTTTTGACAATTATTGATATATTTCAAAATTTTTGACCATTATTGACAATTTTTCCAAAAATTTGACACTTTTAGACAATTATTGACAATTTTTGACCATATTTCAAAATTTTGATAATTATTGATCATTTTTCAAAAAATTTTGACAATTTCTGACAATATTTCAAAATTTTTGACAAATTTTCAAAAAATTTGACAATTATTGACCATTTTTGACCATATTCCAAAATTTTCAACACTTTTGATAATTATTGACCATTTTTGACAATTTTTCAAAAATTTCGACAATTCGACCATTTTTCAAAATTATGACAATCATCGACCATTTTTAACAATTTTGACAATTTTAGAAAATTATTTACCATTTTTGACCATATTTCAAAATTTTTAACAATTTTTGATAATTATTGACCATTCTTGACAATTTTTCAAAAATTTTGACAATTTTTGACCACTTTTAACAATTTTTCAAAATGTTTGACAGTTTTTGACAATTATTGACCATTTTTGACAATATTTCAAAAATTTTGACAATTCTTGATAATTATTGACCACTCTTGAATAATACAAAAAAATCGATTTATTTTCATTACAATCGATTTTTAATAAATCGATTAATTTCGAATAACTAAAAATCGATTGTAATTTAATCGATTCGTTTCCATTAATCTCACATCCCTATGAGCAACATGCTATTAATATATAGCTTCTGTCTGCTTGACTCTGCAGAAGTGGAGGAGTGACGGCGCCGGGGGTGGGGCGAAGAGACCTGTCTTATCCCTCTTCCTCTATGGTGAAAGTTATTAACTTCATAAAGGCTAGGGCTCTAAACACAAGATTATTCTCCTTGATGTGTGAATAAATGGGTGCCAAGTTCAAGACTTTACTCCTGCATACATAAGTGAGGTGGTTATGTCGGGAGAAAATTTTGAACCGTCTCTTTGAACTGAGATCAGAAGTTTTTTTTTCAAGTGAAAAAAATCATGACATGAAAAAATTGTTTGCTGATGAAGAATGGTTGTCAAGATTGGTTTATCTAGCCGACATTCTTGACAAACTCAACACACTGAACATGGGACTTCAAGGACCAAACACAACAGCCTTCACAGCCAGTGACAAAATAAACTCCTCCAATAGAAAGTTTGTTCTGTTTTGTTTACAAATACAGGAGGAGAATTTATCTGCATTTCCCTCTCTATCATCATTTTTTGAAGAAGATGAAATATCTCCAATGCCAGATGTGGTTGCAGTTATCATTGTTCAATTGGAAGGCCTTCGAAAAAGCTTTAAGAAGTATTTCTTTTAAGATTATTCAAAAGTGGACTGGATCAGAAATCCTTTTTCGGGAACCTCACCAAATGAATTGGAACTAAAAGAAGAAAGTTTTATCCATATTGAAGAAGATAGTTCCATGGAAGATTATTTTAAAGATAAATCTTTAATTAACTTGGATCGGATGTAAAACCGAGTACCCTTGGATCTTCCGGCAAGCTCTGCTATTTTTGATGCCACTTGTTACGAGTTGCTTGTGTGAGAGTGGATTTTCTGAACTCTTGTACATAAAAAATAAACATAGAAGCAGAATAAGTGTTGAAGAGTGAAGATAAGTTCCATTTCTCCTAATGTTGATATTTTAATCACAGGCAAACAACAACGAGTTTCGCACTAAAGACTATAAAAGTATATTTTGTATGACGATTAATTTTTTGCTGTTATAAATAACCATTAAATATGAAGTTTTCTCAGGAATTTAATTCAAAAAGCCTTTGAACACTTTTAGAAGAGTAAATATTATACGTTTATTAAAATATTTAGGTATGGTGGTACGCCAAAATTTCTCAAAAAGTCAAGTGGTACGCAGGTGCAAAAAGGTTGGGAACCCCTGATCAAGGTATATCTTTTTTGCAGATCGATCTTTTTTTTTGGGCTATAAGAGCTGAGGGGAAAGTATCCGATTTAAAGTAAGTTTCATTATCTTTACTTCTATTTATCTCACTTTAGATCTTTAAGTCCCAATATTTACAATTCAATCTTTCAGTGTTCCACCCTGTTTTATGGTTCTTTCATTGCACCAAAATATTACCATACAAACTCTTACAAGGTTTTAGGTTTCAAGTAAATAAAAATTGGGGCTTTTCTTTCAACGAATTGTTTCCGAACTGTACAATTGATGTTAGAATATTCAACAACGAAACCGTTCTATCAACGACTCAAGTCAAACTTTTTTTTAAAATCCTTTGAAACATTGGAGGAATGCCAAAAACTTTATTAACTTCACCAACCTTAAACCAAACAAAAAGTTTCTTGATGATGTAAACCACTCGAGCCGAGTTTAAATAATTTTGTAAAGGAAGAAAAAACTGAAAACTGCATCGCATTCATCGCTAGAAGGCAATGTGGTATTGGAGTTTTTTTCAAGTACCAGTAATTAATATAAAAATGTAGTTCGTAGACCTCGATGTTTCCGTTTTTTTTTTTTCGGTTAAAAAGATGTTATTAGTTGTTTTATAGCTTTTCCTAGATGAGCGTTTGTAAGTTAATTTTAATGCGATTTGAACCACACGTGAACAATGTTCTAAGCACTTAGGTGAAATAGAGAGAATCTATATAGATACGTGGGAAAATCGATAATGACCGTTACATGCTTTTGGGCCAACTTTTCAAAAACTTTTTCCACGCTGGTTGAGACACCCCTAAATAGAGTTCAGCCTGGTTCAGAAATACAAAAACCGGACTCGCAAAAACAAGTCGATTTTTATTTCAAGAGGGACATCTTTCGATCATATTCTTAATTAACGTACTTCTCTTCCCTCCCATCTGTCACTATTTCCAATAAAATTTAAATGGGGAAAGTTTATTTATTTATTTTGTTTGATTCCACTGATGATGCCAACGGGGGCAAAGTTTGTAAGGGACAACGTGATTCCTTGGTTCAATCTACTTCAAATTTTGCATAAACATTCTTTAACAGAATTGATGAAAGACGTGTTTCGTATTTTATTGAAACTCATCGTTTAACGGGGTTAAAAAGGGGAAGAAAGATATTTTGGGGGATGATTTGCATCGAAGTTGATATCAATACTCCTTAATGCTTTTGATTTAAATTATATTTTATGCTGACACGTTTGAAAACTCAATTCGATTTCATTCAAAAAACGTGGAACTCACTTAAAAGCTTGGTGCAATGCAATACTCTTTCAATTTTATTTGTTCTTGGATATTTGAATGAAAAACTTAACTCAACATTTTATATAATAATTGATTTGTTATAACAAAATTAATAACGTAAAAAACTAATTCAAAATCCTATTAGAACCATTTTCTACTTCTACGCGGAAAAAGCTAGTTTGATATATAAATACTATTTACTCATTCTCAAAAGAGTACAAATTTATCTTATCAAGAGAAAATAAACAATGTGTACTATACATGTTTATAATTCAATATTGACGGCAACTAAAATTCATTCCTCGAGTAATAAATCAATCCGAGATGAATATTTGCAATAAATTTTAATCCTCGCCCAGACACAGCACGGCACTGTTATTGGAATCTGTGACCTTTGCTGTTTGTATTGTTATCCTTGTTTCGGAATGAGAGAATCGATTTAGATGTTGGCTTCAAACAAAGTGTGTTGTCAGTTTAGCGGGTTATTCATCTAGTCTGTTTATGATCGAAGTCTCAAATAATGACACTTCAAGTCTACAAGTAAAACATAAAAATGGTTTATTCTATTCTGAAGAGAGTAGAAATTGTTGAATACTATTTGAAAAAAAAGAATGTGCTAGCACTGCCTCTACAATTTTCAATGAGCGAAACCCAAACAAACACGTTAATCGTAAGTACGTTTTAGAACTAATTTCAAAATGGCGACAAACAGGATCTGTAATAAATAAAAAACGGCACATTGAAAACCCAATAAGAAACGAAGAGGTAGAGGTAGCCTTTTTAGGACAGTTTTTGCGGATCCAGCTCTTAGTACAAGCAAGAAAATTATCTGGAGTAAGTCAACGTACCGTCGGGTGAATTTTGATAGCTAACAAATTCCATATCTTAAAAATTTATCTCGTTCACGAACTTAACGAAGACGATTATGATCGCCGATTTTGAGAAATCATGAGTGAGCGTGCTCAACAAGAACCACATTTTCTTTTCATATTTGTTTTTCGGATGGATGTAGTTTTTATCTCAACTGGACTGTCAATCGAAATAACTGTCGGTACTGGTCACATTCCAATTCAAGAGTTTTCCATGAAGTGCATTATCAACATCCAGAAAATTTAAATGTTTGGGCTGGAATATTGTAGGTCCATTTTTTTACCAAGTAATTTAACAAAGGGAGGGGAGAAAATGATAACCGATACCTTGAAGATGAACTAATATTTCAAAGATTTGGACGTTGGATTGCACGAAGAATATTTATTGAATAACCCTCACGATCTCCTGATCTATCCCCATTAGATTACTTTTTATTAGGATATTATTGTAAGCAAATCTCCTTCAAACAGTGTGTTCTCTACATTATTATGCACCTATCCCCTAAATGATAACTTGGCTTCTCGTGTTCTTTTGGAAGTTACAATTTATTTTAATTTTAGGGGTGACATTTCAACCCCATCGTAAACAAATTTCCTTTAAACAGTGTATTCTCTTCACCAACATACCCCTACTCACTGAATATTAAGTCGGCTTTCCGAAATATGAACTTGATTTAATCTACAGTCTGCACTCCACTGAAACCGCGAATTCAGCAGTTCTCAACTTTTTGCAGCTAAAATTGACTGCTATTTTCACACCGGTGTGAACCACTCAATGCAAAATTTTCAAAATTGTTTATGATTAAAATTCTGAACTGTACTAAATTCACACACAATATTAAGAACATCCTATATATGGCAGAGGAATTATTGGAAATTGTTGTCAGCCTTCACAGCAAAAACGACACCCTAAGAAGTATACAATTTCCCACATCTACTCGTATACATAATTGAATAAAATACTTTTCTAAAACACCCTTCATAAAATCCAAGCGTTTTATTAAATTATCTTCATTTCAAATCTGTCATTATTATTCAGTTTCCCAACTATAACTTATCCCACTTCTGAACAAACTCGTGCGTTGCAGATTGTTACCAAAAACTGATAGCGATTGTGAACTGCAAATTAATTTTAATCAGATTCAGAGAAACATCATCTGTTTTCCGTTCTCGAATGAATACATTTCAATGGGATTATTCAGTATTATAAAGTTAGATGAATAGAATTTGTATTCTGTATATAACTGTCTTGATGTTACGCCGACTGTATTCTCAACTTCGAAAAGTTACCTCTAAGTTTGTTCTCCTGATTGTATGTTATTTCAAACAAAAATACAGTCTATTTGGAAATTTCTTACAGTTATCATGTTTTGAGATGAATTAATATAATTTCATTGCGAACTTTTCTAATCGTTTTTAATTTTTAAATAAACCCAGTAGAACCAGTGGCGCAGCGAGTACATCAGCTAGGGCCGAAGTAAAAAAACTATATTTATTTTAAAAATCTATTGCCTTTTTCAGCGGTAAAATAAGCGTGTCCCAGGACTTCGTACCAAAAACTCGGCGGGCGTAATTTCGACACCAAAAACCTTTCTTTGCCTGTTTAATCGAAAGGGTCACCTACATTTTTCCCGTTATTTACTGATGGTAGGATAGATAACAAATATATTTATAAATCGTTGAAGCCGAAAGGAGTTTGCATGATTTTAAAATGTCAAATCCAAAGTTTTTGAAGCATTCAACATTTCATTAGAACCTTGCGAGGTGTTTGTTGACTTTGAAAAGGCTATACAATACATAACGCATTGCTTAATATTTGACCTCACATAAAAATTAATTGTTGTCGATTTCATTTGCAACAAGAAAAATATTAAATCTTGGATTAATTCAGGAGTATAAAGATAAAGATTCCAATGTTGGAAAATGGCTTAAACATACCTACATTTCATATGGATTAACCTACCTGAGACCAGAAGATATTGAAGATTGATTTGCTTTCGATTTAATGTCTTATAAACCAGAAAGTAAACTTTTAGATAATTACGCCTTTTATTTATTGGAGACATACATATTGCGAAAATCCCTTTCTTACGATGCGCCTTATACAAGTACGACAAGGAGAATATGAGCAAAACTACGTGAAAGAGAGAGTAGACTTGTTAGCCCAGCGATCAGTCCCCTCTACCAAAACAGTTAGGCGTGTATTCAGTCCCCTCCTATTTATTTTAACTGTTGTGTTGCCAAATGTACTTATCTGTAAAAATTATTCCTAATTTTTGCCTATCGTTGTTTTAACGTTTTTTTAACGAAACTGAAAATAAAAAACGAAAAATGTGAAGTTTTTTGCGTTTTTCGAGCTAATTTTGAGGTTATGTGGAAAAGTCACTAATGAAAAAGTTGTAGATTTTCTCAAGATCTACAACTTTTATATTCAACTTTTTATTCTAGCAACTCGACTTTGGACAGAAATCGCAATAATGTCATTTTCCACCCCCTAAAAAAAGTGTTTTTTGTCGAAAAAACGTTATAACTCGAAAAATTTCCAATATTTCAATTTGAAATTTTTTTTCATGGTTTGTGACTATCAAAGCTACCTTCTACCAAATTTTCATCAAAATCGAACATTTTTTAACGAAACTAACAATAAAAAACGAAAAAATGTGCAGTTTTTTTGCGTTTTTCGAGCTAATTTTGAGGTTATGAGAAAAAGTCACTGATGAAAAAGTTGTGGATTCTCTTAAGATCTACAACTTTTATAATCAACTTTTTATTCTAGGAACTCAACTTTGGCCGAAAATCGCAATAATGTCTTTTTCCACCCCCCCCCCCCCCCAAAAAAGTGTTTTTTACCGAAAAAACTTCATAACTCGAAAAATTTCCAATATTTTAATTTGAATTTTTTTTTTCGTGGTTTGTGACTATCAAAGCTACTTTCTACAAAATTTTCATCAAAATCGAACATTTTTTAATGAAACTAAAAATAAAAAACGAAAAATGCAGTTTTTTGCGTTTTTCGAGCTAATTTTGAGGTTATGTGAAAAAGTCCTGATGAAAAAGTTGTGGATTCTCTCAAGATCTACAACTTTTATGATCAACTTTTTATTCTAGGAACTCAACTTTGGCCGAAAATCGCAATAATGTCTTTTTCCACCCCCCCAAAAAAAGTGTTTTTTACCGAAAAAACGTTATAACTCGAAAAATTTCCAATATTTCAATTTGAATTTTTTTTTCGTGGTTTGTGACTATCAAAGCTACTTTCTACTAAATTTTCACTTATAATCTCCCTAGAGCACGAATTATTTCCGGAAATTTTCCCGCAGTGCGAATTTTCTTAAAAAATTCGCAACTGAGTTCTGAGTGAGTTCTGGTGAGTTTAAATCGAGAAAGTGTTGAGTGCAGGGGTAGCGCGGCGATAACGGGGAGTACGGCGCCAGAGAAACGATGTACCAAAAATTTCAAACGTTCCGACGCAAGTGAATTTACTTGTCGTTAGTTAGTGTACGGTGGTATTAATTAAACTATGAAAATTTAAGATATCAATAATTTTTTATTAATTAATTATAAATTACCGAATCCTCAGAAGACCAGTAATGAAGGTTGATAACAGTTTAACATATTTTGGGTGACGAGAGTCGGTAAGGCGTTCACACATGGTACTCGTATTCACCATCTTTAAATTGATATTCTATAGTTCCACCGATACATTTTTTAAGATTATCCTATAAGATAAAGATTTCATATTGTTATACAGATACATTCAAACACAAACGGAACATAGGGATTTTAAGCATTGTATCAGAACTGCTTTTGAACTAGTCGACCAACATCCAGCTTCAACAGATTAAAAACACGATTATTACAATCGTTTATTTGGACACCTATAACATATCGTACAATTCCCACCACTCCGTATTCTCAACGGTGGGCGGTCCTTAATTAGCGTCAGACAGTCAGTCAGTCAGTCGATCGGTGAGAGTGCTCAAGTCCATAACTTTGTTTCAATTTAAAGAATCCTATTTTGTTTTATTTACGAATTTATTTTTATTTTGAAAGCCGCTATGGCCAAAAGAAATCAAAGCATATTATCTTAACTCGAAACATTAATTGTTAAAGATAATTTAACAATTAATTTTCGATTTTAACAACATAAAACGTAAGCATATTGTTTCAATATGTAGCGACGTTTACTACCCCCATCAAATAATTATTCAATACTAAATCGCAGTTCGCATTTCGCACACACCTCGCACATAACTAACAAATTTTGGAAGGAGAAGGGCCTTCTTTTTTACAGTGATTTTGAATCCAGCTGTCCAGATCAATACTTTATATTCACTGAAGTGTACTTATAGAAATGTTTTGTTGGTGGACTATTTTTATCGGCGAATACACTAAATCCCTATGTTCCGTTTTTATTTGAATGTATCTGTATATTATTTTTATATAAAGTGTAAATTTGAGTGTTAACTTTTAACGTGTGCCACTGTTTATGTATTCGAACGTCGTAGTTCGGCTATAAAGTTTCGAAATTTCCGTCTATGCGGTTATCTATTTTGGTTAACAAATGCGGCGAATTTGGTTAGAGCTTCCAAGATAATATAGCGCCAAATAAGTGAAGTAGGTACTCATGCGATAAAAAAGATTAGCTTTACCGGAAGAAACGAAAAGGATAAAATTTAGTCATTTGAATAACGTAAATTTGTATAATAAAAGATGAAATTGTGCAGAAATACTATGAGAAAACAAAATAGCGTTGTTGATACACTAGAAATTAATATTTGTTTATTGCAGAGTTGCCAAAAATTGTTTGTAATATAACCATTGTGGTGAGGAAGTTGTAGTTTAAAAAATTTACCCTGGAACTAAAATGAACAAATCCTGAACTAAAAAATACACCTGTGATAATATCAAATGACAAGTAAACAAAAACATGTTTTTTTTTTAATGTTAATTTGTTAAATTCGTCCATCCTTTAATTTTCCACGTACATCTTCAAATATAAGAACATAATTAAAATCAAGGTTGAGCTTCTTGACTCCTCTAACGATTGTTGAGAATTACGTACAAACAGTTGTGTGCTCTTTATTTTAAGTATCATCGTACCATCTTGCAGAAGGTTGTTAAATATCATATAGTAGGTGCCAGCCCGTGCAGAAATGTGTACACTTCGGAAACAACATAGGCCGACATGTCGATAACAAAAATGAAACGAAAATGATGTCATAAGCTAATTAATTTGTCCCTTCAATTTTTGTTTCACCTTTTTTATAACATTCCTTCGAATCGTTTTATGTTTTTTCTTGTATGTAAAGTTGATCAAAAATCAATTGCAAAAGTTTAACCACGTTTTCGTCGACAAGATTAGTAGGTTCACTCTAAGCTCCTCCCAGCGCAATGTCTATCCCACTCGGTCTCCAATGCTACTCTTTTTCGGTATCTTGAAGCTCCCAATCAGTGTTGCCACCTCCACCGATTTTTCGGTAGATCTACCGATTTTCTTCTCAATCTACCTATCTACCGAAAAAGCAAAGAAATCTACCGAAATTTGATGGAGTGAATGTATGTTCTGATATTCTAGGAAATCATGACTCAAACTGTTAAAAATAGACAAATTTTGTCAAAAACTGTTCAAAATGAACAATTTTTGTCAAAAACTGTCAAAAATGGTCAATAATTGTCAAAAACTGTTCAAAATGGACAATTTTTGTCAAAAACTGTCAATAATTGTCAAAAATGGCCAATAATTGTCAAAAATGGTCGATAATTGTCAAAAAAATTTGAAAAATGGTCAAACATTTTGAAAAATTGTCAAAAATGGCCAATTGTAAAAAATTTTAAATTTTTTTTGAAAAATGATCAAAATTTTTCAAATATTGTTAAAAATTGTAAAAAACTGTCAAAAATGGACAATTATTGTCAAAATTGGCCAATAATTGTCAAAAACAATCAAAAATTGTCAAAAAAGCACAATTATTGTTAAAAATTGTCAAAATTTTAAAAAATAGTTGATAATTGTCAAATAATGTTAAAGTTTTTGAAATATGGTCAAAAATGGTCAATAATTGTCAAAAATGGTCAAAAATTTGGAAAATGGTCCATAATTGTCAATAATTATCAAAAATGGTCAATAATTTTGAAAAACGGCCTAAAATTTTGAAAAATTGTCAAAAATGGTCAAAAACTATCAAAAATGGTTGAAAATTGTCAATTATTTTTAAAAACTGTCAAAAATGGACAATTATTGTCAAAATTGGTCAATAATTGTCAAAATTGGTCAATAATTGTCAAAAATTGTTAAAATTTTGAAAAATGGTCGATAATTGTCAGAAACTATCAAAAATGGTCAATAATTTTTAAAAACTTTCAAAAATTTTGAAAAATTGTCAAAAATGGTCAAAAACTATCAAAAATGGTTAAAAATTGTCAATTATTTTTAAAAACTGTCAAAAATGGACAATTATTGTCACAATTGGTAAATAGTTGTTAAAATTTTGAAAAATAGTCGATAATTGTCAAAAACTATCAAAAATGGTCAATAATTTGGAAAGTTGTCAAAAATGTCCAATAATTGTCAAAAACTATCAAAAACTGTCAAAAATGGACAATTATTGTTAAAAATTGCCAAAATTTTGAAAAATAGTTGATAATTGTCAAAAATTGTTAAGGTTTCTAAAAAATTGTCCAAAATTTTGAAATATGGTCAAAAATGGTCTAAAATTTTGAAAAATTGTCAATAATGGTCAAAAACCATCAAAAATGGTTAAAAATGTCAATTATTGTTAAAAACTATTAAAATGGACAATTATTGCCAAAAACTGTCGAAAATGGTTAAAAATTGTCATAATTTTGAATAATGGTCAAAAATTTGGAAAAATGGTCACTAATTTGAAAAACAGTCAAAATGTCACGAATGTGTTGTGTGAACGGTTGTAGGAGTAGAGTTGAAGCACAAATATCTTTCTTCAGATTGTCCAAGGATGAAACTAGGTAAAGTTTACAATATTGTTTAGTAATTTTGTTATAAAATCAAGTCCAGTTTATTAAATAAATCACCTAAAGGTTGTAGGTACACAGACGATTTTAAGAAGTTTGCTTTAAGCGTTTACTTTTTACTAAAGCATACAAAAAACTGACTTACTAACTAATTCAATTGGTGAATAATTAACAATTTATCAGCTTAAAAATTAAATAAAATTATATGAAAATTGTCAAAAATTTTGAAATATGGTCAAAAATTGTCAATTATTGTCAAAAATGGTCAATAATTGTCAAAAACTGTTAAAAATGAACAATTTTTGTCAAAATCTGTTCAAAATGAACAATTTTTCTCAAAAACTATCAAAAATGGTCGATAATTGTCAAAAAATTTTGAAAAATGGTCAAACATTTCCAAAAATTGTCAAAAATGGTCAATTGTCAAAAATTTAAATTTTTTTTTTTGAAAAATGTTCAAAAATTTTCAAATATTGTCAAAAATTGTCAAAAACTGACAAAAATGGACAATTATTGTCGAAATTGGTCAATAATTGTCAAAATTTTTGAAAAATTGTTTAAATTTTTGAAAAATTATCAAAAATTTTGAAAATTTTTGAAAAATTGTCAAAAAAGCACAGTTATTGTTAAAAATTGTCAAAAAAGCACAATTATTGTTAAAAATTGTCAAAATTTTGAAAAATAGTTGATAATTGTCAAAAATTGTTAAAGTTCTTGAAATATGGTCAAAAATGGACAATAATTGTCAAAAATGGTCAAAAATTTGGAAAATGGTCCATAATTGTCAACAGTTGTCCATAATTGTCAACAATTGTCAATAATTATCAAAAATGGTCAATAATTTTGAAAAATGGTCTAAGATTTTGAAAAATTGTCAAAAATGGTCAAAAACTATCAAAAATGGTTGAAAATTGTCAATTATTTTTAAAAACTGTCAAAAATGGACAATTATTGTCAAAATTGGTCAATAATTGTCAAAAATTGTTAACATTTTGAAAAATGGTCGATAATTGTCAAAACTATCAAAAATGGTCAATAACTTTGAAAAATTTTGAAAAATTGTCAAAAATGGTCAAAAACTATCAAAAATGGTTAAAAATTGTCAATTATTTTTAAAAACTGTCAAAAATGGACAATTATTGTCAGCATTGGTAAATAGTTGTTAAAATTTTGAAAAATAGTCGATAATTGTCAAAAACTATCAAAAATGGTCAATAATTTGGAAAAATTGTCAAAAATGTCCAATAATTGTCAAAAACTGTCAAAAATGGAATTATTGTTAAATATTGCCAAAATTTTGAGAAATAGTTGATAATTGTCAAAGATTGTTAAGGTTTCTAGAAAATTGTCAAAAATTTTGAAATATGGTCAAAATTGTTCAAAAATTTGGAAAAATGGTCTAAAATTTTGAAAAATTGTCAAAAATGGTCAAAAACCATCCAAAATGGTTAAAAATTGTCAATTATTGTTAAAAACTGTTAAAATGGACAATTATTGCTAAAAACTGTCGAAAATGGTTAAAAATTGTCATCATTTTGAAAAATGGTCACTAATTTTAAAAACAGTCAAAATGGTCAGTAATTGTCAAAAATGGTCAATAATTGTTAAAATTTTGAAAAATGGTCAATAATTGTCAACATTTTGAGAAATGGTCAATAATCGTCAAAAGTTGTCAAAATTTTGAAAAATAGTCAATAAGTCAAAAGATCGCCGCGCTCCGCTCCGCGTCGCGCGGCAACATTCTTTCTCAAGCGGCAATCTGTTACTTTACGCTCTAAATACACAAATAACTATTCTACTTTGTACCGGTTACCTTCCAAAAGCAGGCTTAACCGTTCTACCCAGGCATTAACGAATTTATTTTTCGTCTTATTGATCTTAGGTCTCCACTATTAAGTGATAAAGAAAAATATTGTATTATTTGCCTCGATGAGATGTCATTGAAAACTCATTTATTTTATGATTTATCAAAGGATAAAATCTCAGGCTTCCAGGAATCACTTTCATCAGAAAACGAATCCGAACCAGCAACAAGTGCATTAGTTGTTGAGGCACGGGGTGCATCAAGCAGCTGGAAACAACCGCTTGGTTGGTTGGTAGAAAAGTGAGGTATTATTGTCGAGGTCCATTAAAGACCGAGAAGCGAAGCTTCGAGGACTTTAATGGATCCGAGACATTAATACACTTTTCTACCGTGGCTCAAATACCCAAAAACAGTTCCAGCTATTGGAAGAATTTGAAACGTTACTGAAAAATTCCCGTGTGGTTAACAGTGAAGGAAAAAATTTAACTAATAAAATGAAATTTATATTTGGGTGGTAGTGAATCAATGATTCTAGTTTATTTCTCATAATTTAATGTTCCCAATTAAATACTAGAACGTACCGTGCATAGAAAAACAATATCGTTTTTTGAAATAGTTTTCTAACAACGTACATTTTTATCAGCCCTACCAAACACTCTATCGATAAATCAACATGCTATGAAGGTAGTAATTCGCGCGATCCCTGTATACACACGTGTGTTTTAACGATCGTTTTTCGGCATGTCTTTATCAGCACTACATGAAAGTGCCGATAACGAGTGAACCTACTATTCTTGCCCAAACATGGACCTGTAAAATAAAATTTTGGATATGGGGAACTCTTTTTGAGGGCAAGTTAGTAGATTAAAAATTTTGTTTGCAAACTGTACTGTGTGACATATCAGATGAAAAAGCTAATTGAGAGGGTTTCAAATATATAATTTTTATTATTTTAAAATAGACAGTTTCTAAGTTATTTAAGGAAATATATGAAAATTGGCCATTAAAAGAATATAGTAAATTTGTTTTAAAAAAATTATTGTTTAACATAAGGACATTTTTTATTTGGAAACAAGGATTGTCAACCGGTCTAAAAATGCACTCTCCAAGGATCTGGTGTGCTACATTTACACCTGCAAATGAATTGTCACTTATTCTTAGATGCATTTATCATTTCACCGCTGCGTATAATGGGATTTATTTAGAACTAAGTGCCTATATTCGACGCAAAGAGGTTTTAAGGAGCCTTTTAGTGATTAACATTGGTGTGAAAATGAAATGGCGTGTTGGTGTTGAAATTGGTTTTTCAATAGCAAAAGCAATCGTCTTTTGACAATAATCGTTAACCAATTAGAGATGATTTTCAGTGCTCGGAAGCGGGTAAATAGAATAGGATAGTTAATTAAAGTTTCATAGACAGATTTTTTAATTTGTCAGACAAATATTAAAAGCTAACAATGAAAATCAAACCGAAGGTATAAAAAGAAGAATTAGATTGGCGTCAGCAGGTTTTCTTAAATACTAATACCAAGAATTTGAGATATATAATTATAAACATGACGATCAATGTAAACATCATTATGTGTAGGGCTTCACACGAGACGAGAGTGGGCGAGAGTATCAAAAAGCTGGTCTCGTTCTCGTCAATTCCGAGTCTCGTTCAAGTCTCGGTCTCGTCTCGTTACCGGTTGTCTCGTCTCGTCTCGCTTAATTCTAAATATTGATAATAAATTACATAAATAATTTTTTTAAACTATATTTATAACGCTATTATACAAAATTATTTTTACATATAGGACATCATTTTTTTAATTTTACACTCTTAATTTTTTCTCTTAAATTACACGACTGAAGGTAAAATGAAAAATTTTTAATTTATACAGTGCATAAATACGGAATTTTAGGAAATATTGACAAAGTATTACAAAATGTTTATATGGAAATAAAGTAAGTACAAAAAATTCCTAAATACGGAATTCAACGAATAATAACAGTTTTTTTTTAATTCACAATAAAATAATTCACATATGGTCAGCAGATTTGATATATTGTAAATTGTATTGTTCTATATGTAGACCTTTTCTAATTTTTCTATAATAAAAATCTTCAATAAAAACCAAAAACGAGACTCTCGGTTTGCGCTGTATGTACGTTCGAGACGAGAACGAGACGAGACGAGAAAAATCTCGCTCTAGCGTGAAGATCTAGTCTCGTCTCGTCTCGCTTTTACGAGACGAGACGAGAAAAATCTCGCTCTCGTGTGAAGCCCTAATTATGTGCTCACTCAACAACTATTGTAAGCTATTACTAGTTTGATTTTTTACTACCAGACGGCGTGACTCAACTGGTCAGTTCCCAATAGCGCAACAAACAATCCAAGTTGAATTCTATGTTAACATAATATTTTCAAATACATACTGTACCAATATGTCATCAAATTAAATGCAACCCCCAAATTTTTTATACAAAAAATGCAATTGAACTCTAGTTAGTTCTTTGATTTTACATACTTAAAAGAAAGTATAGTGAAAATTTAGATGAACTAGAACATGTTAAGCACCAAACTTACAACAAAAGGGCACTATTCATTGTTTCTATGGTGAATATTGATTTACCTAAAACATTGAGTAACACGAAATATTCAGTCAGAAACTTCTAACCTCAATATATGGGCCGATCCTTTATTAGGCCAACGTTGTTGAATAGATTTATCGCGGTTTCTAGTTTACATAAAGCAATTTTAATTTGCAGTGCAAAATTCACTGCGATTGTTTTGAACTAGGGATGCGCGATACTATCCGATATTCCAGTGTATCGATACTTTTACTTCCGATACTCGATTTTTTGTATCGATACTATTCTTTTCGATACATTCCAAGTATCGATAAATTTGTAGTGTATCGATACCTTGCGATACGGGATTTTTAGTGATAGCAGCAAGTGGCGTTATCTATAGTGATGAGCGATATCGTGATTTTTTAATCACGTTGTGAAATGATATCGTGCTTTTTTTAACGAAACCAAAAATAAAAAACGAAAAATGCAGTTTTTTGCGTTTTTCGAGCTAATTTTGAGGTTATGTGGAAAAGTCACTGATGTAAAAGTTGTAGATTTTCTCAAGATCTACAATTTTTATAATCAACTTTTTATTCTAGGAACTCAACTTTGGACGGAAATCGCAATAATGTCTTTTTCCACCCCCCCAAAAAAAGGGTTTTTTTACCGAAAAAACGTCATAACTCGAAAAATTTCCAATATTTTAATTTGAAATTTTTTTTCATGGTTTGTGACTATCAAAGCTACCTTCTACTAAATTTTCATCAAAATCGAACATTTTTTAACGAAACCAAAAATAAAAAACGAAAAATGCAGTTTTTTGCGTTTTTCGAGCTAATTTTGAGGTTATGTGGAAAAGTCACTGATGTAAAAGTTGTAGATTTTCTCAAGATCTACAATTTTTATAATCAACTTTTTATTCTAGGAACTCAACTTTGGACAGAAATCGCAATAATGTCTTTTTCCACCCCCCCCCAAAAAAAGTGTTTTTTACCGAAAAAACGTCATAACTCGAAAAATTTCCAATATTTTAATTTGAAATTTTTTTTCATGGTTTGTGACTATCAAAGCTACCTTCTACTAAATTTTCATCAAAATCGAACATTTTTTAACGAAACCAAAAATAAAAAACGAAAAATGCAGTTTTTTGCGTTTTTCGAGCTAATTTTGAGGTTATGTGGAAAAGTCACTGATGTAAAAGTTGTAGATTTTCTCAAGATCTACAATTTTTATAATCAACTTTTTATTCTAGGAACTCAACTTTGGACGGAAATCGCAATAATGTCTTTTTCCACCCCCCCAAAAAAAGTGTTTTTTACCGAAAAAACGTCATAACTCGAAAAATTTCCAATATTTTAATTTGAAATTTTTTTTCATGGTTTGTGACTATCAAAGCTACCTTCTACTAAATTTTCATCAAAATCGAACATTTTTTAACGAAACCAAAAATAAAAAACGAAAAATGCAGTTTTTTGCGTTTTTCGAGCTAATTTTGAGGTTATGTGGAAAAGTCACTGATGTAAAAGTTGTAGATTTTCTCAAGATCTACAATTTTTATAATCAACTTTTTATTCTAGGAACTCAACTTTGGACAGAAATCGCAATAATGTCTTTTTCCACCCCCCCCAAAAAAAGTGTTTTTTACCGAAAAAACGTCATAACTCGAAAAATTTCCAATATTTTAATTTGAAATTTTTTTTCATGGTTTGTGACTATCAAAGCTACCTTCTACTAAATTTTCATCAAAATCGAACATTTTTTAACGAAACCAAAAATAAAAAACGAAAAATGCAGTTTTTTGCGTTTTTCGAGCTAATTTTGAGGTTATGTGGAAAAGTCACTGATGTAAAAGTTGTAGATTTTCTCAAGATCTACAATTTTTATAATCAACTTTTTATTCTAGGAACTCAACTTTGGACGGAAATCGCAAAAATATCTTTTTCCACCCCTCCCCCCCAAAAGAAACAACGTCATAACTAGGAAAATTTCCTATATTTTCATTTGAAAATTATTTTCATGGTTTGTGACTATCAAAGCTACCTTCTACTAATTTTTCATCAAAATCGAACATTTTTTAAGCAAACTAATACTAAAAATCAAAAAATGCAGTTTTTTGCGTTTTTCGAGCTAATTTTAAGGTTATGTGAAAAAGTCACCAATTAAAAAGTTGTAGATTTTCTCAAGATCTACAGCTTTTATCATCAACTTTTTTTTCTAGAACCTGAACTTTGGCCGGAATCGGATCGCAAAAATGTCTTTTTCCACCCCCCAAAAAGGTGTTTTTTACCGAAAAAACGTCAAAATTGGGAAAATCTCGGATCGTTAACGTATCGATACTTCGAGTAACGATAAATTAATATTCGATATTCTACTGTATCGATACTTTACGTTCCGATCCGTATCGATACCTAATATCGATACTTTCTAGTGTATCGCGCAACCCTATTTTGAACACAATGCACGGGGTACACAGTGATGTCAATAAAAATTACTATAATGCATAGAAAATTAATGATGACAATATTAAAAGAGAAACTATATGTTGGGAAAAGAAATGTAAAGATCGTTTCACAATATTTCGTTGACTTGGCATTTCGCCTTAAGGATTTAATAATAAAAGTTTATAAATCCCTCATTGTAAAGTAAACAGTAACAGATCCGTAATCGGTAACATTTAGATACTAAAACATAAATTAAATTTGTTTTAAAAAAAAATCAATAAATTTTTAAAAAATAAATTTAACTTTTATTTATTAATTGGAATTGAACAAATTAAACTGTTGAAACATACAAAGTGGCCCACCGTATACGCTTTGATTTATTTTATCTAATTGGCAGATGTTATCAAAAAAAATGTTCAAGGAAAAAAGATGTAGTTTAATAATGGCCACATTTTAAAAACATTTTGTACTATACAGGGTATCTGCAAAACAGTGGAAGGTATCAAAGTTAGATTTTTTAAGTAATAACTGATATGAAATTGAAATAAAATCGAAAAGGGGCAAAGAGTACATGAACTCTGACTGTAAATAAAACAAAAATGCTGGCAGTAAATAGAGAAAAAAATTCCCGTTTCGACTTTAATTAACCACTTTTTTATACAATCTAAAGTATATCCATAGAACAAACAGCGACCCAAGCAACGATAGATGCGTGATCGAAGTATGATTTTCATGCGCCTTTGTATCTATTGGCTAAAATAAATTTGCCTCCCTACGCTGGCTTAACTGCAATCGGCCGGCAGAATTCATTGCCTCGTCTGAGAGATCACGTGCACTATGCATGATACTGTTTTGGAACACTCCGTTGCTTGGATGGTTGGTACCATTAATTCTTGATATAGGACATATATCGTTCTTCGGAATTGAGAAAATTATAAATCCTCAAGCGGCCGAGTTTACATCTGCCCGTTTCAATACCGATTTTTAAGAAAAACAACTCATCATTATATTGGATGACCTGAGGTCTGGCTTATGGAGTCTAGTAATGAGGTGTGGCGGTAGGAGAAGGGAAGATTTCAATTGGATGGTTCAAAATCGTCGCTTTTAGCGTTTTGATGGAGAGCTAAAAAACATTGAATGTTGCAAGAGGCCTTGTTTATTTGAACAACTACAATGACATCAAACGAAATGCCCCGTTAGAAAAAGTTATTATCCTGGCGATAGAAAAAGAAAGATTTTTAAAAAAACTGACAAATATTTTGGTCGACAGGGACGTAAAAAAAATAAATTATTTGAAATAGTTCAATGAAAGAAATTTTCAAACATAACCATAGATATTAGTAGTAGTAAGCTGAAATTTCGGGAAATTGACCAGAACAGCCTCCATAGGAAAATGTGACCTGAGTTAACCACATTGTGTTTCAATGGAGAACATGGTCGCTATTATTGGGGAAGGTTCAATACCATGATTATTTTTTCCATTTTCTTCTTGAAAAACTTAATGTGCATCACAAATTATTGGATATTTTACAAGAAAGATGAATTAGAACATGACTTTTACAAACCCACCAAACATAAACAAACTACAAGGAAAGTTTTACAAACGGTAATTGGTAATGGGGATCCTCACAACCCTAAGGAGCTTTTTCAGAAATCAGGTACGTTATTTTTCGTTTACTTTATTCCGCCAATTTACCTATAGGATTAAAGGACAATTTTCAAAATAAAGGTACCTATGATCATTAAAAAGACAATAGTTTTTTCTAGTTTCAAATAAAAAGGGAAAACTATAAACAAAGGATGCAGTAGTTATTGCCCGAGATACAAATAACAAGAATGGTCAAAATATAAAGATACACCCTGTACCTTGCGGTTGCATTGCATGTTTATGTTTCATAAAATGTAATCATCCGGAAATTCCGCTCTTCCGAATCCCGCGACACCGAAAACGACCAGTTATCCTAGGAATGTCCTAATGAATCCATAATGTAGTGGTTTCTGCTTACCCTCTTCATTCTAATACCGCTAACCTTTCTTTGCTCTGCTTCGTTTTGAAGGCGATTCCTTTCGAGAAAAGACTTTAATAACATTAATATTCGTACTTTAGTTCTAAATTATGTGAATATCAGTGTCCAGTGACCAGCAGATGTTCTAACAGAATTTTTACAACACGAATGAATTCCAGCGATTATTCTATAACAAGACGGAGGCGTATATTATCATGCCTTACACTTTTTATTTCATTCATACGAACATAGGTAGTCAACGGTTACATGTGCTATAAAACGGCGTATCGCCTCTATTAATAGAGATAAAATGTGAGAGTTAAAAAGAGGTGAAACTGAAATTTGTTTTTGATTGATATTTCCTGTTTCTACAGAGCTTTAGGGATAGAATTTTTATAATTAATGTAGTACTATATGGGAACATAAAAGATATATAGCCCGTTCAGTACAAAAACCGTTGCACGTCATCAAAGTGTCGAAAAAGAGACGTTCGTTTATATCATGTCATTCGATGGCTGCTGTCAATCCTCTGTCAATCACTATGTTAAGCCTCTCTAAACTCAATAAATATTGAAATTTGTAGGTCGCATTGTATTAAAAAATATAAATATATGTTTAAAGAAAGGTTTCGTAATTAATTTCATATCACATACTGCTCGTAGGTTAATTAAATATTAAACTCAAACTAACGTCAGTCGTACTAAAAACTTTTTATGTTGGCGAAAATGCGCGCTGTTGCCGCGATTAAAATGGTTTATTTCTGGTTCAGTTGACGTCTTGACATTTTTGGGGTTATGTTGTGACGAAAACTGCAAAGAACTGTAGTAATTTTTCACAAGCAGTGATGAGTTATTAAAGTTAAAGTCACATCCAAAAAAACGTATAAATGAAACTTAATAATACTGCAATAGTTGATGCATTTACTCCTGATACTATTTACAGCGTCTATGAAGCAAGTAAGTATAAGTTTAATATTATACCCAATCAACTGTATTTATTATATTCTGTTACATTATTCTTAATACTTTTTTTTTTACAGATAATCATGTCACTTTAGGAATGTTACTGCAGTAATTGAAGGAAGAACAATAATTATTCAATGTAGAATGTTCCTGAGTAGTTTACTAAAATATGATACACATCTACAAAGAGGACTTATGGAACTTTCAACAAAAATAAACCACTGTATAAATTTGTTTTTATTAATGAATCCTGAATTTTCCAAAATGGTGCTGTGTGTTTCATGTCAAAAGGTATGTTACAATGATTATGTAAAATTTTAGAATGCAAAATTGTTTTTATTCTAGATATTTTGTATTACATGCTGAGAATAAAGATGGTTGTATTGATGTAGCAGAACGTATATTTTTATATGAATCTCAGTTGAGTTATTATCATGGGAAAATGAATGAAGAACATGTTTTTAAATGGTTTGAAAACCAATTACTTACTATTGAATCTTTCTGAACCTTTGATAAATTATGGACAATGCTTTTCGATAAATAATATTAGGTTAATGCGACACAATATAGAATTCGATTAACAAATGTTGAAGCTGAAATTATTTATATTGTAGCCTAGTAAGTAGATACTAACTGTATTTTAACAGTGATATAGTAAATTATATGTTATAATTCAGAAGACTACACAACTAGTTTAATACATTTAAAATTCTTACTTCAAATTATACCTAATAGACAATAAATGCTGTTTTACTTTTATTTTTACAAAAATAATAATATAGGTATATTTGAAAAGAAATGAATTGGTTATTTGAATACTGCCCTTTCAATAAATGTTTTTTTCAGAAACAAACCCCCAACAAAATACATTGTGGATATGATAGAACAGTATAGACACAAAGTATTACCTACCATCTTTTTAAAAATCCTATTGAGTTAATACAGGGTACTGCCAAGCAAGCCGATAGATGAATTCGAGAAGTTGCGGGTTGGAATTGGTTTGTCCGTGAACCTCTCAAATTTGAAAGATTTCTATTTGCAATTATTGTTCTACCTTATTTAAAAAAATAGTATTACAATATTTTCGGTGTAGTAGCTAATTTATAAATTTGCAATGTTTCTTTTTAATAAAACAATTCCATAAAAATTGGGGTGGCATTATTTATTATTTTATTTTAATTATGATATTCAAAATAAGTAATTCAGGCAGCATTTTCTAAAGGTACATGTGTATATCACAAAGTTTTATAAAAACTACAAAGAATTAATTTAATAGTTTTTATTGAATTGAAAGGTCTCATTCGATCAATCATTTATTAGCAATACTTTCAGTTGCGGTAGATGCTGGAGAGCTAAGAGCTAAAACAAAATGGTAAATATGAATTTGGATTGATTAGAAGATGATGGAGTGATAAATAATTCACCAATATACTGATAATTATAATATGTATTGATTTCAGTGCTACGATTTAGTCAATCATTTGCATATACCTTCACTCGGAGATTAGAATGGATTTGCTCTCCTTTTCTGAGCTGTGGTGGTGCTTGCTGCACAATTTTCTTTTGCTATGATCAATGATCATATATCTCAGGATGATTTTCCTTGTTGAGAATGACCTACACACTAAAGCTTCACATCCCGGCTTTTCTAAAAAAAATTTAAGATTTATTTCAACAAAATATAAAATAAAATTGCCTACCTTTAAAAAGGAGGTAGATCCAGGTTATCAGAACTTTTTTATTTATAATTTGTCTGTAAACCTTACATCAATCTTTCATATTGTAGTGACAACATTTTAGAAGCCAACATGTACTTAGGTAATTGTAACCTAAAAATTATATTAGATAATATTTTTTCCTTGATACTATATATACATGCATTTTAAATACCAGAATAGTTCCATAACTTCTAACTAATTAAGTGTGTGGTATAAACATACAAATAAAAGTGTTAACTATTCCATACATACCTTTTTAGTGCTAAAAATAATTCCATAGTTTTTAAAATAAGAATTTCTTAGTGCTGTACGGTTAACATACAAATTAAAATTTTATATGTAACATCTCTGTATGTAACTGAAATAAGTCGAGGTTTCTTTGCACGCAATAACCATCAATAACTAAACCTAACCTAGAATATTTGATAAACTTCATTTGACATATACTAGATTCTCATATTATTTCAAGGGCTTGGCAACATAGTACAGTTATGACAGATGTGACGTGCAACGGTTTTAATACTGAACGGGCTATAGTACTATATGGGAACATAAAAGATATAATTATAATATTTGAAACTTCTATCATATAGTCGAGGAAATGGGGCTTATTTGAAAAAGGCAGAGAGCGATTAACCCTTGTAAAATGACCATCCCAATGTATATGAATTATTTAATAAAAAAAGATTTTAAAACTAAAAGTTGTTGAATGTACAGAATCTGTGACACAAAATTACATATATGTATAAAAACGAAAGATCCACCAAATAATATCAGTTGTCTTCATGATCTAAAAAATCTTCGGATGAACTGTCACCGTCGGTTATTATGAGAGGTTCGAAATCAGAAAAATCTACAAATTTTTCAATTTCCCAGTCTGTCAAGAATAATTTCTCGTAATGTTGCCAAATGAGTTCCGGTAATTCTTTCAAGTGTTTCATTCCAAGTCCGAATTAAATCACTTGGAGATCAAAACATCTTGAAATAATTTTTAAATTCTCAATTTTAATGGGTACAATCACAAAATCACTTAATTATGGGCCACAAAAATAGGTTAGTGCTAAAGTTAATAAATTTGATTATATTTTTTGTAATTTTCATGAGAGGGGAGTTTTTTATTCATGGCTCACCTAACCCCATTGATATATTGATATATAACTCTCTCTATCTAACTGGAGTAAAGAACAATATATAAAAAAACTAGCTGCACTAAATTGGATTGTCAAAAACAGTGTCAGCTCTCGGACTATCAAGTCTCCATAATAATAATGCAATTTCCAAACCAGCAATACAACATATTAAAAAGCGATTGACCTTATTACAAGAACAAGCATTACCCGATATAGTAAACATAAGCAAAACTGCAAGTGCTGCATAATTAAACTTTATTTTATATTATATTTTACACAAACATTGAATGATGAAAATATCAAAATTAATTGCGTTGATTTTCATCAGGAACAAAATATTATAGGATTGTTACAACAACAATCAGAAAATATCAAAAACTGCCAGATAATAGTCGACCAGTTATTTTCTGATCGTTGCTGACAGTTTCTGATTGTTAATGCAACAAACTTTATATTGTAGTTTCACAGCTCTCATTGTATACATTTATGCACCCTGTATAATACCATTAAGGGAAATATCTTCCCCAGTACAATATAAATTGTATAAATTGAGGTAGGGGTGGAGATCCTGAAATGACACAACTGGGGTGTTAAGGATGAGTAATTTTTATGTGACTTAAAGGCCTCTGGGGAGAAAGCGCTTCTATAGTCAATTACTGTTGATTTAAGAGTATATTTCTCTATTTAGTGTACCGAATACAGAAATAGCTTGTGTACGAGGATTATGAGAGAAATTCTTTAAAATTATTTCCACATCTATTAGACTGTGGTAGAAAAACATCACGTTTTGCAATATAAAAATGGTGTAAGTGGAAGAAAAAAAAATGTATACTCCATCCAATCGTTGAATTTAATTATCTAGAACTCTCCGTAATTGTTTTGGATATACTAGTAAAACATTTGCGAAAAGCTGTGTGAAAGAAAGCAGAAATAATCGCTCGGTTGGATACAATGGGAATGTAATAAAAAGCAAATTGTTACCAGCTCTAAATACGATTTTATCCATATAACTTGAGTAAAAATTACCGTAGCAAAAAATTAAGAACCTTAAAAAATCGATAGTGAAATAAAATTATTCGTCCAAACTAACTTTATATATTTTTTTGTACAGTTGTATTTAAAAAAAGGGTACACGTATTAGAAAGAGACGGTAACGTCATCCTATTTGCGTAAAACAGGCTGAAGTTTATTGTTGTAGGTTGTCAAAATAGAACCCTGTCAGCCCATTACTTATAGAAAATTGGCTACAATCTTAGCAGATTTTCTTAATTCTGTCTGATAAATCCTTAAAATACGGTACCTATTGTTGTTTATAAAAATTATATTAGTTCAATTATTATTATTATTGGGTATTAACACAATGAGCCATTCTCTATATTTCTAATTTCTTTGTTTATAAATTCTGTCGGGTAATTATTGTTATTTTAAACTGACTATATTCAAATGAAATCGTAATGTCGACAAATGCCGAGGATTGTTACTTTACGCTTTAGCGCAAAAAAAGGAATCTTTTTCGCTCGCTTATTTAATCAAACCACGCCCCACGAATTAACTCAATTGGTGAATAATTAACAATTTATCAGATTAGATAAAATTTTATGAAAATTAATAATTGTCAAAAATGGTCAATAATTGTCAAAAATGGTCGATAATTGTCAAAAATTGTTAAAAAAATTTGAAAAATGGTCGAACATTTTCAAAAATTGTCAAAAATGGTCAATTGTTAAAAATTTTAAATTTTTTTAAAAAAATGGTCAAAAATGGTCAATAATTGTCAAAAGCTATCAAAAATTGTCAAAAACTGTCAAAAATGGACAATTATTGTCAAAATTGGTCAATAATTGTCAAAACTTGTTAAAATTTTGAAAAATGTTCGATAATTGTCAAAAACTATCAAAAATTGTCAAAAATGGACAATTATTGTCTAAATTGGTCAATAATTGTCAAAAACTATCAAAAATGGACAATTATTGTTAAAAATTGTCAAAATTTTGAGAAATAGTTGATAATTGTCAAAAATTGTTAAAGTTTTTGAAATATGGTCAAAAATGGTCGAAAATTTGGAAAATGGTCCATAATTGTCAACAATTGTCAAAAATGGTCAAAAACTATCAAAAATGGTTAAAAATTGTCAATTATTGTTAAAAACTGTTAAAAATGGACAATTATTGACAAAAATGGTCAATAATTGTCAAAAACTGTCAATAATTGTAAAAATTTTGAAAAATGGTCGGTAATTGTCAAAAATGGTCGATAATTGTCAAAAACTTTTAAAAGACTTTGAAAAATTGTCAAAAATGGTCAATTGTCAAAAATGGTCAAAAATTGTCAAAAATGGTCAAAAATGGACAATTATTGACGTGATGTCTGATTATTTTTGTCTTGCCACATTTTGGATACCGTGTGTCCCTCGTTTACCCATGTTTCATCCAAATAAAATATTTGCCTTCCCTCTAAACGGTATTGCAATCAGTGGCGGCTCGTGAACTTTTTAAGAGAGGAGGCTGGACATAAAAATTGTTGAAAATTGTCAAAATTTTTGAAAAATGGTCAAAATTTTGAGAAAATGGTCAATAATTATAAAAAACTGTCAAAAATGGTCAATAATTGTTGAAAATTGTCAAAATTTTGAAAAATGGTCAAAATTTTCGAAAAATTGTCAAAAACTCAGAAGTTTTAGAAAATTGTCAAATATGGTCAATAATTATCAAAAATTTTGAAATATGGTCAATAATTGTTCAAAACGGTCAAAATTTTGGAAAAATGGTTAATTATTGTTAAATATTTTCAAAAACTGTCAAAATATTTCAAAAATTGTAAACATTTTGAAAAAATGGTCAAAAATTGTCAAAATTTTTGAAAAATGGTAAAAAATTGTCCAATTTTTGGAAAAATGGTCAATTGTCAAAATTTTGAAAAAATGGTCAACATTTTTGAAAAATTGTCAAAAACTTTCAAAAATGGACAATTATTGTCAAAATTCTGAAAAATAGTTGATAATTGTAAAACATTGTTAAGTTTTTTGAAAAATTGTCAAAAATTTTGAAAAAATGGCCAAAAAATAGTCAAAAATTTGGAAAAATGGTCTATAATTGTCAACAATTGTCAATAATTGTCAAACATTTTGAAAAAATGGTCATAAATTTTCATAAATTGTTAGAAATTGTCAATGATTGTTAAAAACTGTCAAAAATAGACATTTATTGTCAGAAACTGTCCAAAAAGGGTTAAAAATTGTCACTACTTTTGAAAAACAGTCAAAATGGTCAATAATTGTTAACATTTTGAAAAATGGTCAAAAATGGTCAACATTTTTTAAAAATCGTTAAAAACTGTCAAAATGGTCAATAATTATCAAAAATTGTTAAAAACTGTCAAAATATTTGAAAAATTCTCAAAATTGATCAATAATTGTCAAACATGTTCAATAATCGTCAAAAAAAGGTCAATAATTGTCAAAACTTTTAGACAAATGGTCAAAAATTTCGAAAAATGGTCAATAATTGTCAAAAATCGTTAAAAACTGTCAAAATATTTGAAAAAATGGTCAATAATTATCAATAAGTTATTAAAAATTTTGAAATATGATTAATAATTGTTAAAAACTGTCAAAATTTAAAAAAATGGTTAATAATTGCCAAATATTTTCAAAAATTGTCTAAATATTTGAAAAATTGTCAAAAATGTTCAAAAATTCTCAAAATTGATTAATAATTGTTAAGAATGGTCAATAATTGTCAAAAAATGGTCAATAATTGTCAAAACTTTTAGAAAAATTGTCAAAAATTTCGAAAAATGGTTAATAATTATCAAAAATCGTTAAAAACTGTCAAAATATTTGAAAAATTGTCAAAAATGTTCAAAAATTCTCAAAACTGATCAATAATTGTTAAAAATGGTCAATAATTGTCAAAAATGGTCAATAATTGTCAAAACTTTTAGAAAAATTTCGAAAAATGGTCTATAATTGTCAAAAATTTTGAAAAAATGGTCAAAAATTAGCAAAAATTGTTAAAAATTGTCAATTATTGTTAAAAACTGTCAAAAATTGACATTTATTGTCAAAAACTGTCCAAAAATTGTTAAAAATTGTAATTATTTTGAAAAATGATCAAATATTGTCTATAATTTTGGGAAAATTCTCAAAATTTATCAATAATTGTCAAAAATGGTCAATAATTGTCAAAATTGATCAGTAATTGCTATTTGCTGGATAAATTGGTGAGGAGGCCGAGCCTCCTTAGCCTCCTTCGAGGAGCCGCCACTGATTGCAATATGGTTCTCAAATATTTTCTTCTCCAACAAATAATTCCATCCTTATCAATAAGGGTCGATTTTCTATCTGTTTTCGACCATGTAAAATTTAATTCTTTAAGAGTTTCCCATAGTTTGGTTTGTTTTATATCGTGCAAATCGGAATCTTCTATTATAGCATTCAAAATTTTTGCTAATGTTGGAATTTCTTTTTTAAAATAAAATTCGTGTACCTTACGTCTAATAGCCGTTTTCGTTTCTTCTGGAAGTACCTGTTTTTTTTTACCACCGCCATGTTGTTTTGGTGGATTCAGAACTCCTGACTTTTGCTCACGAAGGAGTCTGTATATCGTTGATTTTCCCACACCTGTCATTGTTGATGTTCTTTCGATGTAGCTGTCAACAGTTCCATATGAAAGCTCTCTTTTTACAGAGTCATACACATTTTTGTTAATAAGTGTCTCATTTAAAGGTAAAGGAACCTTTCATACGTTTCACAGTACTACACTCCAAACTATTTTCCATTTTCACTCCCTTCATTTTTTGTGTTTTTTGTATTTTTTTTGTTCAGTTTTCTGTTATTTTTTGCAAAAAAGTTAATGTTTTTGACAAAAACAATCTAAACTATTAATGTTGTATTACTTTTTCAAGTTGATTACAGGTAAAAACACTACTACTTAAAAAAATATCCCAAGACTTTTGCGTTGTGTGTACTTTCATCACATTCGCCCAAATTAAGAACAAATGATTTGTACTTTCTATCCATTGCTTCTCACCACTTTTCAGGGCCTTTTAAAAACCATATTTATAGTTATCAATAATTAATAACTGTTTTCCTCGTCCATTCAAAATTATTTTGGGATTGTTGAGGAGAATTTAACACAACTTTAAAGAAAGTGATCACAGATGAAGTACAACTCAAAATAAAAGTAAAATTCGTAGAACAAGCACATAATAAATCATTACTTTGCAATAAACTATAACAAAATAAACAAGGGATTTCGCAGGTAGTGCCTCCAATACAGGAATGCCCGGGAATCAAATTACCAATGACCCTTTTGGGACTGGGAACTAAATTACATATTATAGGCAGGCATCTTAAATTGATATCTAATCTACTACCTGTCGGGAACCAAATTACCAACACCCTCATACAAAAATAGTAACTGTATTTAACCTGCATTTCCTTTAATTCCATCAAAACTACGGTATTTGATATTTTCTCTGAATGACAACATGAAATAAGATAATCTGGCCCTTAAAACGAACTGCTTTGCCTACCTGAGATTTCCTTTTGTTCGGTTAACACATCCCCATTGTAAAATACACCTACCAAGAATCCCAACCATTCTTCGCACTTGAGCAGATCAACAAAAGAATAGTCAGATATTTCAAATAAAAGTTTGTTGAAGATTTTTGATCACGTCAAAAAGGCGGTACTCACCTACAATGTCCAGGAATTATATTTTAAGTGTAAATTTGTAATCTTTATGCTCTCACCGACCAGCATTCCTTGAAATATATTAAATTTATTTATAACTGTTCATGTTTATTAGCCTTAAAATTTATTGTATACAATGTTTTATAGCTGTAGGTTTTAAATAATATAACGGATGTCTCAAATTTCCTTTACTGACAATATCTACCTTTAAATAATCAACACCTGAAAATAATTAACTAAAAATACACATATACGTTCAGTGTGGAAAATACCATTTTCCCTTCTATTAAATCAAACAATTCAACATACTTATGGAAGTTAGTAAGTAAATTTACGCCTGTTATTTATATTTAGAGAGTTGGTAACACCCGTGTTGTTACGTAAAATCTCACGTTTCTATCGTTAAATTTGACATTTTTAAACGTACTCAGAACGTTTTGAAAATATCATTTCGGCCACAAAATAGAATTAAATCGTTACATTTTCAACGTGAATAAATCAGTAAGTTTGTTTCAATGTTTTGTGATAAATCATCACCAGAAAACCACTAAGAAGGTCACTAACAATCGTTATATAATTCGACAAATTTATCGTGGCTCTTGGGAGACTCGCGAACAAAAAATAGACGACTGCTTGGGTTGTTGAGGCTCACTATACAGATGTTCTCCTTACTTCAGTAAACTGTTAGTTCGTGATGTTCTAGTTTGGAAATATTTTTAAAAATTACATAATATAAATTTATTAGTAAGCATTAAAATAAGTCGCTTAAAATTGCTGGAAAAAGAAAAATTAATTAAAACCACTTTATGCATGTTGCTAGATTCAAGAAAATTTTGAATAGCTGGCAACGTAGCAACAATGCAATAGGAATGGAATAATCCAACTCTAGTATTTGGCATAATATAACCAAGTAACCGGTCAGTTATTAATGCGGTCCACTGTGTCAAAAAAATTTAGTTTTCACGGAACTTCATCCAGGGGTGTGCGTGAATTGTGTTGTAGAGAAATATTATTAATATAATATCTATTTGTTGATTGAGTGAGTTTCGTTCTTCCACTGGCGTTAGTGAATTGTGTTGTAGAAAAGTGTAGTTAATCTAGGGTAGAAAAGTATTATTAATATAATATCTATTTGTTGGTTTAGTAAGGTTAGTTGATTAACTGGCGTGAATGAATTGTTATTAATATAATATTTATTTGTTCGTAAACGTTAGGGTTAAGTTTTACAAATATAATTTATTAGTAATTAATTAGAATGGCATTTTGGAGACCATTTGAAACGATAATTCAAAACGATGTAACGCGGGAATCCAATAATTTGGCGCCACAGACAAATGATACTGATTATAGGGCCGAATTTAAAAACAAAGATTTATATGTTAAGTGTCAACGTGGATGTACACATTTGCCGCCACGAGGCTATTCAAATTTTGCCGCCCCTACCGACCTCTACAATGCTTACCTAAAGTTTAAAGGCAATATATTTGATTATATAGAAAGAATCCGGCTGATAATGTCGATCAGATTCCATCACAGCAGGTATAAAAGTTTCACAATACCATTTTGTACAACAAAGCCAAGACGTTTTCGTTTTCTTGGCTTAAGGTAGATCTTAGACAATTTCTCACTCGTTTCCAGCAGCAAAGAAAGCTTTTCTCAACTACTGTTTCTGGTGAACATATCGAGCTATGCGAACAGCTAAACACAAGTTAGCATAAACGTTTTGCAGAATCTGTTTCCGCAGGAACGAAGATCTTTTCAATGGTCCAGATTCCGGTTTATTAAAATTTGTGAATGTCGTGATGGATACGAGTACAGTTCCTGCATTTATAATGATGGAATTAAAGCATGGGATGCACAATATATCTTTTAGGTCTCAGTGAATGTCACCCCAATTTACTTACATACATACCTACATATGAGCATGGGAGTAGCAAAGACATATTTATGAAGTCATCCGTGCCTAGTGATGAGCAAAGCAAGAACCAAGACCAATACCAAGACAGTCTTGGTAACGGTCTCGGTCTTGCTTGTCCGGTCTTGGTCTTGCTAAAATACTTGTAGTCTTGGTCTTGGTCTTGCATATTCAGTCTTGGTCTCGGTCTTGGACTTGCTCAAATAGTTTGTTACTTACTACTTACGTCGTTTTGGAACATTTTCGAGTCTTTTTATTTATATAAATTATAAATGATCAACAATTCATATCTAGAAATCTTAAACACACAAAATGTTTTGTTTCGACGCAAACATACAGTATTCGCCAGCTAACTTGATGTTCTAAATGCTTTCTAGGGAGCTATTGACGCCGCCCATCCGATAACTGTAAACAGTGCAAGTTCTGAGGATACGCTTTCTGTTACAAATTAGCACAACTTGTACAATTAATAAAGTAAAGTCCGTCCGGAAATATATGATCCTAACTTAATAAATAATATTTAATTATTTGTTATAATTATTGGTATATTGATTTTAATAGAAACGGTTCTGCTTTATACCTGAATTCTGAGTACATAAATAATATTTTAACAATAAGGTACTCATTACAATAACATGTTATTAATCTAATTGAAGATTATAAAGTTAGGATCTTATATTTCCGGATGGACTATAATTAAAATTTGTTAGAATCCAAAAAATTAAGGTTTAATTTGGCACGTCACATTTTAATCGTAGGATCATTAAATTCGCAGATAAATAAAATAAGCTGTGCTAACTTGCTTGTGATGGCTTGCTAGCTAGCTGGCTTACCTGTTGCCTGGGATGTTTTAATTTTCACGTTTATTAAGGTATCTTCATCACTTTTAAAATAATTAAACACTCTATATATCACCTGACGAGTTTGTCCTTCAGTACATTTACGATTTTCTTCATTAACGGCTGACATTTTTACAAACACTTTATTGTACAAAGCAGAAACAATAACTGTGTGACGCTACGCTACTGAAAATCTTAACACCTGATAAGGTTCGATGCAATTGGCGTTTGTCAAAATTTTACCACCAATAGCAGCCGAGTAGGCAGGGCACTATTACTCTGTCTCTCTTAGTTGGTAATTTCTGGGACATCAAGTTAGCTGGCGAATACTGTATATTCAAGTTAAGAAAAATATTCTCATATATCCTATTTAAAACGAAAGTTGTAATTTTTAGTTCAGTCTTGCTCTTTGGTCTTGATCTTTCATTCTCTGTCTTGGTTTTGGTCTTGTTCTTGTTCATTCGGTCTTGATCTTGGTCTTGCTAGTGTATGTATGATCTTGGTCTTGGTATTGCAAAATCGCAAGACCAAGACGGATTTTGCTCATCACTAGTCCGCGCCCCACGCGTCCCTACATATTGAATTGTTTGTGTGGACCTAACAACATTTAGGTATATAAATATGATATTTCATTTACACTCACGGACAAAATTATTGCATATTTTATTTTAGGTCTTTATTTTTTTTCCCCTTTAACAATTTTGTGATTTCGGTTGCTAAATCTGTTACATTAGAGTCTTTTACGTTATTACGTTAATAACGTTTAATTAGGAAAGAACAACAACATCGACACGATACATTAGTTTAAGACAAAATAATAACAATTTAGTACTTAGTATTTCCTCCTCTAGCTCTAACGATAGCCTGCATCCTCCTAGGTATTCTGCGCAAAAGATATTCGATGGTTTCTTGTGGTATTCGATTCTATTCTTCCTGTGCAGCAATCCTTAATTCTGCAATTGAATTAGGAGCTGGATTCCGTGCTCGAATATTTCTTTTTAGGATGTCCCATACATGTTCTATGGGATTTGCGTCAGGCCACTCTAGCTTCGCACTCCCGACATCCTCAATATACTGGTTTACTGTTCTTCATGCATGAGCTCGGGCATTATCGTGCATTAGCACAAAGTTATCATATCCAATAAAGCCGGAATATGGTATAACATGTTCTGCAAGGATGTTGCTTACGTACCAGTCAGCATTCATCCTTAAATTATCTTCAATGAGCTCCGTGCGACTCTCCCAACTAATGCCAGCCCATAGCATAATGGAAACACCACCAAAGCTAAGATTATGTGCAAGATTACATTCTGCGAAACGTTCTCCTGGCCTTCTGTATACTCGACTACGTCCATCAGGCTTCCATAACTGTATTCTTGTTTCGTCTGTAATAAGTACTTTTCCCCGTTGATGTTCATTCTAGTCAGCATGTGCTCTTGCAAACTGTAACCGTCCGATTTTATGGCGTGGAAGAAGCCGAGGAACTCTAGCAGGACGTCTTGGCTTTAAATCGACCTCCTTAAGTCTCCGTATTATTATTTTGGTGGAAACATTGACTTGCCTTGCATTTCGTAATTGATTTTTTAGATGTGGAGCAGTAAGTGTACGATTTCGTGGGTTAGGCCACTCCTGCGGGTGCAGAGAGGTATATTGCTAAGGGTAGTGCAGGGGTACAGGACAGTGGGTGGACTGGCAGCAGCGGTGCTGGCAAGGACCTACCCATTGGACGTGATGGCTAGAGCCAGAAATAAACGCTGGAGGGGTGCGACCTGAGAGAAAGTACAGGAATGGATGGAGGAGGAAATGGAGAGAAGATGGGAGGAGTATGAGGGCGCGCTAAAAGGAGCGATTGGGAATAGGAGAGATTGGATGGATCGGAAATTCGGGGAGGTGAACTACTTCTTGACACAGGTGTTCACTGGACATGGGTCGAGAGTAGGGTACCTTCACAAGATTGAAAAAAGAGAGACTGGAGTGTGCGAGAGGTGTGGAGTGGAGGATGATGTGGGGCATGTGTTCAGATGCTGGAGGAACGAGGAGGCGCGGGTAACGGCGAGTTTGAGGTGGGTTTGGTTGGTAGGCATCTCCTTGGGGATGCGTCCAACACTGTTTGGGTCCTGGACCCATTCGAACATGAGTTTCCCATCTCGGTCCGAAAAAAAAAGTTTGTTTGGCTAAATGAGCATTATTTACAGAAAATTATATTACAAATTTTATGTGAATTTACTGTTTGGACCCTTACTTTGTGGAATCTACTCATATTAATATTATAAATGAAACTAACTGTTTCTAATTAATTCCACTATTTAATTACAAAATTATGTCAATATCGAAATAATTATCAATATCCTTTAATAATTTTCATAAATTTTGTAATTAAATAGTGGAATTAATTAGAAACAGTTAGTTTCATTTATAATATTAAATTTTATGTGTTTTGTATGTATATTAATTTGAATGAAAAACATTATTTCACAATATTTGAATTTATAAAAAATGTATATGCACGCCTTTGAGCGGCATTTGCCATCAATGGAATTGAAAATATGGGTCATTCGATTAGGTTTATAGTCTATTTCAGAAAGGTATAGAGTAATAAAATGGGGAATTCCGTCCAGTTCGGCTCAATTTCGGTGTCGGCCATAGGCGTAGGTCTTGAAATAGTATTGTTTGTAATATTAAAATTTCAGATAACGAAGAATATTATGATTTTTTATAATTTAATTTCTGTATAATGTATTTTTTGTATAATGTTCAATAAAAAATAAGTGTACCTAATACTATGTACATAATGCCTAATTTTTATTCTGTTAAAATAACATTCTTTCCTTTTTACGAGTATCCTACCGGCACGCCTTTGGCACACTATTTTCAGTTTTTGTGAATGGATAACAATAGGCTGAACCCATATATTGACCCCAACCCGGGTGGTACTTCCTGCACTTGATAAAAAGAAAGAATTTTACAATGAAATCAATGCCAAACTATGAAAGTGGCTTAAATATTCGTTGTGCTCCCTTTGCATACCTAATGAGGTTTTATTACTCTATACCTTTCTGAAATAAACTATAGTTATACTTTAACAACTCTAACACAGACTGAGACACCCTTTACGTTTCTAGGCTTAGCCAGAGGTTGCGCTTTGCGTATCTGTTGTTCGTCTCCTGGTCAGTCAGTATTTTTTTTATATTTTGTTGTGAATTTTATATTTTATCTATTTTTAAAATATGTCGCTTTTTCTATAAAATTGTAAAATAAAGCTTCTCTCTCTCTCACACACAGACAGACACACGGCAATTTCTACATCAGGCATGCTGACGTTGCCTCTGACGGAAATTGCTCCCATTCTCCCCCAATGTGTACTCCACAATAAATAAGAAACCAAAGGACGTCGCCAGCATCGCCGACAACGGTTTGTCCAATGTGTTTGTCGACAAAAAAGCGTTGGACCCAATATTGGCAACCGTATGTCGCCAACGCTGAAGAACAAGTAAAACGACCAACTTTGAATGATACTAAATATTTGGGGCAATTAGCACATTTAAAACAAGGTTTTATCTTTTTCCGAAATGTAAATAACAGCCTACATTGCTTTTTCCCCCAGACAATAGACGTTTTCGTTTACCACATCTTCGAAAAGTAAACGCGATAATCTTAATTTGGATAGAATAACGTTTCAAGCAAATATACATTATCAAGTTCTAATGACTTCGGTTTATTTACCTTACCTCTTACGAAATTTTAGCTGCGAAATTAACACGACTATCGGAAATAACAGAAAGTTACTCATTCATTTTACCCAATAACATTATTAATAATACCTCATCAATAACATCTTTAGTGATTTATGACAACGTTTAGAGAGACCATTAAAAGCTTTAGCAGCTTTTGACAATAAATACGGTTGAGAAATTTTACGATTCAGTTGATATAAATGACTAATTTGATGCATTTATCTTGCTTTAATACTCCTATTTTTTTAATAAAAACTGTCAAGAATTATTATGAAATAAAACGCGTTTTTATTGTGTTGTAATGTAAAAGTTAAGAAGTCAATCTGTCAATCGATATAAAATAATAGAAACAGCGAACACATTAAAGGATTGCTTGTCGAATTATATCAATTTAGGCTCAACTGCACCGGTGCTACAACTTATCAAATGTAGTGCATAATGGACAGCGGCTGAATTCATCAGTTGTTAGAGATATATCGACGAATAGAGATCGCGAAGTACAGTCAGTGAAAGTATAGTTTATTTAAAGTAAACTATAGGAAAGACGAAGTGAGAGAATGGCTTCGACAAAATAATATGGGTTCCTACATTTTATTATCTTTCCATTAAGAGGTAGCATCAATCGTAGTGGATAAAAATGATTCGACAATTAGTTAAGTTCCAGTTCCAAAATGAAACTATGTTTACTATCCACTCTAGAAATGTAAATAAATATACTGCAGTTTACTTTACTTTTGTGACTCCATCAAGTGTGACTCCACCGAGGACTCCACTAAGGTCAATGATTTCATAAGAGTCAGTTCTTGTTTCAGTTTTTGTCAGTTAATTTTCTTTGATGACTTCAATAAAATAGGCGTTTTGATTTGACCCCTATCATTGCTTACGTTACATGTTACTAAGTTGTTAATTTAAATTTTATTCTTTACGTTACTATTAAGGTCTCTGACCTGATTTTTATCTCAAAAAGGAAAAGTAACCAAAATAAACTTAAGAAGATTTCAAATGATTGTTATCCCTCACTAAATTTTTGCCTATTGGGAATGAGCAATGTTTATAAAAAAATAAGTCCTACCAAATTTCCAATAATTTAATCTTTTACTGACTAGCATCAAAATGTTTTGAGTATTATCATTAAAAAAATGTTATTTTGGTCCAATCAAATTAACTCAGTATGCAGCAAAGTTAGAGCGAGAGAGAGTTAGAGCGAGATTTTTGTCGTCTCGTCTCGAAAAAGCGAGACGAGATTAGATGGGACTAGGGCTTCGCACGAGAACGAGATTTTTTTCGTCTCGTCTCGTTCTCGCCTCGAAAAAGCGAGACGAGACGAGACATTTTTGAAAATAATATGGGCGATACCGAGACCACATACAGCGCAACCCGAGAGTCTCGTTAAATTTTTTTTATGAAGTTTTGAAACGGTCTACATAGAGAACAATACATTTTACAATATATAAAATCTGGTGACCATCTGTAAAATATTGTATTGTAAATTTAAAGTGGTGAGTCTTCATTTTTTTCTATGTGGAATAAAATAATAAAACGGTTTTACCAAAATTAAATCGACACGACCTGTATCGCCTCAAATACAATAGGGTCGTAAAATTCAGCAGAATGGTTAAGGTTTCATTAATATGATAAGCCTTTAAATTAAATCTTTTAGAAGCCCTTGAGATTAATAAAAACAAATATTCAGGTAATCTTCTTAACGAACAAATAGATATCAACCATTCTCCCTTATTAAACTTATTAACCTAGAAGATAGGTCAGGAGGGATTGTTGTGAATCAATTTCCAGGTAAACTTGTTCAATAATTTTGTTAATATTCGTTGAATTCCGCATTTAGGCATGTTTTGTACTTTATTTCCATGAAAACATTTTGTAATACTTTGTCAATATTCTTAAAATTTCGTATTTATGCACTATATAAATTAAAAATTTTTCATTATTCCTTCACTCGTTTGCTTTGATTTTTGGACTTCAGTTACATTAAAATGTCAACGAGTGTGATTGTTATAAATATAGTTTTAAAACATTATTTTATGGATTTTATTATCAATATTGAGAATTAAGCGAGACGAGACAACCGGTAACAAGACGAGACGAGACAACCGGTAACGAGACGAGACAACCGGTAACGAGACGAGACAACCGGTAACGAGACGAGACAACCGGTAACGAGACGAGACAACCGGTAACGAGACGAGACCGAGACTCAATTTCTTCGGAATTGTCGAGATCGAGACGAGATTTTTGCTACTCTCGCCCACTCTCGTCTCGTGTGAAGCCCTAATCAGAATCTATATCCTATAGAAAGTTTAATAAAACTTATTTATACAGGGTGGCACGTTAGTATGTGGAAGTGCAATAACTTAGTATAAAAAATACAAATAAAAGTTGTTGTATTTGCACCGATACACATTTCTAAAACATTTCGAGATATACTGGTTGTTCAGCCTAAGCGAGACAACATGAAGTTTTTTAATAGGACACACTATATTTTCGTTTACCATCGAATTCAGCTTTGCTTTGCTTTGCGAGCACTTCTCTCCCTTGACTGTCTAGAACTAAGCCGTGATCATGCGTGATTTTTCCTCTTAAAATCGCTGCATTTAGTCCAGCGCATCGAGGCATACGGTACGGTTCGATTTAAGTCCGTAGTAGAGGCCGAATGATGTTTTTCAACACTGAAACGAATTAAAACATTTCTTAGAAATTCAATGACCGAAAATATTTCCATCTACCTATTGAAAAAAAATTATCTCCGAAATAGACAGTTTTAATGACATTTGCGAACCGAAAAGAACGTAGAATAGACTTAATTTATAAGAAATAATTTGTTAGAAAAGTAGTGCCTAGAGACTCTTATTTTTTGCGAACCGAAAATAACGTCGAATAGACTTAACTTATAAGAAATAATTTTTTGTTAACGAAGTAGTGCTTAGTGCGTGACTCTTATTTTTCTTGTGTGGCAATTGACAATCGTTCCAGAAATCCAATATTTCAATACGGAAGGCGGAGAAAGGACGATAAAATCGATGGGAGACAACACCCTTACAAGGTAAACTTTTTTCGAAAATTGCAGAACACTTTAAAATTTTTTCGACGAGCCGCCACTGGCACGATGTAATATATCGACATCAGCAGTTCGGAAAACCTCTCTAATTCTATTCTTCATGTTTTCCTTAGTAGTCGCGGGTGTTTTGTATACTTGTTCTTTGACGTAACCCCACCAAAAAAATCCATTTTTGTAAGTTCTGGTGTACGTGGAGGCCATTTATGGGGTCCTCCTCTCTTATCCATCGTCCGGGAAATTCATCATTTAAATGGGGATTGATAAGTTGGGTATGGTGAACTGGGGCCCTGTCATGTAGGTACCACATTCGCCGCCTAACATGAGCAGGTAAATGATGAGGTAGTTGGGGTAATTCGTTTTGTAAGTAATTTAAATAAACTTGCCCATTAACAGTTCCGTCAAAGAAATATGGGCCTACAGTATTCGCCAGCTAACTTGATGTCCCAGAAATTACCAACTAAGAGAAACAGAGTAATAGTGCCCTGCCTACTCGGCTGCTATTGATGGTAAAATTTTGACAAACGCCAATTGTATCGAACCTTATCAGGTGTTAAGATTTTCAGTAGCGTAGCGTCACACAGTTATTGTTTATGTACTCAGAATTCAGGTATAAAGCAGATCCGTTTCTATTAAAATCGATATACCAATAATTATAACAAAGATTTAAATATTATTTATTAAGTTAGGATCATATATTTCCGGACGGACTTTACTTTATTAATTGTACAAGTTGTGTTAATTTGTAACAGAAAGCGTATCCTCAAAACTTGCACGGCACTGTTTACAGTTATCGGATGGGCAGCGTCAATAGCTCCCTAGAAAGCATTTAGGACATCAAGTTAGCTGGCGAATACTGTATGGCATGATTCCCAATTATTCCACCCCATACATTTAATGACCACCTTGTTTGACTGATACTCCGTAGGTATACAATGCATGCGGTTGATCTGTTGCATAATAATGGAAACTTCTACTCTGTTCAGACATTTCAGCCATCCTTTACGTACCTACCAAATAAGTTTAGTTGCTTATCACTGATAACGTCTACTAGACAGCATTTAAGTATGCTGCACCAATTTTCGTCAAATCTTCATATTTTTCGTTCCAACTTGGCAATGTCGCAATTTATGGGAAAAGAAAAGATAGGGCTAGATGCAGAATTTTACGCTGAATTCGATGGTAAACAAAAATATAGGGTGTCCTATTAAAAAAAAAGCAATCATGTTGTCCCGCTTAGGTTGAATATAGTATATCTCTGTATAGTATATCTTTTAGAAATGTGTATCGGCGCAAATACAACAACTTTTATTTGAAACATTTCTAAGTTATTGCACTTCCACCCACACACTAATGGGCCACCCTGTATATTTTGAAAACACGTCAGTGTTAGAACATGTTCAAGCAAATTATTCCCATCCAAATGGAACACAAAAACGTTAGTTACCTCCAGTAATAAAAACAAGAGCCTTTCACTATATCTTTTACATTAAAACTGTTATGCAAAACTACAGGGTGTTTCTAAATTCATGCGACAAAATTCAGGAGGTGATTGCTCGTACGAAATTAAGATGGGTCTTTCCTATAACAAAATGTCCTCAGCCCACCCCCTTCCGAGATATCACCCTTAAAAGGAAGTGACTAAAATTGAGTTTTTATTTTTTTTTTCTAAAATTTTAGTGAAGCTAGAAACTTGAAATTCTGTAATTCTCGTGCACTCGCAAAGGACTAACCACGGGTATTTTTTCAATATTCCTGTTACATTATACGGGGATGAAATTAGCAACCCTTACTTTATTTCATATCAAAACTTTTTTTCGAGATGAAGTTTTATGAAATAAAATTAAACTTAAAATCATTGTTCTATTTAAAAACTTTTTTTATTCCTAAATTTGTTTCCCAAAACCAATAGCTGCAGAGAAAAAAAATAAACACCATAATTTATATATTTTTTAATAAATTGAGAGGAAAACAGTAAAGATGTAAAATGTAATACGATTCATAATAAATGCTGGAAATGACAGAATTTCAAGTTTCTAGATCTACTGAAATTTTAGAAAAAAAATAAAAAATCAATTTTAGTCACCACCTTTTAAGGGTGAGCCGGAAAGAGGTGAGCCGAGGAAATTTTATTATAGGAAAGACCCATCTTAATTTCATACGAGCAATCACCTCCTGAATTTTGTCGCATGAATTTAGAAACACCCTGTATATACCGAGGTATAGAGTATATATACTTAGGTATATAGAATAGAATAGAATCTATTGTATTTATGAAAAACTTTCATTTGAACGTAAATAACTATATAAGCACAGAGCTCTAAAATGTAGTGTATAAATTTCTGTAAAACGTAATTGACATTTACGATTTAGAAGATATGTTACTGACGCCAATATTTTGAAATTTATGAGCAGGTATATGTTATGCCCGAGAGTATTTACATCAATTTACTGTACACTTTTCAAAACATACCAGTTCTCTACATAAACAAATCCGTTCCAACAATAAAACCAATTAGTAATTTTCAAGTTTACTTGAAAATTTTATTTTCCCATAAAAACATCCACATTCTATACAGGGTGGCGATAGGATAAAATATTACCGTGGAAAAAGATAGGTATATTGCGTTAAATTTGAAATAGTTATTTGTGTATTTAGAGCGTAAAGTAACAGATTGCCACTTGAGAAAGAGAAAGAATGGATTTTTGTTTACGCTCAAAAAACACACATAATTTTTTCTACAGTCGCCCTTTTATTAATTAAAACAGTTTTTTATATTATCTTAGGTTATAATAGGAGTGCTACAATAATCGTCATTTTCGCTATTCATCATGATTAACCTTAAAAAGATCTACTGACTAGGGATGTTAAAAATAATCGATTTTTATTTTCTTGTAATCGATTTTTAGTAATTGACTATTTTTCAAAATTTAAACAATTATTGACCATTTTGACTGTTTTTCAAATTAGTGACCATTTTTCCAAATTTTTGATAATTTTTGACCATTTTTAAAAATGATGAGAATTTTTAACCACTTTTGACAGTTTTTGACAATAATTGTCCATTTTTAACAGTTTTTAACAATAATTGACAATTTTTAACCATTTTTGATAGTTTTTGACCATTTTTGACAATTTTTCAAAATATTAGACCATTTTTGATAATTATTGAAAATTGTTGACAATTATGGACCATTTTTCCAAATTTTTGACCATTTTTGACAATTATTGACCATTTTTGACCATATTTCAAAATTTTTGACAATTTTTTAGAAACTTTAACAATTTTTGACAATTATCAACTATTTTTCAAAATTTTGACAATTTTTAACAATAATTGTCCATTTTTGACAGTTTTTGACCATTTTTGATAGTTTTTGACAATTATCGACCATTCTTCAAAATTTTAACAATTTTTGACAATTATTGACCAATTTTGACAATAATTGTCCATTTATGACAGTTTTTAAAAATAATTGACAATTTTCAACTATTTTTGATGATTATTGACAATTTTTGATAATTATTGACAATTGTTGACAATTATGGACCATTTTTCCAAATTTTTGACCTTTTTTTACAATTATTGACCATTTTTGACCATATTTCAAAAACTTTAACAATTTTTGATAATTATCAACTAATTTTGACAATTTTTAACAATAATTGTTCATTTTTGACCATTTTTGATAGTTTTTGACCATTTTTGACAATTTTCCAAAGTTTTTGACAATTTTTCAAAAATTTCAATAATTTTTCAAAATTTTTAACAATTTTTCAAAATTTTCAACAATTTTTCAAAATTTTTGACCAGTTTTCAAAATTTGTGACCATTTTTCAAAATTATTGAGCATTTTTGATAGTTTTTGACAATTATCGACCATTTTTCAAAATTTTAACAATTATTGACCAATTTTGACAATAATTGTCCATTTTTGACAATTTTTGACAATTATCAACTATTTTTCAAAATTTTGACAATTTTTAACAATAATTGTCCATTTTTGACAGTTTTTGACCATTTTTGATAGTTTTTGACAATTATCGACCATTCTTCAAAATTTTAACAATTTTTCAAAATTTTAGACCATTTTTCAAAATTATTGACCATTTTCGATAATTATTGACAATTGTTGACAATTATGGACCATTTTTCCAAATTTTTGACCATTTTTGACAATTATTGACCATTTTTGACCATATTTCAAAAACTTTAAAATTTTTGATAATTATCAAGTAATTTTTAAAATTTTGACAATTTTTAACAAATAATTGTTCATTTTTGACCATTTTTGATAGTTTTTGACAACTATTGGCCATTTTGACAATTTTCCAAAGTTTTTGACAATTTTCCAAAGTTTTTGACCATTTTTCAAAAATTTCAACAATTTTTCAAAATTTTTGACCATTTTTCAAAATTATTGACCATTTTTGATATTTTTTGACAATTATCGACCATTTTTCAAAATTTTAACAATTATTGACAATAATTGTCCATTTTTGACAGTTTTTGACAATTATTGTCAATTTTTGACAATTTTTGACAATTATTGACAGTTTTTGACAAAAATTGTCAATTTTTAACAGTTTTTGAAAATTATTGACCATTTTTCTAAATTATTGACCATTTTTGATATTTTTTGACAATTATCGACCATTTTTCAAAATTTCAACAATTATTGACCAATTTTGACAATAATTGTCCATTTTTGACAGTTTTTGACAATTATTGACCATTTTTGACAATTTTTGACAATTTTTGACAATTATTGAGAGTTTTTGACAAAAATTGTCAATTTTTAACAGTTTTTGAAAATTATTGACCATTTTTGATATTTTTTGACAATTATCGACCATTTTTCAAAATTTTAACAATTATTGACCAATTTTGATAATAATTGTCCATTTTTGACAGTTTTTGACAATTATTGACCACTTTTGACAATTTTCGACAATGATTGACAGTTTTTGACAAAAATTGTCAATTTTTAACAGTTTTTGAAAATTATTGACCATATTTCAAAATTATTGACAATTTTCATATAATTTTATTTAATTTTTAATCTGATAAATTATTAATTATTCACCAATTGAGTTAATTGGGAGGGCGTGGTTTGATTAAATAAGCGAGCGAAAAAGATTCCTTTTTTGCGCTAGAGCGTAAAGTAACAATCCTCGGCATTTGTCGACTTTACGATTTCATTTGAATATAGTAATTAGTCATTTTACGCGCGACTGTAGAAAAAAATTGTTTTTTCATTTTTTGCTAATAATTACACTGTACATTTCTCAATTGTTACCAAAATCGGCAGAGAAGCATAACATTAGATAAGGAATATTATTTTCTGTACTATTTCACAGGGGGTGAAACGTGAATGATTCCTGATGATTAAATCAACTGGTAAGTGGTTTCGTCAAAAACAGTTACCAATTGATTTCATCATCAGGAATCATTCGCTTGGCGCCACCTGTCACAAATTGTAAAATATTATTACTTGTAGTTATGCCTCTGTCTCGATTTTGATAACAATTGATACAAATACAGTGAAATTATTAGGAGAAAATGAAAAAAAAAATCAAAATTAACGCTCTGGGTATTTTTTCAATATTCCATTATACGGGGGTGAAATTAGCAACCTTTACTTTATTTTATATCAAAACTGTTTTTCGAGATGAAGTTTTATGAAATAAAATTTAACTTAATATCCTTGTTTTATGTACTATGGGATAAAACGATTGATGACTATAAAAACAGATACAAGGCATTGGAAGGAAATTTGTAGGATTTTGAAGGATAAGGACAACTTCGCGTATATGTGTCCTCTTTTTGTAAATCATTCTGCAATTTTGTGCATCGAAACTACCAACAGACATTCTTAAGTAATTAAAAAATGTTGAACTATCTTCTCGTATCTCATGAAACAATGTTACAAATTCGCCCATCACCTGTCTGTTTTCAAGTAGAGGATGAATCCAAAATTTTCTTGTTTTTCGTTACTTTTTGCGATGATGATATATCATTAGTAACAAGCGTCTTTTTCTTTCATCCATCCTGGTGCATTTAATACAAAAACTGAGCGCCGTCTACTACCGTGTGAACACAAATCAAAATTAACACGGCACCGTTGCCGTACACGGTCACGTGAAGAAAGCCGTAAGCGTGAAAGAGGGTTTAGCCTATGTCCCAATAGCAGGGCCGGATCTACGTATGAGCTTAATGGGCTCCAGCCCAGGGCCTCCGGATTCCAGGGGCCCCGAATAATAAAATAATGAACCGGTAAAAAAAATACAAATAAAAAAATATGTTTAATTTTCCCGCATAATCCTTTTTTAAGAAAATGGCAAATATTTTAATTATTTCGTGGGTCCCCGGGGTATCGTTAACCCAGGTCCCCCAAAGGTCGCGGTCCGGCCCTGCCCAATAGTTATGATTCACCCCGTATATTTACAATATTTTCGAAATTGCTGTCACAAGAATGTTCCACCGGTACAATTTATAGACATATTAACTCTAGTAGCTATTACCGTATATTTTTATAGATGTTAACAGTTTTAATTAAAGTAGTAAACAATTAAAAAATACAATGACATAATAAAAGAAATATTGCGTGGAATATATTGACAATTGGAAATTATTATTTGCTTCGGTAGGAAGAAAGTATTGTTTTCTTTAATATTATATAAAATAATTCATAATTTAGATGACATTTAATAACTTTTATACTCAAATGAAAAGTCCTGTATTTAATATATTTCGGTTATTTAAATTAATTTACTTTCTTAACAACGCACAAGTTCATCTTACGAAGAAACTCGTTCTTTTTTTTTTCTAATTAAATTAATGCCCGTCTAAAAATAAACTTCAAACATACCCCGAATACGAGCCACGTGCTTTACGACTCCTACTTACCTTTTAATAAAATAAAAACAAGAAAAAAAAACTCGCGCTCGATTTAAACAATTAAAAAAACAACAAAACAATCAAAACACCAGACACAAACAAAACATAATCACAAACCTCCGACTATAAACAGTAGAAGATCGCGAGCGACAAAGAAGGCCGTGAAATAAGAGAGCGTTGCGTACTCGACACACGGAGAATCACAGCCAACTGAGAATTTTTGGTTTTTCGATCCAGACGTTGCCCGAGAGCCAGCGAGATATTCGGACGAACGTTCGGGTCGAGTTGCAACTTCTCTGAGATTGAGGAGTGAGTGTGAGTGTTGGCTGACCTGACCGGCAATCCGCCAATAAAGGGATATCAAGAGGGTCGTTTATATTCGATGGGCTATTGCGAAGATGGCTATTATCTCTTGACCAGGTGGACATACCCGTCACAAATTACAGACTGTTATCTGTGGCCTCGTACAACGAAATAAAAAAAACGTTATTGTGACCAACTGTCGATTTTTAAAACTTTCCAGAAAATATATTGGGTAATGCACAAGTAAATCTTCCTTACGCACTCTTGACTTGGGGAGTCAGCTGGTGAATGCGTGACGATAGCGTTACCAAAAGTGTGATCGGGCGAGGCGAACGAAAATTGATAGGGATACAGTATTCGCCAGCTAACTTGATGTCCTAAATGCTTTCTAGGGAGCTATTGAAGCCGCCCATCCGATAACTGTAAACAATGCCGTGCAAGTTCTGAGTATACGCTTTCTGTTACAAATTAATACAACTTGTACAATTAATAAAGTAAAGTCCGTCCGGAAATATATGATCCTAACTTAATAAATAATTTATAATTATTGGTATATGTCAAAGATTTGGAAAAATTGTCAAAAATGGTCAATAATTGTCGGAATCTGTCAAAAATTGTCAAATATTTTAAAAAATGGTCAAAAATAGTCAATAATTGTTAAAATTTTGAAAAATGATCAAAGACTGTCAAAAATTTTGAAAGTTGTCAAAAATGGTCAATAATTGTCAGAAACTGTCAAAAATGGTCAATAATTGTTAAAATTTTGTAAAATGGTCGAAAATTGTTAAAATTTTGAAAAAATTGTCAATAACCATAAAAAAATGTCAAAAATGGTCAATAATTGTTGAAAATTGTCAAAGTTTTTGAAAAGTTGTCAATAATTGTCAGAACCTGTAAAATGCTCAAAAATTGGTAAAAATGGTCAATAATTGTTAAAATTTGGAAAAATGGTCTAAAATGGTCAAAATTTTTGAGTATAGGTATCATTTTATAGGGATGCATTTTATTTTCTTTTCATATGTTTACTATCGATTGAATGTAGTGGATTTCTGACTGCTCGATGTATGTGGGTTTTCCTCAAACTCAAGCATCATTTATCTAATATGATTTCATCACTCATTGAATTGGCAGCTGGTTTTTTCATCTATCTTACATGACCAAACTCGCGAAACTGTTTCTCTATTTTACTAATTGTTCCTTGGGATATAGACGAGTTACTTCCTGTAACCAATCATTTGTAAAACTGTTTTTTTATTTTATGCATTTCCGTTAATCTAACCATTTTTCAGAATTAAAGTTAACGAATTTCAAACTAAAATTATAATATGTAGTGACAACTTATGTATAATTACAAAACAATTTGCTAGGGCGTTTTAAACCAACGGAAACTCTTTAAAGTATTTTTAATGGATACCATCTACAAAGCACGTTGCTATGGTTTTTGCTTACTTTCTTATTATCAAGACCTAAACGTAATTGTAATAAGTTTTGAGTATATTATAGCGAATTTCGGTAACCACATGATTTTATTTTATTCTATCTTCATTGTTGCAATAAACTTGAAAACGATAACATTTTTGAATAGAGTATGAAGAGACCTTTCAAACGATATATCACAAGCCTATACTTCCCATTTAAAAAATACGGGGGTTGTACCTGTCATTCGAAGGGGGTTGAAGATAGGGATCGCATTTTCACGTTGAAGAATGTCAATTTATAATTTAAATTTGACCTGTTTCGGGATTTTTTATAAATATGTACAGTAACCGAAATAATGAATTTATTCCGTTTGGGTTTTACACACTGTATACAGGGTTAGTATAAAGTAGGGAACCCCCTAAGTATCTCCTCAACGGTTTAATATTTTTAAATGAAAATGCTCATCCCCTTCTAAGAAGATCCAAGGAATTCAAAAATGCTATCAAATTTAATGTACCAGTAAATGCATATCAACTTTGTTATTTTAAATAGAACACCCTGTATATTTTTACATTTTTGAATTCCTTGTGAAATTCTGCATACAGTAAAACTTTCCATTCATATTTTTATTGAATAATTGAGGCTTTATTCAATAATTTATCGTTTTTGACTTAGTAAGCCATGGATGAAATGTCAAACCTTTAATTGTCAAATAAATTAATTATTGAGTAATATACCTATTAGTGGTACAGGGTGTGTAATAATATTTTTCTGTGTTATTTGTTACTATCGTTTTTTCTATTATGGTGTATCTAAGTGAAGGAAAACGTATCGAAATTTTAATAATGCGAGGATATGGAGACAAAAATGTAAAAATATACAGGGTGTTCTATTTAAAATAACGAAAGTTGATATGCATTTCCGGTTTAACCGGAAATGGTACATTAAATATGATAGCATTTTTGAATTCCTTGGATCTTCTTAGAAGGGGATAAGCAATTTCATTTAAAAATATTAAACCGTTGAGGAGATACTTAGGGGTTCCATACTTTATACTAACCCTGTATATTGTTTATTAACTAATCGTTAATAGGTACATTTTTGATGAATTTCATAATTCATTTATATAATATAGTAAAAGCTATTCTAATCAACGATTCTAGTTTATTTCTTATAATTTGATGTTCCCAATTAAAGACTAGAATGTACCGTACATAACAAAAGAACATCGTTTTTTGAAAAAGTTTTCTAATAACGCTTGTTTTTATCAGCCTCCGTACCAAACACTCAATTTATTAGTCAACAAGCTATGAAGGTAGTGAATTGCGCCACCCATATATACGGTGCACGTTTTTTTCAGCAACCGTTTTTCGGCATGTCTTTATAAACTCGACATGAAAGCGCCGACGACGAGTGTACCTACTATTCGTACGGTGTCTCGAGTCACACTTTGTCAGAAATCTACTTTTTAACGAAATTTATGAATGGCCTCAGTCTTAACCATCCTGAAAACAAATATTATCAAATTTATTTTAAAAATCTGCTACAAATTTCCACATGGTTGATACTAGCAAATTTCATAAATAATTGTTAATTTTATATAAATTTTCACACAATGCTCTCACATAACAAAGCTATTCTTTCTAGGTATAGATACTGAATCAACCTAAGATAATAAATAAAATACTTTTACTGACGCAAGTCTTTCGGAATTTTTTAACAGCTTTTGATGCATTACAGTGTTTATTATCTTATATAACAGATAACCTTTGACTGCATGCATAAAATATATAATTAATAACAATTACATTGAAACAATAAATATTTTTAGATGTAACTTAAATAAGCTGTAGATTTTTTTGTCTCATTTTTGTTATTGCATAACACATTTGAAAGTTGATTTCACGACGAGCTTGCACTATCTATATATATATTGGAAACTACTCACACGATGTTTATGAAAATTGGCGTACAGGGTGGTCCGTAAGTAATGGTCGAATCATTTAAACTTTGTATCTCTATATATTTATTTTCTAGATGATGTACTTCCAGTTCTTTTGGAATATGTACCTCTGTTAATTAGAAGGCGTATGTAATTCATGCATGACCGAGTTCCTCCACAATTTTCAATAATCGTACAGGAGATTTTAAAAAACGTTGGATAGGGCGAATATCTCCAAACTAATGGTCCCCAAGGTTACCGGAACAAAATCCTCTGGATTATTGTGTTCTGGGATACTACTATACTACTTTTATGTTGACATTAACGATAAATATAATCACGCGTGTTTATAGAAACTTTCCGACTAAAAATTTAATGTATACTAGATTGTATATAAGTAATAAAACACAAATGTTCTCACAATCAACCAACTCTACCAATGTCACCCGTCTTTGAATTTAGATTAAATAATATTTACGTCATCGCGGAGACATTAATCCTGATAAAACTATTGCTTAATTTTTATCCTTTAATATCCTAAAACCAATTATCGATAAACGTTAATTAAAGAGACATTTTTCAATAATGATATTAAAGTAATGAATATTTTGACGCCAAACTTTCAGAACATTATTTTGTATTCATTATCTTTTATATATATTATGAAATAGTCCATCATCATCAACTGTGAATAGAGGGTTGCATATGTTATTATACAGAGCATTTCAATGAAAACTATCCACCCCCACATAATTCTGATGGCGTCACTTTTATGAAAAAATGAAAAAACACGTCAAAAATCACAAAAAGGGGGACGTCTTTTTGCTCATATGTAGACGTTATAACTTTAACCTTCTCCCCCCTATGGTCACCGCTCCCAATTTTTTAATGGAACACCCTATACATTATTACATTGTTGGATTCTCCTCTACAAGAAGATTACAAAATTGTATGATGCATAAGTGAAAAGTCAACCAGTTGGGAGTTACGTTATAACGTCTACATATAAGCAAAAAGGCGTCCCCCTTTATATGTTTTTTCATAAAAGTGACGCCTTCAGAATTATGTCGGTGTATTACTATTTGAATAACCATGATACAGGATGTTTGATCTATTTTGCCAAATTCTTTATTGGTCCTTAACTTTCTTACCACATTGTATATTTTCTTGAAATTTGGCCACACGTATTTACTTTAAGGTGTCCAATCGATTAATCTCTTTAAAATAAGAAAAATCCAGTTCCGGATTTAAAAAAAAATTATAAAATTTTCCGACCCCAAAACTACACCCTGTATATCAGATATTTTTAAAATGAATACCGTATTTGGAAAGAGCAGAAAAAAGTGAATACAGTGATTTACTTGGCTTTTTCGGCAAAACGGTTTATCTTGTAAAATTTTGCGTTCAAATTGTTAAAGTTGTATCCGAGGTTGGCACTTTGGGTATGCGCGAACCAGAAAGAGTTAAAGAGTGCCTGAATAGAGATAGAAGACATTTTTACGACGGTACGGGTGGTTTATCTATGGGTAAGGCGGCTTGCAACACCAGTGTCGTATAAATCAGAGGGGCTTGGGTTAAATTTTTAATTGTAATAAGTAGATACATTTTATTTTTTATTTAAAAAAAAACATTTTACAAATATTTATTGAAAAATAAAAATACCGAATTATATTTTTATTTATTTAATTAAAGTTTACATTAACATTTGTTTATTTAATATTGGGTTTTTTTAATATTTTTGTTTATAATGCAAGTAATACAAGTTATGAGACAAAAAAGTATAACCAATTATAATTGTTTAAGGTTTATTTTAACAAAATGGGAAATAAATTAAGATCTAAAAGCATATAATAACAAACAATTTTAATGTTTTAAAATATTTTTAAGCAGGTGTTATAAATACATTATTTAGGTAAACGATTATTAATAGCCATAATTCAAATTTTTATATTTATGAAGTGGATGAAGTACCTTCAATTGCTTAAAAATTTAAAATTATGGAAGTTTCAAAGCTTTCATCCTTATCTGAAAAATATTATTCCTCCGAATCAGACTCACTTTCGTCTGAATCATTTTCCAGATTAATTATAAAATCATCAATAATTTGATCTAGAAGTGGTTCTTTTTCACTATATTCTTTTTCGAATTGTATTGCATGTTCACACCTTGATTTCCACATTTCTGGAGTAAAATTTTCAAAAAATTCGTCGCAATAATCGGCAACTTTGTTGCAATTGAAATCGACATTTTTTCCGCAACAAAGTGTTTCATTGCATCCCAAACTAATTCTATTGGATTTAGTTCGGGGTGATATGGCGGTAATCTTATTACATCAAATCCGTGCGTTATCAGAAGTTCGTCGATGCAGTATATCGCTTGTATTTAGGTCTTAAATTTTTTATAATTGCATATAACTGCGGTTTTAGGAAACCATTATCAAATAAAATGCCTCTTTTTCTCAGCCATTCCTGCATTTCATTTTTTTTTTGTTGTGGATGTAGGTGTTTTTTCAACAAGTTTGTTGTAAATTTGGAGTTAGCTCTTCTTTAACCCATTTTTCAAAATTTTCGTAATTCATTTCATTACGGTAGTCTGCAGTTTTGCAATTTGATTACCAACGAAAGTATGCACCTGGAATAAATCCTGCTTCACTGCCTGCATGAACAATAATCATACGAGCGCCTTTACTAGTCGGTTTTAAGAGTCCCAAATTTTCTTTGCTACTCCAGCTTTTATTACGAGTATGACTGGAATGAATATAGGTCTCATCAGAATAAACAATTGTCCTTCCGTTTTCCCTATAAATATTGCTTCATTTTCCTTAAGAATTCTAGGCGTAAATGTCGAATTGAATCACGTTCCACTAATACTTTTCGATCGTTTCTTATTTTTCTCCATCTAAAACCTATTAGGTGCATTCTTTTCGAAGCGATTCTTTACACCCATCATATTCAAATTCTTCGCAAAAATGTTGATGCACTTTCTTCAGCGCAGGTATAGTTTTATGAGATATATTCAAATACTTACTTTGTTAAATGGAATAATAGGTTTCATTTGTGCTGCTTCTTCCTTCATAAATTTGATCAAATTACTAACCAGCTCACGGCTTTGGCCACTTAAAACTTTATTATGAATTTTACTTTTAAAGTCCATCGTAACACTGTGAAGTAAAATCAAATCAACACAAAAAAGATAATATAAAAATTTACTACGCCTCTGGAATTTGTATGATGTTAACAGTAAGAAACAGTAACATCAAATGAGCTCTCGGTGTCGATGGTCGAGTGCCAACCTAGGATGGTATAGTTACAAATTTTTAAGGCCTACAATGCAAAATTTATATTTTTTAATGTGATAAAGTGGCAAAGTTTTAAAATTTAGGTATGTTTATCTTTTCTTAATTTTTCCAATTTCCAATCGATCAATGTATTTACAATATGAAAAATCCAGGTTGTGAATGAATGAACGCAATAAAAGACAATATGTTATCTAGGAAAACGATATTCTCAATGTAATTGATAATATTCCAAAAATAAGTACACGATGAATTAGTCATGTTTTGCATGTTCCCCAAAGTACTGTTTGGCGAAGAATCAAAAAGAATCGCCTCATCCTTACCATGTACAGAAAGTACAAAGGTTAGAAGCAGTAGATGAAATACCCAGAATTAATTTTAGTAGGTGGATCATCCGAAATCCACGGATTGTATGTAGATGTTTTTTTACTGATGAAGCCCAATTCACGAGAGATGGGGTATACAATCTTAGTGTAACGTTAATTTCGTTCACTTTACTTCCCTCTATTGAATTAATAAATTATCGTATGGGCGACGAATAGCCAGTCCTTTCTCATACCCAACACCGAGAAATGTTTCAAGGCTGAATATATTTACTGTCGACGAGAGTCGAAATCAACGTTTCTATGCGCGCTGATCGAGGTCCGCCTGTCGGGAAAATAGTCACGTCTATTTTGAAATTCCCACTTCGATCTCGTGTCTCTTTTTCTACCAATTATAAATCAAATATGAATCAAGAATTCACTACTGAAAGGTAAATCCCTTTCCTGGTCAAAGCGTATGAGCGTGACACGAACATGAGACGTAAGTCGGTGGTCGTTCACATGATTTCGTGTATTTAAACAAGTGGCAAAGGGGTTTCGTTCTTCTTTTCCGGCGAACATGTGCTATTGAAGCCTTTCTGGCTTATCTTATCTATCTTAGAAGTGCATTCATTTGAGTGCACTTTACCTGGAGCACTTTACCTGGGATACTTTATCCGGGATACCTTACCTGGAATACTTTATCCGGAATACTTTACCTGGGACTTCAAGTTTCCCTACAACTTTAACTACAAGTTTTTTTTTCTACAACATCTACAAGCTTCTCTGCAAGTGTATCTACAACTACAACAAGAACAGGAAAGTACAATAGTTCTGGAATTGCTCTCCAACACAACATATGTCGTCATACTACTACTAAAATTAACTAGTCAATTTTTTTTAATTTCATCCTTTTGTTTAATCAATATACAACTTGTAAATTTAATAACGTTGTTCATATAGTTTTTTTCCCTTCCAATCTTCCAGGATTTGTCGCTATAATGCAGATGTGAATAACAAATAAACTAGTATTATTCAAAGTGGCGCCCACTTACCTTTCTTAATTTTCATAATTTCTCTTTATTTCACCTTAAATAAATTTCAAGTAGAATTACCCGAGAACCGGTAAGACTACTCTCTGAATTTATACTAGTTTGGTCTCAGAATCTACACCTGAGGTGCTCTCTAAACTGAGTAGCCGTTGCAAATTGGCGCCCAACCTTGTTGGAGGCGTTGCAAAGTGGCATTACCTTATTATTACGTAACATTAGGAATTCACACATATGGGCAGAACAAAACCAATTTGCCACAAGACAGGCTCACTCACAGCATAAATTTTCCGTTAATGTGTGGTGTGGCATATTTGATAACAAATTAGTAGGACCACATATTTTACCTCATAGGCTAACTGGTGAAGTATATTTGGATTTTCTGGAAAATATCTTATCAGTATTGTTAGACGATGAAAATATCGATACAGGTGAAATTTATTTTCATCATGATGGTGCTCCGCCACATTACAGACTTATAGTGAGAAATTTTTCATCTGACAATTTCCCCAATAGATGGACTGGTAGAGGTGGTCCTTATGACTGGCCTTCAAGGTCATGTGATTTTAAACCCGTCGATTATTATGTTTGGGGATTTTTAAAATCAAAAGTTTACGATGAGGAAATAAACAGCAGGGAAGAACTTCTTGAACGGATTGAAGAAGCTTTTCATCAAATGAAAAATAAGCATATTACAAGAAGGGCAACAATCTGCCTTCAACAAGATGGTGGGCATTTTGAACAATTGCTTTAGTTTTTCGTTAATTCTTAGGAGTTTTATTAGTTATTCTCAATTAATTGAAGTTAAATGTTTGTTAATTTATTATTTGTTGTTAATTTTTTCAATTTTAAATACATTGATAGTTTGGATCTCGAAGGAAATATTAATTTTACATTATAGGTCTTAAAAATTTACAACAATAATTTGAACTCAAAATTTTACAAGATAAACCATTTTGCCGAAAAAGCCAAGTAAATCACTGTATTCACTTTTTTCTGCTCTTTCCAAATACGGTATTCATTTAAAAAAAATCTGATATACAGGGTGTTGTTTTCGGGTCGGAATATTTTATTAATTTTTTTTAAATCCGGAACTGGATTTTTCTCATTTTAAATAGATTGATCGATTGGACACGTTAAAGTAAAAACGTGTGCCAAATTTCAAGAAAATATACAATGTGATAAGACAGTTACGGACCAATAAAGAATTTGGCAAAATAGATCAAACATCCGGTATCTTGGTTATTAAAATAGTAATACCCATCAAGTATGGGGTTTTTGAGATCGCCTAGGTGTCCCTTATCTGCAGTTAACGTATGTCACTTTCCCAATGAATCACCCTGTATATGTAGAAAATTGGTATGTCTGTTTGCTCAATGTTCTCTATTGTCTATGGGGCAAGTTCCTATAAAGTTGTATTACGTACTAGTTATATACAAAGCTTATGTTCGACTTCTAATTGTCACGTATTTTTTATCAAAAAGGTATTGTATATTTCTGTAAATTCAATACTTTAAAAACAAAGCGACAACAGCGCTTGTGCCATATACGTCTCCGACAACGCATGTTGAAAATTCGCGCGTTTGCTCTTCGTATTTTTTTTACTAAAAACTTTTTCTTTTTATTTTCTGGAATGACAATTTATTTAGATATTGTATCATCCTTTGAACTTTTCCTTTGATTGTGAGAGCCATCTTCCTTGAACCATTCAAACTTTAAATTATCTGAAGCGCGTCATTAGCCCCGATATCCTAACGAGAGCTTATTTTCCCGACACGGCACCCCCCTCTATTTAGAAGCTCTCGTAATTTATCGAGAAGGGCAAGGAAAATCATTAAAGAAGGTATACGTATTGAAAAAATTGCAGTTGAATAGCTTCTTCAATCATTTTCCTTGCCCTTCTCGATAAATTAACCAATGGACTGTTTTAACCAAGAAGAAATAAGGTTATTATTTTGAAGAAATTGACAGAAATTCTGAATGCCGAGTCGGGAAAATAAGCTCTCGTGATATCCTACACGTACACTTTTCTTCGGGTTTTTACGGAACTCATTAGTAAAAAAAATGCACCTTTGAAGAATGTCGCCCCTCTCGCCCTTTATCTCTGACTACGCCACTGTTAACCAGTAGGGAATATTGTTGGTGACGAAAAAACAAAATTAAATGAGCAGTTTTCTTTATTTTACTTCCTCTATATTTGTCTTGATTAAAAAGAAAATCTCTTCGATAGTTTTCATCATAATAGATATTATGTTTAAAAATGATGCTGTACTCCACTGGTAGACACATAGACACAATTTTCGCGTGCGAGACATCAGCGTAGGTTTGAAAAGTGATTTATGACATTTAGATGACGAGATTTATTGAATTATTACGACCTTCCGGGATGCGACATAAACGAAGACGCTTGGTCTACAATATTCTTTTGTTTTAAAAATTTAAACGTCATCTCGAAACGTTCCACCAAAAGTAACAAAATTGTTAAATGTTACCATCTTCTTTATTAAATGTTATACTTTATTTTTCATAAAACTGGTATAATGAAACTGTCACATTAGCATTTGTTGGGGCTGGACCATGGGCGAGCAAAATATTTGTCGAAATGAGGACAAATATCAAGATTTTCTGTCATATTTTGAATATCCTCTATATCTATCTATAGATGATGCGGATATCCCAAACTATGGTTTACAATAAAAGAACTGAATTTTGGCTATGAAAAAACACAGTAAAAATTCTGTATTAATTGACTCTGTCTTGTAGAAGAGATTATCCCAGAAAGATCAAAAATTTCGTAGAATCTTCTACCTTGACGAAACTTGAATCAACCAAGGTTACATTGTTAGCGAAAATAGTTTTTTGGATGGTGGAATATGGGTGATGGTTCCCTACTTCCAATTCCCTTTTCCTTCCATCCTGTATCTTGCTTACGCCTTAAGATCCAGAGGTAGAGATGGAAAATTGAGTATGGCTTCCAATGCCGAAGTCATGTTTCCTCTCATCGGTCCCATTATGCACAGAAAGGCGAGGCTTTGCAGTTTTGATAGATCGAGTTCAGCTTTCCTTTGATCTGTTTTTGGCCACCAGACTAAGGTACCATGGGTCTCACCACAATTGTATACAGTCAGAGTACGGTCTGTGGATTTAGTCCTCATGTGTACCTAACGTCCGTTTGGCAGTCACTAGGTCCATTTTTCCTTTGTTTATTTTGTCGAGCGGTGTAACGTGCTTTCCTTCTTACACGTGGCTCCTGCCACAAGAACACGTCACTATGGACACCCTTGATGCAAAATTCGGTTTTAAATCTCGGGCGCCAGATTATTAACGTGGTTTGCTCCACTGCCCCTTGACCCTTAGCGTCAAGAGTTCCAGATAGCCTCAGATGGAGGTTACGGAAAATTCCAGGGGTCTTGTTGAACTAACTTTATTTACCTAATTACAATCAAATATGGATCCTCCAATTTATAAATTACGGGTTAATGAAGGCAACAGGGGGTTCAGCAGAGTTGTATACTACCTACGGTTTAGTGTATACCTACGATCACACAATAGGTCGGCATATAACAAAATAATCAAAAAGAAACTTTTAGTCTATTAATACTCTGTCGTCTATTTTACGAATAATTCTTTAGTGACAAGCAAATTAACAGGGAAAAGAAAATAAGCTATCTTTACCATATACTTGGTACTTTGACGGACATAAAGGTCAGGTTATCCAATACGGTTCAAATCTACCAGGTTTAACGGGGTCCCTAATCTGCCGGGTAATCAGACAAATTGTGGCTAAGCCTCTTCCAAGTCTGATTAACCCTTGAATCCTAATGAAACCGGCAACTATTATTCCGACAATAAGAAAAAAAAACAAAATATAAATAATGATTCTACGAAACGGGAAAAGAACGAATTAGATCTGCCGGGAAATCAAACAAATTGTGGCTAAGCCTCTTCCAAGTCTGATTAACCCTTGAATCTAAATAAAGCCGGTAACTATTATTCCGAAAAAAATAAAAAATAATTTTCCCACGAGTTAAACGGTACCCAGCTATCGACACACAGAGTAAAAATATTAGTACTAGCATAAAATTAAAATATTATAATCCACTTGGATATCAATTTAATATAAAACTACTGAGAACCATAAGCATAAAATAATTCGAGAATCCACTAATAATTTATATCAGTTAATTAATATATATTAAACGCTGTAAATAAAATTCGAAATCAAATTACACTTCACAAATCTTTATTTCCATATAAAAGAAACAAATAAAAAACCCAATTTCAATTCAATAACAAAAGAAAAAAAATAGCCGGTCGGAAAATTTTCCAAAGAATACAACAAAGAATTCAACAATTTAATATTAAGCGGCGGTACGGAAAGATTCGAATACACAGTTTAATTGTAAAAATGATTTACCTTATAAAATACAGCTTCCACACACAATCTTAATGCACTAAATTTTCACAATACGGTTTATCGGTTATCGGAAGAAAGTTGAGCGAAGAATCACGAAAGAATAATTTTTCTGAATAATTGAGAGCCGGAATTAATCAGAGCTCTTCTATCAATTGTTCACTCATTTATATCCAAACTCCTAGCTACATTTTTCGGCCGTAGTCGTGGAGAGGGAATTAAACGTGAAATTTATCTTCTTACAACAAAAAGTTGTACCTATACTGAACGGCTTCGGCTTTAATTTAAATGGTGTATATACCGGGCGTCCCTTCAGTTGAAAAATTTAAATATCGGAAATGAATAAATTGTGTATGGTAGAATTTGGATTTGCGTAACTCAGACTTATACTTAAATATACAACGGTAATAACGAAAAAAATCAATGCGGTAGAAGAAAGGGTTGTAAAATAACGAGTTATATACAACCTAGTGGTAAAATAAAATATATTACGGGAAAAAAATAAAAGTCAAACTTGCAAAAAAAATAACTCGTTACAGCGGATATGAATTCCATGTTAGTTTTGCATCCAGAATTATTCCCAGATTCTTGTACGGCTACAAGATAAAAACTCTCAATTTGATCCTACAGCAGATCTACAGTAAAATATAGGGTGTTTAATTAAAAAAAAAACATAGCTTTGATCTGGCTCCGAGTATTATGGAACACCATGTAACTAATTTTAAAGTATGAAAGTTGAAGCTGCCTACAATTTTTATTTATAACTTTTTTTGGTATCTTCTATGATAACAGATCTACTGAGTTTTATTACACTAATTAATCACCCTGTATGTAAAACGGCGTTTTAAAATATTCTTTGTCTCGAAAGAAAAATATGTTGGTGGAATTAATCAGTGCTGCTACTTTAATGTTTTCATTTGTCAAATTGTGCCTAATTTAGGGACAAATGCTGGAAGAATTTATTTATTAACAAATTAAGTGTAATTTCGAAAGTTAAATTTAAATTCAAATTCCTTAAAGGATCTCCGAAATATTTGGAATAATTTAAAATGTTATATAATTCATTTATATCTATTAAAACTTTTCGGTGTTATTCATAGACGTATCCAGATTGTTTACTGTTACATTTTTATAAATCGGTTATAACTCGAGACAAATCGTTTTTTAAAATATACTATTTATATTTATCGGCGATTGTAAACTGGGCCGATGATCAGGTAATGCTCACTAATGAGTAAGTAATCTCGGCCGGCGTTATTTGCCTAATTTCGTCCCTGATTCTTTGTTGAAGCTCGGCGATGTCGTTAGGATTGGTGGCATAAACCTTGCTCTTTACATATCCCCATAAAAAAATCTAATGCAGTAAGATCGGGTGATCTTGCTGGCCACTCAATTGGGCCCCTTCTTCCAATCCACCCATTTGGAAACACTTCGTTAAGATAGGTCCGTACATTTTGAGCAAAATGTGGTGGTGCCCCATCTTGTTGAAACCACATCCGTTGGTCAAATAAGTTGGGATCCAAATTATTGGGGAATAAATTTACTAACGTAGGAATCAGTTCTTCTTGGAGCATATTAAGGTATTTTCTCCGGTTACGTTTTCATCGAAAAAAAAGGACCTACTATGCGATCCCCAATAATTTCAGCCCAGACGTTTGTTTTTTGATGCCTTTGGGTATGGCATTCACGCATCCAACGGGGATTTTCGTTAGCCCAATAACGGCAGTTCTGTCGATTGACGTGCCCATGTAATATGAACATAGCCTCATCAGAAAACAGCACCCGTTCCAAAGCAATTTGTGCACCATCGATAGAAGCCATAATTCCTTCGCAAAATTCGAGTCTACGATCAGGATCATCTTCGTTAAGCTCCTGCAGGTTTTGCATCTTATATGGGTGCTTTTTGGCTTCTTTGAGAATTTTTAAAACGCTTGTGTGACTGACACCATGAACGCGAGCTATTTGCCTAGCAGGAGTAACAGGATTTTCTTCAACTTCCAACAATATGTTCAACTGGGCTTCTTCGTCGACTTTTAAAAGCTTTTGTCGAGGAGCATCCCTTACGTGACCCAACTCCCGATATCGAGTTTAAATTTTGCTAATCGTACTTCGATTAATTGAAGGTAATTCTGGATGAACTTCACTAAACAAATGAGCCTGTGTTCGACTTGCTTATAAAAAGTAACAAAAAAAATGGAATTGTATTTGCAATTGAAAAAGCTTTCAAATAAAAAATTAATCAACTTACCCTTCCATTTAAAAAAAAAAGTTGGGGGTGTCTGCAACCCCCCAGATAATTAAAAAGATAAACAAATCTCTTTGTAATATGCCCCATTGAAAATAAAAATTGAGGTGTTTCAGGAATTTTGCGATAAACCTTTATTTATCAAGTTACAGAATTTGTTACAGTTAGACTTTCCACTCTGTATTTGCATTAGCGTAGGTGGATCTATGAGGATAATAGCGAGTCTAGATCATCCGAAAATCCTCGAACCTTAATGATTTTCTCTTAGACTTTTATACATGGGACAGACCAGCAATATGTGTTCAAGATTTTCAGGCATTAGGAAGTTACATATTGAGCAAATATTGGTCATTTCAATTTTATACGAATTGTTATTGACATATATGTACAAGTATTCTGAATTTGTGGTCCCAAGTTGAGTTATAAGTCTCTTAGTATGTAGGGGAATTGTACAGGTTAAATAATTGTTTTCATTAGGTTCATTTTGTTGTAAAAGAAATTTATATGAATTGTTCGCTTATCTACTTCATCAGCATATATACGTACTGCCTTAGGTCAACTATCCAGTTACGTGATAGTTCTCTGGCCTTTCACTGTCACGTTCGTGACCTCGCGTGATATAACAAATAACTGAATAGATTGTTTTTATAAACATAAATACCTTAAATGAATTAATTAATAATAGATCATTTCAATGGATTTAATTCTTTATGTAATGCCCAAAATACATCACAGTGCGATGCTGTGGTAGTTATATGGGACATCTGTTGGGCCTTTCTTCATAACTAATTATTAACTTGTTCTTGAAAAGTTTTTACGTTTTTTGTCTATACCTATAAAATATGTGGTCTAAAATTTTTAATTAATTTTTGGATTTTAAAAAATGTTATCATTAGTTTTACGATCTGCCGAGATTACATACCCTATTTTGAGGCGTCTTTTAATGAGAAGATTATAAATCCTTAAGCGGTCGAGTTTACATCTGCCCATTTTTATAAACATATTTCAACACTAATAAATTTGGTCATTCTGCTTCCTATTGGATCATAATCTGCGGTCAATTTTACTAATACAATTATTCTTTAAAGAGGAATTTCCAGCCTATGAGTAAATCTATAAAAATATATAAACGAGGAGTACATAATATTTATTTAGCACAAGAGATTAAATTTATAGTTTGTCATGCTTCGAACCATTGAAAATGGTCTTTTGGATGAGACGTAAAACCGAAGTGGGTTTGATTAAGATCAAAATTAAGATCCCTATCCCTGGTTGGAACACTAGGCAAAATTTCCGGCTAGGGGTAGAGTGCTCCCAGCGTCGGTTATTAGCCTCAGCTGCAGAAATAGACCGACGTTAAAAGACCAAATAAAAAAAACCATTGGAAATTTAGCATGTACAGCTTGTCAAACGTGGGAAGAGGCATGGAAAAATATAACGTTTGCAGCCAGTTCTCTTGTTTGATCTTTGCCTCTTATTATGGACTCTACTTTGCGATTTTTACCCGTCGATATTCCTTTAATTACTGATGAATTAATCATCAAATTGTAAGAAGGTTTAGGAGAATAAATACACGACAAATATGCTTGCAGGGTTTAATGTTAACAAAAATACAATAGGAATCCATCATTTTCTGTATTTTGCTATGTTTTTTCTTCATATTTACAATTATTGTTTTGTTATTCATATCGTCAAGTTTGCGAGCACCGAAATACGAAAATAGTCGTCATGTCAAAAATTGGTTCAAATTTTTTAGGCTGCTGGTTTTTCATCAGCACCAGATACACCCGTTACAGTCGAAACCGTATCATCTTGAGTACTGCCACAGATAAGAGATGGGAATTTCTTTTCAAGCGCTTGTCTGTATTTTGGATGGCTGAAAAACAAATTAAAATAAGTTTTTCTACGTTTATGCAAAAAACAAAACTTCATTGAACTCTATTTAGTGGAAAAACTAATTCTTTTTTGCTCTAGTGGTGAAATAAAAATTTCATTGCACTCATCTGTCATTTTACTTAGCGTTTTGTAATCATGACAAATATAAACATTCAAATCGACGGCATTTTTAGAACATTTAGAGCAACCAAAAAGAGACATTTTTAGTTTTTGCATGCATGTAGAAAAATATTGTATGCAACTCGTACAAACAGTGTTTATTGCACTCAACGTGTTGTTCATCGACAATTTCACTTTTTGCACTTGTTGCATAAATAACTATTAAAATTCCAAAACTACTAGTATACCAATTTCGGTAGATAAATCGATATTTTTATTCACTTTTATTTCAAACAATAATCATATAAAGAAGATATTTTTGATAAAAATATCTGCATGAGCTGTAGATTCGTAGTCGGGTACAAATTTTTTAAAAGATTGGCTAGAATACAGGGGAAACAGAAAATGATGATTTGGTATGATAGTAAAGTAATAAACATACATATATACAAAGTACAAACTTAAAATTTCTAATAACTGTCAACAAATGTCAAATGTAACATCAGAATATTTGCAATAATTAGATATGCCAGCAGTGGCGGCTCGTGATTTTTTTAAGAGAGGAGGCTGGACATAAAAATTGTTGAAAATTGTCAAAATTTTTGAAAAATTGTCAAAATTTTGAGAAAATGGTCAATAATTATTAAAAAACTGTCAAAAATGGTCAATAATTGTTGAAAATTGTCAAAAACTCAGAAGTTTTAGAAAATTGTCAAATATGGTCAATAATTATCAAAAATTGTCGAAAATTTTGGTAAAAATTTTTTAATAATTGTCAAAAATGGACAATAATTCTCAAAACTTTTAGAAAAATGTCAAAAATTATTAAAAATTAGTCAATGATTGTCAAAAATGGCCAATAATTGTTAAAAATTATTAAAAATTTGAAAAAATGGTTAATAATTGTTGAATATTTTCAAAACCTGTCAAAATATTTGAAAAAATTGTCAAAATTTTGAAAAAATGGTCAAAAATTGTAAAAATTTTGAAAAAATGTCAAAAACTGGACAATTATTGTCAAAAATGTCAAAAAATAGTTGATAATTGTCAAAAATTGTTAAGTTTTTGAAAAATTGTCAAAAATTTTGAAAAAATGGTCACAAATAGTCAAAAATTTGGAAAAATGGTCTATAATTGTCAAAAATTATCAAAAATTGTTAGAAATTATCAATTATTGTTAAAAACTGTCAAAAATAGACGTTTATTATCAAAAACTGTCCAAAAAGGGTTAAAGATTCTCACTAAATTTGGAAAACAGTCAAAATGGTCAATCATTGTCAAAACTTTTAGAAAAATTGTCAGAAATTTCGAAAAATGGTCGATAATTGTCAAAAATCGTTAAAAACTATCAAAATATTTGAAAAATTGTAAAAAATGTTAAAAAACTCTCAAAATTGATCAATAATTGTCAAAAATGATCAATAGTTGTCAATAATTGTCAAAAAAATGGCCAATAATTGTCAAAACTTTTAGAAAAATTTTCAAAAATTTCGAAAAATTGTCAAAAATTTCGAAAATTGATCAATAACTGTCAAAAAATGGTCAATAATTGTCAAAACTTTTAGAAAAATGTCAAAAATTATTAAAAATTAGTCAATGATTGTCAAAAATGGCCAATAATTGTTGAATATTTTCAAAACTTCTCAAAATATTTGAAAAATTGTCAATAATTGTCAAAATTTTTGAAAAATGGTAAAAAATTGTCCAATTTTTGTAAAAATGGTCAATTTTCAAAATTTTTGAAAGATTGTCAAAAACTGGACAATTATTGTCAAAATTCTGAAAAATAGTTGATAATTTTCAAAAATTGTTAAGTTTTTTGAAAAATTGTCAAAAATTTTGAAAAAATGGTCACAAATAGTCAAAAATTCGGAAAAATGGTCTATAATTGTCAATTATTGTCAAAAATTATCAAAAATTGTTAGAAATTGTCAATTATTGTTAAAAACTGTCAAAAATAGACATTTATTGTCAAAAACTGTCCAAAAAGGGTTAAAGATTCTCACTAAATTTGGACAACAGTCAAAATGGTCAATCATTGTCAAAACTTCTAGAAAAATTGTCAGAAATTTAGAAAAAAGGTCGATAATTGTCAAAAATCTTTAAAAACTATCAAAATATTTGAAAAATTGTAAAAAATGTTAAAAAACTCTCAAAATTGATCAATAATTGTCAAAAATGATCAATAGTTGTCAATAATTGTCAAAAAAATGGTCAATAATTGTCAAAACTTTTAGAAAAATTGTCAAAAATCTCTAAAAATTGTCAATAATTGATGAAATAAAACAAATTAATTTGTTTAATTCTTCATTAAATAATCAAATAATGAAGATTTAAACAAATTAATTTGTTTTATTTCATCAGTAGTATGGATCTTCATCAAGTAAAAGCCTCATCTATTCAATTTGTCAATAATTGTCAAAAATCGTTAAAAACTGTCAAAATTTTTGAAAAATTGTCAAAAATGTTCAAAAATTCTCAAAATTGATCAATAATTGTCAAAAATGGTCAATAATTGTCAAAAAAATGGTCAATAATTGTCAAAACTTTTAGAAAAATTGTCAAAAATTTCGAAAAATGGTCAATAATTACCAAAAATGATCAAAAATTGTCAAAATTGATCAGTAATTGCCATTTGCTGGATAAATTGATGAGGAGGCTGAGCCTCCTTAGCCTCCTCCGAGGAGCCGCCACTGAATGCCAGTAAATTCAAGAGAAAAAATTGCCAATCGAAACTACGCGATGTGAAACCCTGATCGCAGTCAGTCAACGGAACGTCACTACAAATTATTCTAGCTAGGCTAAGAATGGGTAACACTATAGAGTAACCCATAGAATTACTAAGAGCGAACTCCCACATTGCAAAGTAGGCAACACACAGCCCACTGTAAAAAAATCAACAACCGAATGGCCAAAGTTTCAACAATCAAGACAGGACAATAACCTTAGTGACAATCTAGAACTGTAACACCCACAATATTTTTTCCGCCTACCTCTATCCAAAGTATACACTTCCTGGCCTCATTGTAGGGAGCAAGGCCCTAGGGAGGAAAAGTAAAAGTGAGGTTATGGTACGTCATCAATGAAATAACTTTTACGGCATTGACGACCTAAACTATATTCTATTATATAAATATAAATTTTACCGTTTAATTAAAGAACACCCTGTATTTTGCAAAATGGTAGAAATCAGTAAATTGTTATTTTAATTTAACGATTTTTACATTATTAATTTCACAATTTGACACATTATGTTCATGATTCAGCAAAATTTTCCTACGAGTCTCGGTAGCCCAACGCGTTAGAGCACAGCTCACTGTTCGTGATAGGCCTGTAGTTGGAGGCGGAAAAATCATATGTATAACATGGGAGTAGAGTGCATTTTCCTCCCTTGAATGATTACTGCCATCCGCTACGCGTCGGGCAGTAAACTTCATCCTCCTTCGGGAGGAAAAGTAGCACTTTCCTCCCTTGTTATACAAATAGCTATTAAATACTTCACTGATATTAACATATCTATTAACAAAATTTAAAATCATTGACGTATAATTCTATTTTTATGTACCTAATTTTATTTACCTAATTCCGTAAACGATTGGATTGTATACAGCGTTAGCCTTGGCAAACAGCGAACACCAGATAGTAGCCAATGGACTGATTTTACTATTTCCTAAAATTCCAGCAGCATTCGTAACTAAATAGGGTGTCCACGCCATGAACCACAACGAAATCGTCATAAGAGCAATTTTGGCTAATTTACATTCCGCACTAGTCTGAGAAGCCTCTGAGGATCGGAGAGATGCTACATTCATTTTTTTAGCTTGATCTCTCATGGATTTTTCGTGAGCAGCTACAGCCTAAAAAATAAAACCGAATACAAATAATAATCTATAAAAAGGATCATCATACTTGGCAAGTTTAACACAATATACTACAACAATTTTCAATTGATGGTGACTGATCTACAAATTGAACTGAGGACTAACGGCAACAATGTTAAATCTCATAACTAAACTTTTACCGGGCTCATTTTTATTGTTTATGCGCTTCGCCAATGTGGATAAGTGAAAAGTAAGATGATTCCATAACGATGTTGCCAATGAATCACCATCAATTGAAAATTGTTATACATATAGACAAGGTATACCGGCGTTGATTCCTTATGGGATAATTAGCGACCAAAAGTTTCAATTTTATAACATGATGAACGCAATTCATCCAAGTGCATTTGGAAGTGTATCTCCGTCCTTGCGATACCATTGAAACTTTTCTTTTGTTTATAGATTTATAGCGAAATCCCATTATCGATTTAAACTTAACTACAGTCAATATTAGTGTCTTCTTTCAGTGGTTTTCGCAATGATTCTACGGTAGGTGCAAGTTATTCTTCATACATTTTATATAATTTTCAAGTCTCTCACAATTTCCTTCACAGTTGAATGAGGAGTTTGGGTCAATGCGCTTGTCTCTACTACAGCTAGATTTAACTCCAATCCTTCATTAATTAATGAATTGTAAACATTGTTTATAATTGAATCACTGATTTCAGAAACATCCCTAAGTCCACTTTCAGCCATATTTGAAAGTCGTTCAAAATATGTACATCTATTAGTTGAGCACATAAACAAACCAAGTCTAATACGTGAATAATATTTTATACAACCTGTAACGAGTTATTTTTTTTGCAAGTTTAATTTTTATTTTTTTCCGTAATATATTTTATTTTACCACTAGGATGTATATAACTCGTTACTTTACAACCCTTTCTACTACCGCATTGATTTTTTTTCGTTATTACCGTTGTATATTTTAGTATAAGTCCGAGTTACGCAAATCCAAATTCTACCATACACAATTTATTCATTTCCGATATTTAAATTTTTCAACTGAAGGGACGCCCGGTATATACACCATTTTAATTAACACCGCAGCCGTTCAGTATAGGTACAACTTTTTTGTTGAAAGTAGATAAATTTCACGTTTAATTCCCTCACCGTGACTACGGCCGAAAAATGTAACTAGAATTTTAAGTATAAATTAGCGAATTTTGATAGAAGAGGCTCTCAATCATTCGCTCTCAATCAATTATTCGCTTTGATTGATTCCGTCTCTGATTCATTCCGGCTCTCAATTAGTATTTCGTGATTCTTCTCTCAACTTTCTTCCGATAACCGATAAACCGGAAAGTATTGTGAAAATTTAGTGCATTACGATTGTGTGTGGAAGCTGTATTTTATAAGGTAAATCATTTTTACAAATAAACTGTGTATTCGAAACTTTCCGTACCGCCGCTTAATATTAAATTGTTGAGTGTATTCTTTGAAAATTTTCCGACCGGCTATTTTTTTCTTTTGCTGTTGAATTGAAATTGGTTTTTTTATTTGTTTCTTTTATACGGAAATAAAGATTTGTGAACTGTAATTTGATTTCGAATTTTATTTACAGCGTTTATTATATATTAATTAACTGATATGAATTATTAGTGGATTCTCGAATTATCTTATGCTTTTGGTTCTCAGTAGTTTTATATTAAATTGATATCCAAGTGGATTATAATATTTTAATTGTATGCTAGTAATAATATTTTTACTCTGTGTGTCGATAGCTGCGTTTAACGGTTTAACTCGTTTCATCAAAATCGAACAGTTTTTGACGAAACTAAAAAAAAACGAAAAATGCAGTTTTTTGCGTTTTTTGAACTAATTTTGAGGTGAAAAAGTCACCGGTGAAAAAGTTGTAGATTTTTCCAAGATCTACAACTTTTATATACAACTTTTTTTTCTAGGACCCCAACTTTGGTCGGAAATCGTAATAATGCCTTTTTCCGCACCTCCACCCCCAAGTGTTTTTTGCCGAAAAAACGTCATAATTTTCAGTATTTTAATTTAAAACATTTTTTCATAGTTTGTGACTATAAAAGCTACCTTCTACCAAATTTTCATCAGAATCGAACAATTTTTTACGAAACTAAAAATGTAGTTTTTTGCGTTTTTCGAGCTAATTTTGAGGTTATGTGAAAAAGTCACCAATGAAAAAGTTGTAGATTTTCCCAAGATCTATAACTTTTTATTCTAGGAACTCAACTTTGGTCGGAAATCGCAATAATGCCTTTTTCCGCAACCCCAAAAGTGTTTTTTACCTAAAAAACAACATAATTCTAAAAATTTCCAATATTTTTATTTGAAATTTTTTTTCTTGGTTTATGACTATAAAAGCTACATTCTACCAAACTTTCATCAAAATCGAACAGTTTTTGACGAAACTAAAAATAAAAAACGAAAAATTCAGTTTTTTGCGTTTTTCGAGCTAATTTAGAGATTATGTGAAAAAGTTACCAATGAAAAAGTTGTAGATTTTTCCAAGATCTACTAATAAAAAATAAACTTATCTATTTTAAAACAGAAAGAAAGATTTTAGATAAAATCTTAGTGGACAAACTCATCATCGATTCGATATTTTATGAAAAAACATCGATACATCGAGTATATCGATAGCTTTTCAAAACATCTTATCGATTCGATGTATCGCATTGTAAACATCGATGTTTTCGATGCATCGATGTATATCGAATATCCCTACCTGAAATCATCTGTTCGTTGCATTTTGTTTTGAACAGTGATTGCGTGCAGTTGTGTTTAATTTACCAAGCAGTATTACTAGTGTTTTGACTTAAAGGTATTTAAAACATATGGTACCAAGAGGTTGGGGATGTAAAAAAAGATGAACCGAAAAAATTGTCGATCTGGAAAAAGAAGAGATATTTAAAAAGTTTCACGGGATATCCTCTAAGAACGAACAGGATGTATTTCTACAAGGGTTGATAATTTGTAAAGAAATTAAAGGCAAGAGACCACGTAAAGAAGATGCAAAGAATAGAGTGTTACGTTAATTTAGAACGATTAATAAGTATCGTATGGGCGGCGAATAGCCAGTCCTTTCTAATGCCCTACACCGAGAAATGTTTCGAGGCTGAATACATTTACTTGTCGATAAAGAGTCGAAATCGGCCGAACGAGTTTCGTCTGTCGTGAAAATAGCCACTGCTATTTGTTAGTCCCACTTCGACATCGTTCTTAACTCTTCTTCTATCAATTATTAATTAAATGTGAATTAAGACTTCACTATTGAAATGTAAATTCCTTTCCTGGTCAAAGCGTCTGAGCTTGACATGAATATGAGACGTAAGTCTATTATCTCTCATATGATTTCGTGTATTTAAACAGGGGCAAAGAGGTTTCGTTCTTCATTCCTGTGAACATGTGCTACTGAAGCCAAACTTTATCTTATCTTTAGAAAAAGTGCATTCATGTGAATGCACTTTGTTCTGTCTGGAACTTTGGAGTACTTTGTTCTGTCCGGAACTGTGGAGTACTTTGCAACCATCTTATCTTATATATAACCTTAAGAGTTTCCTTAACTCCTTGAATTCCTATTAGCTCTGGTCTAGAATCTACGCCTGAGGTGCTCTTTACCTGAGCAGTCGTTACAATCTGACGCCCGACTAAAAGCGTTACAAGAGGTTGCTCTTTTTCTTATAACGTATTAGTTGGCAACGCCAGAAGAGAGAGAGGTTTGAAAAGATGCATTTTGTGGTTTGTACGGTGTTTCAAACGAACGTGTAAAGAGAATTAGACGACGGCTACAAGCTGGATGCACCCCAATTGATATGAGAGGAGAACAAAGAAGTGGTAACGCTAAGAAACCATCAGAAATTATTTTGGTTACTGAACATATTTCCATGTTTCCCACCAAACAAACACATTATGGTGTTCGCGAATTTAACTACCTGGATGCAGAGTTAAACGTGAAAATAATGTACTCTTTATTCCTGGAACAGAATCCAACATCACAAATCAAGTATGAGTACTATAATAAAATTTTCAGGGAAAATTTCAATCATCATCATTCGGGAGACCACAGGTAGATGTGTGAGACGCTCGGATTAAAGCTAAAAGATAAATCTCGTAACGATAGAGCAAAAGGTGTGCTGCAGCAGAACTCATGGTTCACAATCTAAGAAATTCTTTAATACTTTGAAGGCCTCCAAAGAGGTTTGTCGCAATCAAGATAATGTCCTTGCAATTTTGTTTGATTACATGCAAAATTTGCAGCTGCCTCGATGTCCTGCTCAAGACTTATTTTATTTAAGTCAACTCACTGTGAGCATGATTGGTGTTGCCAATATGAAAACAGATGAATCTGTTTTTTTCCTGTACCATGAAGGGCTCGCAAGAAAGAGCCCACATGAAGTTTGTTCGTTCCTGTTGCAGTATATTAACAGTTACGTTGTTGACCACATTACAGAGTTACATCTGTTTTGCGATAATTGCCCTGGGCAAAATAAAAATCATGTTTCTCTTTGATTTTGTTCAGCTCTTGTAAGCTCTGGTCGGTTTGCAAAGGTTGAAACTTTTTTCCCTAATCGTGGACATTCGTTTTTGCCGTCTGGTAGAAATTTTGGTGTCATAAAACGAAAATTAAAGAAAATAGACAGGGTCTACACTACAAAGGAATATGTTGAGACTTTCGCAACTGGTGGAGTAAATACTTTAAAAAGGACGTTATTTCTGTAGCAACATCAGCCAGATAAGTACCCAGAAGTGCAAAAAAACGTTTCAATATTTCAGAATTTCATCACTTTCTGTTTAAAGAAGAAAATGGCAAAGGTGTTATTGTTGCATTATTGTTCCATTACTTCTGCCAGGTGTGGTGACTATTGATTTTCCAAAAGAATTAGGTTGATTATTACATTACACATTATACAAAATAATGTAATGTTTTTGTTATTTATTTAAATAGTTTTTACTTGTGGGATAAAATCATTCACACTACTATGGCTAATTACTATTTATTTATTTAAAGAAACACACACTGTAATAAACTTAATTTATATACAAACTTTAAATGTCTACTAATTTATTTACACTCGGTATAATAGTTCTAATTTATTTTTACCACTTGAATATTACACTATTTATCTTCACTATTTTATTCACTGTCCGATTACTAAGAACTTCTGTGAACTAACTCAACGGAAAAAATCCTATCCTATCACGTTTGTGGACCAAAATGAAGAAGTCCATAGCTTTTGGAGGGAAATTTTGGAATTGCCGACAGTTGCAAAGGATTCTTAATTATCGTTTTTTATATTTAAGTTACATACAGTTATAGTGTTAGTTTATTTTTTAATAAATTTTTTAAAAAGTATGTAGTAACTTTTTGTTTAATGCAGAAACCACTTAAGTCCACGTGACATTTGACCTTTTTACCTTTCCTGACATAATTGGCATTTACATATTTTATGATTTTTTTGAAGGTATACTGCTAATGTAACAAATGAGTTATTTTAAAGTTCATATAAAAATAATATTAGGGAAGTTAGATTGTTTTCTTTAATTATCTCAGAACAGGTCATTTGGGACTTAGGTTGTATCTGAAATCAGTGATTCAATTAATTTAGCATCAAGCGCCAAATGTTTTCTTTTATAAACTAAATTACTAAAACATAATTTACTAACACTTGACTCAATCATCATCTTATATAGGTACCTAAGTAGAAAGTCAACAGTATGTAGTACCCATCGTATAATTTAGTAAATCATTCACGAAATAGCTTAACACTTTTATAATATTGGATAGATATGTTTATCAACAATGATATAAAAGTATTAGTAAGCATAAATATATATAGCTTTGATTAGGTTGATTATTACATTACACATAATACAAAATACTGTAATGTTTTTGTTATTTATTTAAATAGTTTTTACTTGTGGGATAAAATCATTCACACTACTATGGCTAATTACTATTTATTTATTTAAAGAAACACACACTGTAATAAACTTAATTTATATACAAACTTTAAATGTCTACTAATTTATTTACACTCGGTATAATAGTTCTAATTTATTTTTACCACTTGAATATTACACTATTTATCTTCACTATTTTATTCACTGTCCGATTACTAAGAACTTCTGTGAACTAACTCTTTACTGTCCGATTCACTAATTCTTCCGAACTAACTGTTTCAATAATTCCCTCACGCACTCAAAAACCCGCGTATATATAGTCCTTCTCAACTCTAGAAAATTCCAGTACCCTCCGCGCTCGCCCTATGCACAAACAAAGCGAAAGTTCTCGAAAGGAGCGCAGCCACCAACATTTACAGTCGAGGGACAGGACCGGCTTTGAGTTGGTGACCTCGCAACAATAATTATAACTTGAACTCCACTACAATAAAAAGTATAACCACAAGTGACTATTAAATAAGTGTTTTACTAAGACTCACCCTCAACTATTACAGGTGAACATTATAAGTGGTTTTACATGCTGTAATAGGTTTAAAATTCACATTAATTTTTTTTTAAATAAAACGAATTTTGACTCATTCTATTTTATCAACCAACAATACTGAATAATTTAATAATTTAAAAAGCTGCAACACCTTGCTTAAAATAAAAAATTCAATTGCAGCTACGCTACATTTTATGGTAACAGTTCCCTAGAAAGTGAGAATTACCTCTACCAATCTGCAGCTCATATTTCCTCTGACGTTTTTAATCAAATTACCCGGGTACACAAGTTTTATTTGTCAGAGTACCGGCCAGTGTTTTTTGGTTTTATTGATCTAGATTGACATGAGCGCTACAATGGACTTTTATCTGTATAATTTTTGTATATCTATTCAAATGAAAAAAGGCGAATTAGAGAGTAGACAATTTATTTCATTAACGACGATTGCAAAATGTATAAATGATATTAAAAATTGAATATCAAGGGTTTGAATAAAATGAAAGTAAACAAAAAATATGTTGACATGAACTAATGAAGACCGTCTTGCTTCTTGTCCAATATTTATTTGAAATTTTTGTTATACTTTCCAAGCAACTGGCTCATTGGTTTGAGACAATTGTTCAACGGCCAGTTGTTGTATGATTTCATGAGCCAATATTTGGAGGAAAGGAAGGTAAAAAGGAGGTAGTTTTTTGTCTCTTGGTAAAGACATTGAGGAATAATAGTGCCTCTAGGGTGGAAAATTGGATAGCAGGCAATAGGAATAGGATATGGTAGCTACCTTAAGGGAAGTTAGTTGATCAACTACCGGTGAAGAGCTGGGTGTTTGGTATTTAGAGGGTGGGAGGTACGAGATACAAGCCAGTTTTTGGTTGGTGTGATCAAGTGTCGGTTAGTTTGACCGTTTGAGATTTTTAAGCATAGATGCAATACATTTTTTTAATGCAAGATTTTTTCATAAAGGGGACAGCGTGTTTGAAGACGGTGCTGAAAGGATAAGTTTCGAGGAAAATAAATTTGTGGTATGCAGGGCCGGGGTAGTTACGTAAAGCAAGAGTTGATTATTGAAGACATTGAAGGTGTGATTGTGGGTCTCAGTTGCAATTGCGAATTAAATTGCACGTGACTATAAGAAATGTATGTACGGTTTTTGAATAATGCTCAAAAACCGGTTGTCACGCCACTGTTCACAAAAGTAACATCATTAAATAAACAAGTATATTGCACCCGAGAGGTTACGTAGTAGATTGTGCTTTTATCCGAGACAAAAATGTCTGTAATATATTCTCCGAAGGGCTGCAATCACTTCTCAGAAGGAAAACAAATTGCTAGGTGTGGTTGTAAGTAATCTGCTTCTTCTAGCTCTTCCACTAAGAATTTACTACCACGAAATGAACTCAAATAAAGAGAAAAAGTAAGAAATCGATAGATTATTTTATTGGTACATGCACGTTTCCACAATCAATCATATTATATTGTACTGTTATCTAGTTGAGAGCTAGGAGCAATTTACGTGTTCCGTTTATCAAATTTCCTCTCAAAATAGTTTGTATAGCGCGTTCGTCAGAAAATAAAATATGTATATAGGTATATAGAAACAAATTCATGCGGAAAAATTCAGGAGGTGATTGTCTGTATAAAATTATGATGGGTCTTTCCTATGACAAAATTTCCTTCCGAGATATCATCCCTGAAAGATGTAGAGTAAAATTGAGTTAAGTCACATGGATTCAATTCTGGAGATCCAGTGCTGCGGCCCTCCTCGACCAATCCAACGGTTGTGATGAGCTGCATCTAAGTATTGCCTAGAAATCTGGCTAATCGTGCATGAACCATACGCTTTGTCTAATATTGAGTGGGATGTTCAAGGTGTAAGCAATTCCATTTAATGACTGAGGCGTTGCTGCCTGCCTAGCCCAGTTTGGCGGAGCCCTGCCTAAAATGACCGCATGTTGTCGAAAATTGTCCCTATAGCTGGACAGGAGAATGTGTCAACAAAGTTGTCAAGTTGTCAGTTTAATGGACAGTGCCGTATTAAGCCAGACAGGCGCCTGAAGCCATGGAGGCTAGATAAGGAAATCGAACTCATATGGAAAAATTGACAAAAGTCTTCAAAATCGTCTATATAGTAGTTTGTTTTTTCACCGCGGTGTCGCCACTGCAAATCAAATTCCATCTAACTTTAGTTTTTATAAATGACAGTTGTCAAATTGTAAACAATACTTATGATAATGAATAATAAATACTCAAAGTTTGAATTAGAAAGATTAAATTTGTTTAAAATTGAAAATGGCACTCATACCGTTATTGCAATAGTGGTTGGTAGTGCAGTTGATTTAAAACGAAGACGTGAATTGAATTTAAGAAAACCAGATTGTTTTCAGTTACCTACCAAAGGTGATTAAAAATATTCAAAGATAAATAAAGTAGGAAAGATTTTCGGTATTTTTGAGACGAGGAAAAAACGGATTTCTTTCTCACAAGATTTTCCATTTCTGTTTCCTAACCTCACTTACCTAACATATAACATACTGTCAAATGAGCTAGCAACCAACAAAACACCATGAACTCAAAGTGTATGCAAGGCTTATGATTGGCAAGGCTGTTATTGTTCTGCAGTAAGATGTTTTTGGTCACATTTCGCAATTTTCGCATTGTATTTGATTGAGTTAAGCGCATTGATATTTGTGTGTTTAATATTTTGGATTATACCGGGTGTCCCAGAAGTTTCTGACCCATTTTAATTGCAAAAATCTCGGAACTCAGAAACGATAGGGGGTGCGGTTTTCGATGAACAATTCCTCTTTATATAAAGTTTTTTCAGTATAAATGTTTAAGTAGTGAAATCTTATATAGGGTGTTTCAAAAAAATGGTATTTTTTAAATGTAAATATCGTCTATTTTTTTAATGAAGTACCCTATATATATTTATTCTATCTGAAAGCTGAACCTTTCCTTTCTTTAAGTTATTTGATTTTTAATGATAGGCTGTTATGTAGGCATTTAAAGGCGTATGATTTGTCTTGATTTGACGATTCCAGACCTTTTTATATTTTTTTATCAAAGATAGATAGTATAATCCTATTCCAGAGACTCTGGAACAAGAAATTACCCCGGAAATGTTACGCAATTATTTTCGATCACTTTTTGTTCAGGTTGCAAAAATGTATAGATCAAAATGGACAACACTTAAAACGTATGTGTCAGACATCTTTATCTAATAAACAATCATCATTAAAAACCAAATAACTTACTCATTTTTCATATAAACTTCAACAAATTATACATTTCCGGAAAGGAGAAGCTTTCAGATAGAATAAAAATATATAGGGTGTTTCATTCAAAAAATAGACCATATTTGCATTTAAAAAGTACCATTTTTATAAGATTTCATTAATTACACATTTATACAGAAAAAACTTTATACAAAAAGAAATTGTTCATCCAAAACCGCACCTCCTTATCGTTTCCGAGTTCCTAGATTTTTGCAATTAAAATGGGTCAGAAACTTCTGGGACACCCGGTATTTTATACTCGTATTTTTTACTTATTAATAGAGGTTAATTACATTTTGTTAGTAGTGTTATTTTATTAAGGTAGTTAATAGTATAGTGTTATTCGTAAGATATAGAACTCCAGGAGACTAGGTACAAACTGTTCTAAAATGCCTTTCTGTTTTGTACGAGGCTGCTCTAACGCTATTTACGTTTCTCGTTTGAAATAGGGTGTAACATTTCATAAGTAAGTTATACGATTTTTTTTGTATCTAAGTTAATTTAAATTTGCCTTTTTCTCCAATTTGTAGATTTGCCAGTGCCAATACGCTTAAAAGGTCCTGGTTGGTAGCACTTGGTAGCCTTCAACTGTTTTATTTATTTCCTGATTAATTAAATTTGAATAAAAATTTTATTGTTATTTTCAAAAATAAAGGCACTTTATTCTTGCAAACAATTCATATTTTTTGAAAATCCTTGTACACAATTTAAAAAATTTGATGGTTTTATTTCAGGTTTTGGGCCATGCATAACTTTTTATAAATAAAAACTTTTCTTAAAATTTGTAACGAGTTATTTTTTTTTGCAAGTTTAATTTTTATTTTTTCCGTAATATATTTTATTTTACCAGTAGGGTGTATATAACTCGTTACTTTACAACCCTTTCTACTACCGCATTGATTTTTTTTCCGTTATTACCGTTGTATATTTTAGTATAAGTCCGAGTTACGCAAATCCAAATTCTACCATACACAATTTATTCATTTCCGATATTTAAATTTTTCAACTGAAGGGACTCCCGGTATATACACCATTTTAATTAAAGCCGAAGCCGTTCAGTATAGGTACAACTTTTTTGTTGAAAGTAGATAAATTTCACGTTTAATTCCCTCACCGCGACTACGGCCGAAAAATGTAACTAGAATTTTAAGTATAAATTAGCGAATTTTGATAGAAGAGGCTCTCAATCATTCGCTCTCAATCAATTATTCGCTTTGATTGATTCCGTCTCTGATTCATTCCGGCTCTCAATTAGTATTTCGTGATTCTTCTCTCAACTTTCTTCCGATAACCGATAAACCGAAAAGTATTGTGAAAATTTAGTGCATTACGATTGTGTGTGGAAGCTGTATTTTATAAGGTAAATCATTTTTACAAATAAACTGTGTATTCGAAACTTTCCGTACCGCCGCTTAATATTAAATTGTTGAATGTATGGTTTTGAAAATTTTCCGACCGGCTATTTTTTTCTTTTGTTGTTGAATTGAAATTGGGTTTTTTTATTTGTTTCTTTTATATGGAAATAAAGATTTGTGAACTGTAATTTGATTTCGAATTTTATTTACAGCGTTTATTATATATTAATTAACTGATATAAATTATTAGTGGATTCTCGAATTATTTTATGCTTTTGGTTCTCAGTAGTTTTATATTAAATTGATATCCAAGTGGATTATAATATTTTAATTTTATGCTAGTACTAATATTTTTACTCTGTGTGTCGATAGCTGGGTACCGTTTAACTCGTGGGAAATTTTTTTTTTGGGAATAATAGTTACCGGCTTTATTTAGATTCAAGGGTTAATAAGACTTGGAAGAGGCTTAGCCACAATTTGTTTGATTGCCCGGCAGAATTCGTTCTTAAATCTTATTTTTTTGCGGAATAATAGTTACCGGCTTTATTTAGATTCAAGGGTTTATCAGACTTGGAAGAGGCTTAGCCACAATTTGTTTGATTTCCCGGCAGATCTAGATCGTTCTTTTCCCGTTTCGTAGAATCATTATTTATATTTTTTTTTTTCTTATTGTCGGAATAGTTGCCGGTTTCATTTGGATTCAAGGGTTAATCAGACTTGGAAGAGGCTTAGCCACAATTTGTTTGATTGCCCGGCAGATCTAAATCGTGCATTAGGGACCCCGTTAAACCCGGTAGATTTGAACCGTATTGGATAACCTGACCGTTGAGTCCGTCAAAGTACCAAGTATATGGTAAAGATAGCTTATTTTCTTTTCCCTGTTAATTTGCTTGTCACTAGAGAATTATTCGTAAAATAGACCACAGAGTATTAATAGACTAAAAGTTTCTTTTTGATTATTTTGTTATATACCGACCTATTGTGTGATCGTAGGTATACACTAAACCGTAGGTAGTATACAACTCTGCTGAACCCCCTGTTTCCTTCATTAACCCGTAATTTATAAATTGGAGGATCCATATTTGATTGTAATTAGGTAAATAAAGTTATTTCAACAAGACCCCTGGAATTTTTCGTAACCTCCATCTGAGGCTATCTGGAACTCTTGACGCTAAGAGTCAAGGGGCCGTGGAGCAAACCACGTTAATAATCTGGCACCCGAGATTTAAAACCGAATTTTGCATCCATAGTGACGTGTTCTTGTGGCAGGAGCCACGTGTAAGAAGGTAAGCACGTTACAAATTTATAAAAAAGTTTTCCATTATTCCATCTTGAGTAGACACACTATATGCAGTAACTAGTGTAAATAATAAAGTATAATTGAATTTACTGTTTGAACCCTTACTTTGTGGAATCTATTCATATTACTTTTTTAAATGAAAAATTTTTTTCATTAAATAGTGGAATTAATTAGAAGCACTTAGTTTCATTTAAAAAAGTAAAATAGTATAAATTTTACTTTTTTCTTTCACCTTTTCATATTTTCCTATCTTATCAAGTACAACGGGTAAGGAAACAATTTCAAATGATTCCTGCTTTATTCCTTAAACCGGTTCTGTACGAATCACGTGACTCGGGCCAGCCAACTTAAAATTAGCACAACATGGCGATCAAAGTAAGGAGTCAAACCGGATATCTGATTAGTAGTCCAGGGATCCTAAGTTCGTGGTATTTGATTAAAACTGGCGCCCTCTGCCATGACCAGAAATTGGAATAGGTACATGGAGTCCGATCTCCTTATATAGTCTACATGGCTGAAGCCCTCGATACTTTGCGCCCCTTTCGGTTTCGAGTTTTTTGTTCTTAGTTATAGTATTGTAAAGTTTATTCTAATTTATATTTACAATTAATTTATATTTACAGATTTATATGTAATTCAGTCCTTATTTAATAATTTATGTAATACACTAAACACACTAATTATAATTTATATGAGAGTCACTTAATAAACACTTTATCGAGGCGCGATTACTTTCCTTCGGTATCAACACTGACTGATTGACTAATTGCCTGCAGCGATGCTCGTGGCCTATTTATACTCGCGCGTCGTATTTCTAGAATTATCTCGACGTTCTGGCGGATGCACTGGGTATTCTCGATGTTTCGTATTTTGGATGGTTCTCGAAAATTGGGCGGAGGAGCCATAGTCGTCTCATACGGGGATTTCACAGGGGGCACTAAGTGAGCATATTAATGCAGTAGCTCGCGTAACAGTATTAATACTAGCAGACCCACAATAAATACGCTTTATTTGATTCCACCAAATACTTATGGACAAAATTTAGTGAGTTAGTATATTTTAAATACTCTAATCATCAGGTCTATAGTTTTGAAAATAAAAATAGTAAATTATATTTAATAAATCTGTTTTGTTCAAGGTATTAGTGGACCCTTGTACAGTACAGTAGATGTTTTTCTTTTTTTATTGCACAAACCTTAATTCAAATCGTTCTAATCGAATACATGAAACATTCCTTCCGCCTCGCATATTGTTTTCCATTTAAAGAACCACTTCCTTATACGTAAATAGATCCATTATTTCCTGTATATAACTATCAATAATCTAAACGTTTGAATATACACTTACCTGCACGATGAAGAAATATGAATAGATAATAGTGAAAAGTGGTAAGAAATAAACGAAAAATCCATAAACGTATAAATAACTCTTGCTTAGCGGATCTTGGTTGAGGTAATCGGTTCCGCAAGCAGTCATGTTACCCTCGGGGACATATCTACAAAAGAATAAATAATTGCTGGTAAATTGACTGTTCCCACACACTTGGCTTAGGTAAGCTAGTAAAAATATACACAAAAATTGCTTCAACAATCTACCGGACTAAAATAAAATAAAGAATTAAAAATTGCAAAAAGTTATAATTTTATTTTATTCGCTGTAGGTATAGTTTGTATCTGAAGCTATGAAAGGCATGCGCCCTAAAATATTCGGTATTGCCACTTTTAACTATAAAAAAGCTAAAGTGCTGCTGAGTCCTATGTATTAGTAATTATTTGAAAATAGACTTTTGATTATCAACAATAAATTAATAATGATTATTCGTTAGTGCTTTTATATGCTTGTTTCATTGGATATAATTGGATAGATGTAAAACCTGTGTTTGTCGTCCTTTTCGATTTTTTTCTTTGATCGGCATATTTTTTCCTTTGATCGACAATTGATCTGATGACAAAAGTGTATTTACCAGAGTTCTACTATCTTTTCAGAAACCTGAAACAATTCCGTGGAAAGCGTTTTTCATCGACGAGGTCACAGCAATCGCAAACGAGTATTTCCCAGATCTTCCGGAATCTCATTATAAAAGGGATGGAATAATATTATTAAACCAGCATTGAACTATTTAGCTTTCAGATTTATATTAAAAAATAGAGACATTTTCAATCGTTTGTTTCAAGATATTGTTTAAATCTAGTAATAATTCGTAATTGGCTTAAACATTTTGAATTTTTTTTTAAACTAGTATAATACTTAGTGAAATGTTCATGGCTATATAACGTTTTATCACCGAAACAAACTCAATACATTATCAGTCAGACTTGAACTAATTTCTCGGTAGTTTTTGTGAATTGTGATCTAGTTTAAAACGCACTCTCTGAACACTGATAGAAACTAGTGTTTTTCTCACCTGTTCCAGCCGAACAATGGCGCAATAGTCCAACCGACAGACATAGCCCAAATAAGTAAAATCCTCAACATGGCAGTTTTCTTAGTAAGTGGTTGAGCACTTAATCCTTTTACAATAACATTGTATCGATCCAAGGCGATGAACACCATTGTCCAAATGGAAGCACAGCCGAAAAGTGATCCGAACATACCGTACAATTCACAGAAGAATGGACCTAGATACAAACGTTATAATAATAAGATTTAATATCGAACTAAAATTGGATATGTCTCTATTAATGCCCTGTTATCGATATGATAAATCTAGTAGATAAACGACAAAATATGATATAAGTTATTGCAACGTTCGTTTTGTAGTTCCCTTAATAAAATCTCTTTTATTTTGACATATACGCATGCTCAGTGAGTCCAACTTTAAGGATATTCCCAATCTAAAATACAGGATTCCTGTACTTTAGTTAAATAAAGGCAAATAACTTTTTAATTTAGTTCCTTTATTTTGACGGATCTGTCACCATAAACTGAATGTTTTGCGCCATCAATACAAAACTGTGTCACAGGACATATAATTTATTCAGTTCTGTGGTTATTTTCGATTTCTCTTAAAGTGCTCTGCAATAGTGCACTTGTCGGCGTTTTTCCCCATTTGCAATAACTCTCTAATGAAGAAAACAAGATTCTATTTGATCTGGGGATGTATGTGCCTCTTTCAGAGGATAGTAGTTTCTTTAGTCCTATTCCTCGAAGGAATTTTAGGATATCCGCGTAGGCTTCAGTTTAGGCAAGAAATCTATTTAGTAGTCTCCCTTACCACACTGCGATCTATAAGATCTATTGTGAATAGTATATACCCTACCCTGCTTCTATGTTTTTGTCCAAAATATCTAGGCTTCTGAGAAAGCCGTTTTGGAGCTAGATCTGTAACTTGATCATGCTCTAGATAGACCTGTTCCAGGTATTAACAACTACCCTGCAATTGTAGATAATATGTAAGTACCACTGTCTCATCAGTTTGAACGTATTTTAGACTTCAAATCATCATTTCTTATTTTCCCTGTATTTCAGCCGTTTCAAAAAATGTTTTTTGTTAAATGAATGTAAGATAAACTTTTTGTCCATTTGTATACAACTTTTTGGGACACAGTGTATATTTCAAAAAAAGGCACTTGGAGTCAATTAGAATTTGTAATAGACGCTTACCCAAAACCCATGTTTCATAGTAGCAATTAATAACCATAGGAGGAGCCATAGTAGTCATCATGAGAAAATCGGAGAACGCCAAATTGACAACGAGTAGGTTAGATGGGGTACGTAGCTGCTTAGCACCCATAAAAATGTAAACAACCATCCCTACAACATTATTTTCACTTATAATATCACAAGAGCTTAAATTATTTCCGGAAATTTTCTTAAAATATTCGTACCCGAAAGAAAATTTCCAGGAATAATTTAAGCTTGCGTGGTATTCGGTAAGAAAATTTCACACCATAATTTGGAAAAAAAATTGAAAAAAATCAAAATCAAGTGTATGGAAACAGTTTGTTGAATTTTGTGACGAAAAGTTCTTATTTAAATTTTGTATTATTCACAGGTATATCTACATTATTTAATGGTTGTAGATCATATAAGTTTACCTTTTCAACTGTCAAAAAATTTCCACACAAATATTTTGATGCCTCGAAAAAATTTCCGGAAATTTTTTTAGTTGCCATGGTAACTAGTCAAAATTAAGGCATCTTATTGTTTAAAAAGTAGAGGTGTGAAATTTTCACTTATAATATCACAAGAGCTTAAATTATTTCCGGAAATATTCGTGCCCTCAAGAAAATTTCCAGGAATAATTTAAGCTTGCCTGGTATTCGGTAAGAAAATTTCACACCATATTTTGGAAAAAATCAAAATCAAGTGTATGGAAACAGTTTGTTGAATTTTGTGACGAAAAGTTGTAAAATTCTTATAGAAATTTTGCATTATTCACAGGTATATCTACATTATTTAATGATTGTACTGTCAAAAAATTTCCACTTAAATATCGTCACTGAACACCAACACTAACACTAACACTGTTAGTGTTGGTGTAGTAGTAGTGTAAACAGTGTTCAGTGTCAAGTATCGCCAACGGTTCCAGAATTCCCAACTTAGTTAAATATCGTGGCGCCTCGAAAAAATTTCCGGGAATTTTTTTAGTTGCCATGGTTACTAGTCAAAATTAAGGCATCTTATTGGTTAAAAAGTAGAGGTGTGAAATTCTCAATGAAATTTGTCATTACATTTAGAAAAACTATATTTATTATTAACATATATCATACCGTTGCCAACTATGGCGATGAAACCCAAGACACCAATCATGAAACCCAGAATGCCGTGCCATAATGGATTCATTGGAGCAAATTGGTACCAATAGGCATCGACCATATGTAACATATCGGGCATTACCTACAAAAATTAACATTTTTATTTGGTCAAATGTATTTTGGTAATAATAAAAAATGAAAAGCAAAGAAAATTGAAAATAAAGCTCAACTGCGGATCACTCTAGGTTGGATGCTAGGTGTGATCACAAAATTCGCAGCTGGCGCCACCAGCCGGCAAATATTTTTAGCGGCTGGCAAAAGCTGGACATGTTCAACTTTTGGTAGCAGGCAGCAGCGACTGAACGACTGCGAACTGGGGAGTAGCCAGTCGTCACAATCTGACCAGGTCGACAGTCGCTGCTTGTGCTGGTGCTGGTGCTACTTCCAACCGCTGATCAATTGCAGCTGGCCACCAGCCTAGTGTGACCCGCACTTTACACAATACATATAATCAATTAAGGCATGTTTTCTGTTTTTTTATTCACCGGTAGATCCACCAACTCACCAACTGCTTTTCATATTCATTAGTGGATTTCAGATTGAAGAAATGACGCGTTCATTTATTACTGTTGCATCAACCAAAATTGCAAACCATTCCACCGCTGTTTCGAGGTGGTGGATAAATTTGGTGGTTTACAAAACGACAGCTTAACCTCAAAAAAGATTTGAAGCGGTTATAGCGAATTATTAAAGAAATGGACAAATAAAATGAAATCAATTTAGAATCTGATAATAAAGTATTGACGCACCATTAACAGCGTCAGAAATTGAAGAAATTTCGAGTGGTATCGATTGACAGTTGTCAGATATAATGATGAATGATGTAAACAACAACAACTGCGTTTTTTTATGTGCCACTGGTGACTCTAACATGTCGGTGCAGCGGAGACTGACATCAGTCAACCAATGATAAATAAATGATGTAAAAAAAACGTGCCTTACTATGTAGGTATAATGAAATAATTCTATTTTGACAATAGGGTGTTAAACCGATATCCAGCTTTTGGTATTTTATTAAAGGGTATTAGTACTACTTTGCAAAAATTAATTTAAAATTTTTTTAAACCGAATATTGTAGGAGAAAACTGGAAATTAAGAGTTCCTAAATGTTTGCAACTTTCACTACAGATACGTCACATACTTAAAGATGAAGTTAGCCACTTTCTGATTTAGATGTTTTATGAACTAATAGCTAGTTATATACAAAAAGGCCATTCGAATTTGAAGTTTGAAGAACTGTCAAAGTCTATAATATATATGAGTGTTTTGTTTACAGTTTATACGAGCTTGACGTTTCAATATTATAAAAAAATAAAAGCATTGTGCTAATATTTTTTTAGTTAAGTTTAGTTAGTTTTTCTCCACAATTTTTCAAGTTGGAATAATGTCAATATCATATAAATTTTGTTTTGTAACATACTTCACGAACACACCAGTCACAACGCCTCGTAAAAAGTTTGTAACTGTGCCTGCAGTAGAAGTTAGACGAAAATTTTGGTTTGAGGTTGCTTTGAGGCTGCTAGAAGAAAATATAAACAGACTACAACTAGCTACTTGTACTATTGATGTGAAGATCATTTTGGTGTAAGTAATTATATATGTGTATCTATGCACCATAAAAATGTCTAAATGTGGTGAATTATTGGAATTTGCCTGTACGAACCCAGTCATTCTAATAATTTACGAAAAATATATATAATGGTAAAAGTAAAATTTATAAAATAATCTAATAGTCGTAAAAATAAATCGGAAGTAAATTTATAAAATAATCTAATAGTCGTAAAAATAAATCGGAAGTAAATTTAACAACTCCTAAGTCATTCACTATAAAAGCAATATAACATAAGCATAACCTATACTTCATCACGATTTTAAAAATTAAGACGACAGAATTGTGGTACTATGTCAACCCTTATGTAGATAACTTCTCTTTTAGGTAATGTAGGTCACAGCATAAATGGCGCACTATTTAAATCTTCCAAAAGGTGAATTTTCAAAACGACATAAAAACCTTGTGAAAATAAAAATATTAAAAATAATTGATTCCCTATTATGATTTTGTCCACTATACTAACTATTAACATTGATTATTTCCTTCCTATTAATTTCGGCCAATCGCTATCAAGAATTGGTATGTCAAATATAAATTTTAAGTGGAAAAATTACTTAACAACTGTCAACTTAGCTGTCAGCAGATTTTCCGGAAAAAAAATCGAAAAAATTTCATGCAAGTTTGACAAGTTGCCTTGATCAACTTCTGTTACTAATCTGGCAAAGGCCGGTGTAGGCGAGCAGCAACTCATCAAAATCACAGGGCATCCTAAAGCTGCGTCTATCCAACCGTATCTACAAATGGACAGTCAACATCATTCAAATGTCATCACTGCCTTAAGAACCGTCCAAAATAATGTACCATCTACAAGCTTCGAAGCTCCCTTGAAAAGACAGAAAATAGACACTTCTTCGAGCCAACACCATCAATCGTTTGACACACTCCTCACAGCAACATAGAGAATAGTGCTACTACAAACATAATTAAAAACAATTTAACCGATATGGCTAACAATACTCCTGTAACCTACAATAATTGTAATTTTTATATTAATTGTAATTTAAAAGTAATTACCTTTCCTAACTTGAAAGTTATATTGTTCTTATTAATTATTGTTCTCATTATTTTAATTAAAAAAATGTATTAAAATAAAATGTTTATTTAACTCAGGAAATAATCTTACTAAATATCCCTCGTGCATCTAATTTTTCCACAATGGAAAAATTAAATGCACTAGGGATATTACCAAAGATTACAAAATATATATAAGATAGTTCACTTGAAGGCGGTCTGATTCTTCTTAGTGTTTTAAACGATCGCCGCACTCATAAATCATATTTACGGCTCCCTTTTGTTGTAAATAACGACACCGCTAGGTACCAGGGAATTAGAAGAGTATATTTTATTCCAAGCTATACAGGGGTAACTTGAGAAATATATATTTAAATAGGATGATTTATTAAAGGTTTTTTTTATATAATGTTTTTAAATGTTAATTATTTCGAAAAAAGTTCAGGATATGAATTTGAAAAGGAAAGTTTAGGTATAAGTAAAAAAATATATTAAAATTTTTAAAATGAATCAATTGACATATTTTATTCAACATTTTAGTAATTTTGTGATGCTTATTGAAGATCTAGCGGTTATTTATACAGAATATCACAAATTAAATTATACATACTTATTGGCCACCAGAATAATAGGACCACTAAAACAATTTTGATCTTTAAATTAGACACTCCGTATTTTTTAGATTCACAAGGTTAAAACAGTAAAAACATATTATGCAGCTGCAGGATATATTTATTAATAAATTAGATATGTGAATTTTCAAATTTCTATGAATACCCAGTATCTATAAGTACTAAATAACTAACTAATTTATTATTATCTAATATCTTTGTTACAATAGTTTAAAAAAGTTGAATTCCGTATTTGATAATAACTAATTTAATACCCACCTCTCAACGTCTTTGGGACAACGATAAAAGGATATTTCTGGTTTTCCCACCTTGCTGGAACAATCGATCACAGCACAACACACAGGCATTTTAAAACCACAATTATAATATTATTAATGTTACTTTTGGAAGACAGGAGTTAAAATAATGCGAACAAGAAATTTTACTTCCGGAACGTTTCCCGAAAAACTAAATGAAATACTTCTACAAAGTTTCTAGAGATTGTAGGCACATTTCTGGCCCTTAATTGCTTCTCTATATTTTTATCATTGTTTACATTATAAGTACTTAAAATCAAGACTGCATTCAGAATTCGTGGGAAAGTGATAAACTACTATTTATTATGTATACAACTAAGACTATTAACAAATATCACAAAATATTTATTTTATAAGTTTTGCTATTGAAGAGGAAAATATGAATATTATTTTTTCCTTATTGCAATAATTAATTAATAAATTTAAAATATCTATAAAACATAAACACGAACAACGAATTCTAAAATACCAGCGCTCGATAGGCGACAACCCGTATAATATGCAAAATTAAATGCAAGTAAGGATTTAGCGACATACTGTAGCATGGCGCCAATCGATAAGTCACCAGACAGTAACCAGCGGTATGAATCCTTTGATCGATAGAATTCGTACGAGTGAACAATCTTATATATATTTTGTAATCTTTGATATTACCCCCGAGAAAACATCATATTTTTGTTAAGTTTTAAATTTATTTGTTATCAATACAGGTTCCTTACCTTATCCACAACGGTCATATTACCGCCGAAGCCGGCAGCACGCTGGGCGGCCCACCCGGCAAAGCTCGGTTCACCCATTACGGACATTTTCACAAAGGTACTAAAAATAAAATAAAAATGAGTATAAAATCAATTTTTAGTGTAATCACTTGAACAAGTTACCTACTGGAAACATGTTAACAACATTTATTGAATTTAAAACACTTTTTTTTAGTACCGGATTTTAGTGACTTCAACAAGTCACTGGAATCGTGTAAATCCGCTTTGTTATATAGTTAAATAATTAACCCCAAAAAAAATAATATATCTGTTAAATTATTATTGTGCCCACTTTGCAATAATTGGAATATTGTTTATTCATGGTGCACTTTTCCCCACTTTCACTAGTCCTGATGTATAAATAATAAAATTGAGTAAAATCAACTCACCCTAGATTAGATCACAATATAAGTAAACACGGTTACAGGATTCTTTTTATTTTACATCAAATTCTATGGAAGGCTCGACTTGGGCTCGACTCATCCTTTCACAAGGAAGATTTTCTTTTATAGTTTTTTTCTGAGGAACGTTTCTTACGTTCATAATTAAATAAAGACAAAGCTCTTTGTTTTAAGGATTCCTGTAAGGGTACCTTTAATACAATTATGTTTCTTACTCTTTGGTAAAAGATTAAACTGTTCAGTCAAGGTCAGAAGTTATACACCGGGTTGCGGCTTTGGTTTTATGTAAACAGAGCATTTCAATGAAAACTATCCACCCCACATAATTCGAAAGGCATCACTTTTATGAAAAAATGAAAAAATACGTCAAAAATCATATAAAGGGGGACGTCTTTTTGCTAATATGTAGACGTTATAACTTTTACCCCCTCCGCTCTATGGTCACCACTCCCAATTTTTTAAATGGAACATCCTTTACATTAGAGGATTACAAAAATGTATAATACAAAAGTGAAAAGTCAATCAATTTACTAATAGTAACATTTTAATTCGTAACAAATCAGCAAAACAATACTAAATTATTGTATAAGGTGCTCAAATTGTCTTCCATTGGTTTCCATACAATGATACAATCGAGCCTCAAATGAGTTTCGAACATTATGTAACATTTCTGGGGTTATTTGTCGACATTGTTGAATAATTCGCTGACGTAAATCATCTATAGATGATAGCTGAGTGGCATAAATTTTAGTTTTCAGATATCCCCATAAAAAAATCTAGGGGGGTTGAATCGGGTGACCTAGGTGGCCAGTCCAACATTGGGCCTCGTCTACCTATCCACCGAGCAGGAAATGATTCGTTTAAAAGCCGTCTTAGATCGAGAGCGTAATGTGGAGGTGACCCTTCTTGTTGAAACTCTAGTAAATCTAGTAGAGTTAGTGCCCCAGTAAAGCCATAGTTTACATTGTAATTATCCCTAACTCCCAATAACTGATTGACTTTTCACTTATGTATTACCTACACATTTTTGTAATCCTCTTGTAGAGGAGAATCCAACAATCCAATAATGTATAGGGTGTTCCATTTAAAAAATTGGGAGTGGCGACCATAGGGGGAGGGGGTTAAAGTTGTAACGTCTACATATGAGCAAAAAGACGTCCCCCTATATGATTTTTGACGTGTTTTTTAATTTTTTCATAAAACTGACGCCTTCAGAATTATGTGGGGTGGGTAGTTTTCACTCATAATATCACAAGAGCTTAAATTATTTCCGGAAATTTTCTTAAAATATTCGTGCCCGAAAGAATAATTTAAGCTTGCGAGGTATTCGGTAAGAAAATTTCACACCATAATTTGGAAAAAAATTATTAATCCAACCTGACATTTTAAATTAAGTTAATTTAATTTACCTTTTCAACTGTCAAAAAATATCCACTTAAATATCGTGGCGCCTCGAAAAATTTCCGGAAATTTTTTTAGTATCCATGGTAACTAGTCAAAATTAAGGCATCTAATTGGTTAAAAAGTAGAGGTGTGAAATTTTCATTGAAATGCTCTGGCATTCATTACAATAATTTTTTTAAAGGAGGCATTTTACTTCCATACTAAAGTTAATTAATTCAAGAAATATGTAAAAAAATTGAAGGAAAATATAATTTATGACGACTCTTGAACAAACCTCGTGTTCGAGTATCGGTTAAATATATGTTTTTATTAACCGACCACATCAATATTTTAAGGTACTTCTAACAGACCTACAGATAGATCTCACAACTTTTTACGGTAAAACTGCATTATATATTGTATAAATGTAAAGTGGCTTTTAGATACTTTAAAAAATATTCTCAAAATGTATGGCATCTTTTTAAGTTTAAACAAATTAAATCGATTTTCTTAAACTTATTATTTTTAAAACCAATTTTATTATAAAGTGTTAAGATAAGCATCCACTAGGCGGATCGGATCGAGTCACATCGAATTGCAAAAATCCGTCTATCATAGAATAAAATGTGGCTGCGTCCACAGAGCGCGACGTAACGAGTTGTTGAATTGGTTGACAGGCGGATTTATGAGGTATAAAAATCACATTTATATACCTAAATGTTATTAGGACCACACAAACAATTCAATATTACAATATTGTTAAGCGAGCTACTGCATCAATATGCTCACTTAGTGCCCCCAGTGAAATCCCCGTATGAAACGACTATGGCTCCTCCGCCCAATTTTCGAGAAGCATCCAGAATACGAAACATCGAGAATATCCAGTGAACCCGCCAGAACGTCGAAAGATTTCTAGAATTACGGCGCGCGAGTATAAATAGGCCACAAGCATCGCTGCAGGCAATTAGTCAATCAGTCAGTGTTGATACCGAAGGAAAGTAATCGCGCCTCGATAAAGTGTTTATTAAGTGACTCTCATATAAATTATAATTAGTGTGTTTAGTGTATTACATAAATTATTAAATAAGGACTGAATTACATATAAATCTGTAAATATAAATTAATTGTAAATATAAATTAGAATAAACGTTACAATATATATGTAAGGGAGCGTGGGGCACGATTGACTTCATAAATATTATTTTGCTACTCCCATTATAAATGTAGGAACTGTATGTGATCGACATTATCAGCCGGATTCTTACTAGATAATCAAATATATTGCTTTTAAACTTTAAGTAATAATAATGTAGTTTATTTAACTTCGTTTACCGAATGTAGTATATTCTGTAAATAGTATTAAGGCATACCTTATTAGTAGTACATGAGTGAGAATTAGCTCAGAACCCAACCTATTTTTTGAGCACTTTTAACTAAATTGTTGGGATTTGAAAATAACCTAGGAACTGACACAATGAAGGATGAAAAGTAGGCAAAGTGGACAAACATCCTGACCGTCCATGAATTTTCCTTGAAGGGTAGGGTTTGACTAGTAATTGAACATCTAGAAATCTCACACGCCTCATCGCCATTGTGGGGGGGGGGGGTATTCCCGGCCCCAAAGTTCAAAAAACTTGTTTTCCGCCAATATCTCCTAAAATATGGCATTTGGAGAATTTTTATATGGGGGAAAAATTAATAGTAGTTCATTATCTACAAAAATGGTCCTCATGATTTTTGCCTAAAACTCGATAGTTTTCGAGATAATGTCCCTCAAGCGGGATCCTTTTGTTGAGCTCACGCTCCGGAGTCGAAAGAGCGGGTATTCATTTTTCCCTGTTATAAAAATTCTCTAAATGCCTTATTTGATTAGATAATGGCAGGAAACCAATTTTTGGAACTTTGGGGCCGGGAATACCCCCCGCCCCCAAAATGGCGATGAGGTGTGTGAAATTTCTGGATGTTCAATTACTAGTCAAACCCTACCCTTCACGGAAAATTCATGGACTGGCAGGTATAATCGCTTTTGGAACCCTTTATTTACTGGACTATTACTGGAAAAAAATGTTGTAATTAGGACGATAGTACACAAACCATGAAGTTACAATTTCATTGACAAAAAAATGTGTTATTAATATGATTGTCAACTAGGGTATCGAATTGTAGAGATCGGTATAGGGGCGGCAAATGTGTAAATCCGCCACTGCCAAAATTAATGAATGAATATTCATTTCATTTGTGTAATACAGAACTCTACGATACTGGAGTTCATAGATATCGTAATCAGCAACGAAGATAAAATATATGACAAGAAGTCTCCTGGGTTCTCCCTTTTTTCCATGCAATATATTTTCTTCTTCAGAACTATCCATCTCGCATTTTCAAAACCCAAAGAAGGAACAATCTTCGAATACTGCTATTGATTACAAATGCGCTCGACGGACTAAGGCTAATGTATTGGTGTGGTATCAACGTAGTCTCTAGTCCAGGATTATGCTCTCAGAGCTTCTGGACGAATAGCATCTACCTTGTGCTGATGAGGCGCAAAAACGCCGAAACCGGTCCACAAGTGATGTTATTCCTTCTAATCGCAAACCGGAATGGTTGGTTCTATCTTAACAGATATACCAACCCCGTTTACTTTAGAAGTGTAATTCAATGTCTGTCGGGGCATATAGCTCGAGAAGTAGTTGTTGCTTCTTAGTGGACGGTCTGCTCTTTGGAAATTAATTTTTCTAATTATGTAAAGCGTTTAATAGTATTGAACTATTATTTTTTGACGTCTAACTATAAAGCTGTTATGATATATAATAATTCAATTTTTGAAAGAGTATAGATACCCTCCAATTACTCATTCTATCTTAAGTGTTGCATAACATTTACAGAATGTTATCATCTTACGTGAAACCTTATTTGTAAGATTTTGTTTATGAAACCATTGTAAAGATATTTATAGTAAACTGATCAGTTCCCCATTCGCAACAATTTTAAGTTAATTTGCGTCCCAATTGACGTAATTTTTTACGTAGAACGCTGAGTCGTATCAATTTTAAGTGGAGCTTTTTTTATTTTAATTTTATTTTGTATACAATATCATCGCTACATTTATAGGGGAGACCGGGGCTACAATTAACAAAAAATATATTTTTAGTTGTAGCTTAGAAATTATTCCACATTTAGACTTGATTTTTAGGATACGCGATGCTTTAATCATTCAAGTATTATGTAATTATCTTAAAACAAACATAATAGAAACTATGCCGTAGATAGAAAGCTTTTTCTTAAAAATGGCAGTTGTTAATTGTTACCTCACGTTTGGGGTTAGAATTAACAGGTCTGGGGTAGGTATTAACATGTGATATCACCTTTGATACATCCTCCTTGGGCCCAGTCCTTGCAAGAGATACAATGGATCCATTCACCACCTGATGTATCTTCATTAGGAGGCACCGCAAATGAACAAAAATACTACTCATCATATTAGAGCTATGGCTTTCATTAAATATCCTTTTCTTCACTTTTCCTACTTTTTCGCCTTTATTTATATTTCCATTTAGCCTTTCCTTTACCCTTTTCCTTATCTGTTTTGTTTTGTTTTTTTTGTTGTCATTTTTCTCTTTTTCATTTCTCTAATATGATGTTCTTCTAGATAATTTTTTTCCGGAGTGTCAGTGAGAATAGCAGACTTTTTAGCGCGTTTTCTATAAGACGAAACTCATGTTGGAGCTTTTGGCAGAGGTCTTATGATTTCAACTGCAAAATCACTAGCACCTTTCTGCATGCCTGACGGTCCAGCTTCTGGTTCATTAGACAGTAATAACCCATATCTAGTACCAGATCTACTCCAGATCTTAAAATCAAAGATTTAGCTAGAGGTACCTACTTATTTTAAAATTTTTAGATGTCATCTCTATAATTGGAGGGGTTAGCACTAGTTTTAATTTTGTGTATAATGTAGGATTAGAATTGCTCCAAACTCTTCTTTTCAGGCAACATTAAACAAAATTGTAGATACGCTTCGTACTTGCAAAACTGTTTCTGAATACAACGCCAAATTTGTTATGTATCTTATATGGAAAGATGACTCCTGGGTACATTACTTGTGAGCCAGAATAAAACTAAACGAGGGCCTAGCTGCAGAAAGGCTCCCACCAATCAGAGTGTATATATTTTGTGCAATGTAATTATTCCCTTCCCCTTCTCCAAAAAATATCAAAGAATTTGAATTCCACATGAAGTTTTTCAAAAAGGGGAAGGGATATATAGTATTATTCCCTTCCCCTTTTGGAAAAAATATCAAATAATTTGTATTTCACATGAAGTTTTCCAAAAAGGGGAAGGGAATCCCTTACGTACTATCCCTTCCCCTTTTTGGAAAACTTCATGTGAAATACAATGTCTACTGATAGTAGATCAGAATCATTAATACTCAAGTTCGAGGGTTGATGTGATTCAGGCTGAATAGTTGAGTCTCAGTGACAGGTCATTAAAATATGAGGTAACCTTTCGTAGTTTACGAACTGCATTTTCTTTTTCTCTCTGGAGTTTTCTTTTACCAGCTCCACTCAAATATTTTCTTTTCCTCTCAACATATTAGCTTATATCTGGAAAAAAATTAGATATTTGAAATGCCGTTTCCAATTTTCACATTTAATAATTTTTCTCTTTTTGCAAAGAAAATTTGTGAAAATTCCTCCAACGAAAAAATTAGCTACGCAATTAATTATAGAACTTACCTTCAATAACATAATTTGAAGTCCTGAAATCCAGACACTAAACAAAGTCACACTCTCAACATGGTTTCAAATTCGAATAGAATAGAAATGAAAAGATTCTATAATATATGTTCTCCCTTCTCGGAAAAAAATATCCTGATTGGAGGATGGACAATCATTTTTGAAACATCAGAGAAGCCGCCTGAAGAATCTCGCATCAAAGAAGCGGCCGGGCCGCCCAATAAAACGAACATCTGGTGACGTTTAGAGAAACCTTGATATGTTTTTTTAAATATAATTTGAGAATATTTCTATTTTTCGGGTATAGTGTACCTTCATTGGTTTCTTTTGAATTTATATGTTTTGTTCATTATTATCAGAAACATATCGCGAATCAGCACAACCGAATATAATTATCGGGGTCCCATTTACTGCTTTTTAGTTGGGCTTGATCAGAACCAATTCTGATCATTGTAATTTCAGTTCTATTTATTCTTATTCTTATATTTTCAATGAAACTGATGTGATATGTTAAATTTTTACTGCTTCTTATATAGCAAAATGAAGAATTAACAACTCTTATGTGGGTATACCTATTACAGATTCATCACAAGAAAAATATAAAAATTGTTTATTCAAATAATTTACAATATCGTAATCACAAAATTCTATTGAATTAACATACATATTTTAATCAGAAGCATCTAATACATTTTGAAACTTTTAAGCAATTCAATTAATATTTCAAATCTGCATACAGAACAAATGTAAAATTAGGTAAATAAAGGCAGATTCATGCAATGTTCATTATCATTACATTTTCATTATATTTACATTTACATTAGAAAAAGTTAATTACTATAGTTTCCTATATGATGTTCATGCAACCACATTATTGAATTTCAATTACACTACTGCATTGAGAAGTTGGTCTACTTTCAACTATAAATTATAATTACATTATATTTTTAGTGAAAACCTGAAATTGCATGCGCCAAAAATGTTTCAGCTGTCATTCCCAGGTTTGTTTTGATTTATGTTTTGGTTTTTAGAAAAGGTCTGGCATCGTATTGACGAAACCTTCTACTTCGAGCAACCAATAATAGTTTCAAAAGTAGTGAAGCTGATAATATTCCAGCTCGTTTTTGCCGTGAGAACCTCATAATTTCCAAATAATTGCAAACAACCACTTTCCAACACAACATCAAACGATTCAAATATGACATGTATCAATTGCCAGTCTTGTCAGTCCATGTGCATTTGCAAATCCTTAAGTAACTCGTTCCATGAACTGGTTTCATTCGGCAGTGAAAATGCAATTTAAGTGTAGTTATAATATAATGAAAATGTAATTATAATGAAAGTTGCATGAATCCGCCTTAAGTCAGTTTGTAATTTAGGTTTGGATAATAAAATGAGTATGGTAACCTCATCAACATAAAATTAGACATAGTAAAGATGTGTGTTAAATTTCATATTTGCATGTGGAAATTTCAAAAATCTACTCTGTATAGCTCAATTAGTTGATTCACTCAATTCCGTTTTTATGTGTGTCAATTCCGTTATCAGTTGGTTCACTTGTTCTAAATTAGCTTCAAATGATACACAACTATTTTCAGTTTTCCCACAATTATCCTTTATTCCATTTAAATCAATTTGTATATAAGGTTCTTTTAACGTAATTAAATCCGAAGATCCCAAAACCCATCTTAACCGCCAATCTATATTTTCTATAAAAAAGTTTCCATTTTTTATAATATACATCTTTGCTAAAAACTGAAATATTTCTTGCTTTCTGATTTCATAGCAGCATCTTAGGGCTTCTTTTATATCTTTTCCAATATTCTCAGGTATTACTCCAAATTTTTTTTCTATGGTGCATTCCTTATAAAATGCCTGAACACTCTTTTTAGCATTGTGGAAATCATCTTCAGTCCATTCAATGGAACCGTTATTATAGTTAACAAATTTGATCTTATATTTTTCTATCAAGTCATCTATACACTCATTAAGAAACTAAAATTATTCTGTAAGTAATAATAAATTTGCAATTATATCAAGACATTACCTTATAAAGTTCAATAGAATTTGATATTTTTAAAAGTGGATATAAGACTTGATCTGCCATTACAAATTGTCAATGTCATTTACATAGTAGACGGTAGTTCTTCTTTTTGATTTAACATGGACTTCCTTTCCATTGTTTTTTAGTCCCTTCGGAGGTAAGTTTGATCAGCCACTTATTTTATGTCGCACTTGAATGGACATGAAACCAAACCTACATTGTCCTAGATTTACCCTAATAACAATTCGGAAAATAAATTTCATAGCCGTAGTATAATGAAAAAAAGTTATTATGTGGCTGTAGCGGCCGATAACCTGGCTGTAACTTCCAATAGGGTCAGAATTTTGTTGTTGAGTTGGCAGCACCGTAGCATTTAAAGGAAATGACATCATTCTTGTAGAAGAGAGGTCGCCGTTCTGTTATCTTCCATTTTGATTAACTAAAGTGTAGGTGATCGGCGCGTCATTCTATTGTTGTGGCTTCTAAAGAATTTATACTTGAAATTTGTACTTGAAACTAATAAAAGTAAGTTTGTAATTGCCTATTTATATACAAAATATAATTTATATAATTTACCATAACGAAGTACCTGAGATATCGTCTATTTATATTTTACCGACGCTACTTTACAAATGGTGATTTGATTAGTTAACTTCTTGCCGGCAAATTGCTTGTTTTCGTTATAATAGTAAATATCGTATGCTAGATATATAACTAGTTATTCAATTTTTTTGTGAACAAAATTACCACCATAGTTATAAAATCGGTTATTTATTTTAGTTAAAAATGGCTGACCAAGCACCTGATGGCGCGCCTATAGAAGTCTCAATAGGATCGGGGGGACCACCAGGTGGTGGCATGCCACCAAGAGGTAGAGGAATGCGTGGAGGACCAGGAAGAGGAGGTCCAGGAGGACGCGGAGGATTCAGAGGACGGTAATACAAATTTAACCTTATAATTCTTATTTTATATCTTTGTTTACTTTTAGTGGTGGACCTGGAGACCGAGGTCGTGGTGGTCCAATGGGCCGAGGACGTGGAGGTCCTAGAGGAGCTCCAAGAGGAAGATATCCGCCAGGTGGACCAGGTAAGTCAGATGTCTAAAATTATAACATTGGATTGGATTCACTGACATTAAATTTCATATTTTTCCTGGTGGTAAACTATATTATTGTTTATGCTATATAGTCAGCCATTTGTAACAGGTTATTTAGATGGAGACAGTATTTTGCACAAGCATACTCTTATATTTCTGGGTTAAGAATAAAAAGACAATTAATGCTTGACAATGGCGTGTTTCAAATCATTATCAGAAATATTCAATGGATAATGAGTCCAATCATATTCTTGATCATGGTCTGCTCTTACAGTATTGACAAATTTAAGTTTAAATGTCAAATATGTATAGTGTTCCCTTTCTTTAGGTATTGATGGAGGTGACAGAGGTCGCGGCGGCGGTCGTGGAATGGGCAGAGGTGGGCCTGGTGGTTTTAGAGGAGGACGAGGAGGTCCAGGTGACCGAGGCGGAATGGGCGGCAGAGGTGGTGGTCGTGGAATGGGAAGGGGTGGTCCAGGTGGCTTCAGAGGACGAGGTGGTCCCGGTGGTGGCAGAGGTGGAGGAGGACCTGGAGGTCCAGGAGGCATAGGGCAAAAGAGAGCACCAGGGCAGTTTGGTTCCCAAGGGGGTCCAGGTGGTCCAGGAGGAGTTAAAAGACCTAGATTTGACAATGGACAAGGAGCTAATGGATATGGCCAAGGGTAAGTTTGAAATGAGAGTTTTTTTGAGTAATTAGTTAAGTGGTACTTTCTCATTAGCTGGAAATTATGTAGGAGGAATGTGGCATACCAAATTTTTTCTATGTTGATAAATTGATATCAAAAATAACAACTATAGAAATAGATAGAACATAAAAAGTTAACTTTTTTTCTTAAAATAGTATTACAATGAAAATAAACAAAAAAACTGCTTTTTATTTGATAATTGTAGAAAAATGTTATTGCTTTACTAATGACAATATATAAAAATAGTGGTCAACCCTCATACTCTACACATACACCATATGGTGGTGGTGGAGGAGGAGGACAAGGAGGATATGGTGGAGGACAAGGAGGATATGGTGGAGCTCAGGGTGGATATGAAAGTGGTGGTTATTCTACACAGTATTCAAACCCAGGATCAGGTTATGGTAGCGGAGGTGGAGACTATTCAAACTACCAACAAGGAAATAATGATCAATATGGTGGAGGAGGCTACAACACTGGCGGACAAGGTTACAACAGTCAAGGATATGAAGATAGAAGTGGAGGATATGGACAACAGAATTATGGTAAATCTAACAATTATTCTTAAAAATTGTGCAACTTTTAGAATGTTCTTTTGGTGTAGAAAAAAGTTTCCTAACTCACTTTGTCAACAAAATACTTGAAATTGCACCAAATTTTAGTCAATAAATTACCAATTTGTTATATTTTTTGCAGGGTGGTAGGTGGCAGGGCACAAAGAAGTTGGGACAACAAAAATCTTTTGTATTTAGGTATATATGAAGTGTATTCTTAAAATCGGCAATGTCATGAGTAGTTCGAATGTACCATAAAGTTTTTATGCACTTTAGCATTAATTATGACAAGCTGAGTTAGAAACAAATTTTACACAATGATATTTTAAATAGTAACTTACCTAAAAACAATTATTTCAATAACATTAAAAATAAGTATGTGAATTAATATCCAGCAGTAGACAATTGATTCATAAACGATAAATTGAAAAAAAAATACGAACAGCGCTTTTTCATTAATGAAATGCCATATGAATTATACTTCAATAAATTTAAATGATTTGACAAATATATAAGTAGGTTTTAATAAAAAAGAATCGATATGAAATTGTCATAAACATGTAGAAGATAATTTAGTAGATCATACGCTAAAATTGGCTCAACATCAAAAAGGTCAAATAATTGAAACTTTGTCATTCCACTATTTCAGGTTCTGCCCCGCCTAGGCGATACTAATTTATAATTCTTCCCAACAAAAAATTCTTACAGTTAGTATTATTTATGAAAGAACCTCCTGTAACATGTGTTAAGTGTACAATGGACAATTATTTTTTATATACATTAGTTTAGTTAATAGGTTTTACTGTGTCCCGAATCATGTAACAGAATGATTGCGTTTTTTTAGTGGCTTCTTAATACTGAACATGATCTTGATAAAATAATGTTTTTGGTTGAGAGTTGGTAAAAAAGAAATAGCCAAATAAAAGTTTTTTGTATAGAAAATATTGCTGTGTTTTAATTTGAGTAACGGAAAGATTTGTAAAGACTTTCTAAAAGAGAATGTTGAAAGTAAACATTAAAAATAAATGATGAATAAATTATATATACTTTGTTTTTTATTCAGGATATTTCTTCCCTAAGTAATTATTTGAAATGAAAGCAATATTTAATAGTTTGTCAGTGATAATCTACAGAATATTACTGTGTTTAAATATTTCAGTATATACATTTTTGATGTAAAGTTTATAAATTCAGTTTTGCACATAATCTTATAGATAGGATAAAAGTACTTACACTTATTTTAACCAGAATTATTTTAAAATGGTAAACCTCAGAAGATCATACCGACCCCGTTTAACTTGAAAGTGTGATTCAATGTCTGTCGGGGCATATAGCGCGAGAAGTAGTTTTTTGTTCTAAGTGAACGGTTTTTGTTTTTGAAAATATTTTCAAAACTTTGTAAGGCGTTAATAGTATAAATCTATAATTCGATATCTACTCAAAAATGTAACCAGTATTTAAACAAATTTCGCATTTAAGTATATTATGAGATTATTAAATATTAGAAAAATGTTACCCTAATTTTAGGTAGGATGAAACTCTATTATTTATAATGATCAATAAAAAAATCTACTTCACATAATAAAATGAATGTAATAAAATAATGGCTATTTCGCTTTATGCATCAATCAAGAGTAATTCAACAATATCTTGATAAAAACCAATTTTTATGTAGTTAAATTTTGAAATACTCTAGAAAACTAAAACAAAATAACAATCTCTCTATCTAGACTATCCTTTTATATTAATTTGGCATTCTTAGTTTAAAGTAGATGTAGATATGAAATGAATTTCTGATTGGTCCTGCCAATTCTAATATGATTTGTTGAAATTTAATTTTGACAGGTGAGAAAATGTGATTTTTAATATTGATAATAATTCTATATTCAAAATAAAAGTTTATCTATAGGTGGTTCTATAACTTTATAACCTTTCTAAAGAAAAGAACAATCTCTTATATTCAACTATTGGGACAAAATAATAAATTAAGAAGTACCACTGTGTGTTACTTTACAAGTCCATCTATCATGTTTAACTCAAGAAAGCACTCCATATGATTCCACTACATACTTTAGTAATGTTTCAAATAATATGTATGTACATCTAACATCATCACTAATATACCGGGAGTACCAGAAGTTTCTGACTTATTTTCACTGCAATAACTTCGAACTCATAAGCTATAGACTATAGCGACGTGCCGTTTTCATTGAACAATTTTCTTCTTTTACCTTGAGTTTTTTCACTATGAATGTTTGTATATAGGGTGTTCTTAATAAGTTGTCTTTTTTTAATGGAGCACTTGTTCAGGTTACATAATTGATATACCAAAATGGACAACTAACAATTGGAACATCTTTTGTTGTTTGTTTAATTTTATTAAAATTTGTTATCAATTTGTCAAGGTGCTCCTGTTATTTCCTTCAAATTTTGAAGAATGCATAATTCAATAACATCTTGTATAAAATAGGTATTTTAAATGTGTTGATTAGGAGTGTTGGTCAAACATTTTTAAAAATGAAGGTGGATCAGATATTTCTACTAAATCATCATTATCGCTAACATTAAAAACCAAATAACTTACTTATTATTCCAATAATCTTTAACAAATTACTCGTTTTTGGAAAGAGAACATATTGAAACAATAATAAAATGAAAAACTATCGAAATTGTTCAGTGAAAACTGCACCTATGTATTTCTTGTGAGCTAGGATATATTTGCAATGATTATGAGTCAGTTTTTGGATGCCCAGTATTGAAGTAGTCATAAATTATAATAATGTAGGTTCTTTTTTTTTACTTTTGTGTCAAATCAAACAAGTTGAAGAAGTAGGTGTTTATAGTTTGTCAGAGTTTTTTTTTTCAATTATGTATTGGTTTGCAGTTTTTTTGAGAACATTTTCAGCTCAATTGCAGTATAAATTAAAAAAAAAAGGAGTTTTCTAATCATCATTAATCTTTTTTTTGTTGTCAATATTGTCTTCTGCGGAGACTGAAGGTGAACTCAGTTTACTTGGTAAAGTGTGTAAATTGTGTTCAGTGTCAAAATATTTCAAAAAATGAGTAACTATAAAAAAATGGAGGAAAATTAAAATTCTAGGAAAAACATTTATTACTTCTATTTAAAAATGAACATGGCCAAAAGATGTTTCGACCCAAAATATGCCTGATACTTTTTAATCAATATAAAAATAGACCAAATTTGCGTAATATGTTATTGGCAAGACAAGGTTAGGACAGGACAGCACTCATAGAAAATAAAATTATTATTGAGGCTAAACATTGGGTAGTAAAATATTTTAGAGAAGCTTCAGGTACGAAGGCATTTTTAATAGATTTAATTAAAGAGAATATTGAGTAGTTTCAAGTATGTAGATAGTGGTTCTTTGCAAAACAGCCTGGATACATATGTGTTTTGAATTTAGTCCAACTAGATATATATTTTTGTTTATAAATGTCCTGTTTATACAAAAATACCATTTGTAGTTTTATCCATTTGGAAGCATAAATGAAATAGCTATTTGAATTCCATAAATTTATTACATCCATTTGAATACTTGAAGTGGAATTTATTCACATATAATATTCCAACAAAATTTTTGTAATTTCATTTGCTTTATGACATGCTTAATATGCGTCTGGTTAATATTAGTGAATACATGAAAAATGCAATGCTATGTTGAAAATTCATTACTTGAAAAAAAAATATTGTATGTAAATCAAAATATTATTTGCAATGAAAGTTTTTAAAATGTAAAATTATGTGTTTCCTAAACCAAACATCTTCAAAAGGAAGAATACATCAACATCAGAGAATTATCTGTTCCATTCAAAAGTTTAAAATATTGAGAAAGTATTTGGTACATTCATTGTAGAAGATATAGATTAAGTCTATAAAAATAAAATTATACGTCAATGTAAGTATATAAAAGTAATTTATTTTTGATAACAACTTTTGTTTCCTCTTTAATTATTAAACAAATAAACAGGGTGTCCATCTATTTAAAGATATAAACTTATTCAACGGATAAAAGTGAAATATGAAAATGAAATTATTGGACAATTTGTAACTAAATGACGGATTTGTCCAATGAAATATTTTAAAATGAAACATTGCCATACTAAAAATATACAAATAAAAAATAAAATGATTGAAAAAAATAAAAAAGTATTGTTGGACACCTTGTATAATGCATGTATTTATTGTGCCAAGTTGTTTTAGGATATATTATCAATTAATCTTATATGTTTCCTCTTTTGAAAAAGGAATCCCAAGACAGTAAAATCTACTGTCACAGAAGCCACTAGTCACCATTAATATTGAGGATAATCAAGGATTTTAAAATTAATTTATTATTTTTAATAACAGTAAGCATTATATTACATAAAAATGTAGCTTTTGGGGGGGGGGTACTCTTTTATTTTTAAATAAGGAGGTAACTAAAGAAGAAATTATTCCCAAAAATATAAATTTTCCAAAAAAAAATATGTCCAAAAAAAATTTGTTACGAGGTAAAGTATATATTTTTATAGTTACAACATCTAAGAATACCATAACCTAACAAAAATGAGCTATAATTTAACACAGTTTTTGGTTCAATATCAAACTGGTTTTTTTACTGCAAAAAGTAAACTTTTTCATAACTTTAAGGCCAGTATTGGTGTAAATGTTTTAAATGACAAAAATTTGACCTAAGCTAAAATCATTTTTAAATCAAATTTTCTTTTCTATGGCAGTACACAACACTAAGTTTCCTTGTAGGTTTTCTGTTGTCTTTCAATAAATAAGTCCTTCAAAGCAAGTCTTATTTGAACAAAAGAAATTTTCTTTATTAAAAAAGCTCTAGATTTAAGAAAAACTGAGCAAATGCCCTCAAACCATGCGCATCGGAAGTATTAATAGATTTATATATACTTAGTGGGAAGAATTTAATACAATTTTGTAAAAATAACTTGCTCTAGACGGTCTTCAGTTCACAGAACTTATTTGTTAAGAGCAGTCAATCAATTATTCCAAGCTGGATAGTGTCTATATATTATCAATAAATTTGCTTACATCAAATGATGTTCTGTGGATATGTAATTGTGGTGATCAACATTTGCGAATATGAAATTTATTTTATAAAGATAGATATGTATTTTAACGTTCAATATTTTCAAATATATATAATGATCTTTATTAAAAAATAAATATCTCGCAAATCTTTTTAAGTACTTCATAGTTAAATGCAATTGTGTTTTGTTTTTTTAGGCTGAAGGAAGATATGGACTTCGGGGGATATAAATTCCACGCAAGTATCAACTAAGATAATAAATTGAACGTGCATGATTGAGGCATATATATGAGTAGCTTAACTGGGGTTTTATTCATGATTGAGGTAAGGATTTTGGTCTTTAACTGAGTTTTTATTTTATTGATCTGCTAACAAAATCTCATATTTTTTTATGTAACAGTATAATTGCAACGATCACTAAACTGTTGATATATTTTTTTACGAGAAGTCTAATGTGAAGAAGATCTATCAATGCGATTCTAATGTACATCCTTCATGAAATGGGGTCGACTCACTCGAGGTTTTAGCTCATGTGAGCTACTATTGACAACAAAATGGGCGAGCTTGACTATTTCATCTTCTCTTCGTCTTGTGACTTCAAAAAAGAGGTATCGATTATTTCCATCCTATGAAGATGTTACGTTAGTTGAAAGTAACAATTTTATGAAGTGCAGGTTATAAGGGAATTTCATACTTTTCTACTTGGGTTTGCTTTTGAAGAAGTCTCTTCAGCGAGTGTTATGACTAACATTTTCTTCAATAAATTGTGGAATGTATATTTCTTTATTTTATAACAATGAATAGTTCAACAAACATAAAAATTAGTCTTGAATAATGCAAACTAAAACACAGTCAATACACATGTTAACGGGGTGAACATCTCAATCGATCTCTTCGTCGGTTCGTCCCCTCTAGGGGTATGTAACGGAGTGGGCTTCTAACGGCGATACAGGTTTGGTAATATTTCTGATAGATCGGACAGCGAGAGAGGACCACATCCCTCAGGGACCGGATTCTTGACTGAGGGAGTATATCTTCCCGAGAGAACACTTATTTTTATCTTTATTGTTTACTGTAGTGACGGAAGACAAAATATCTATTCTCTTGGGAAACTCATCCCTATATTTTAAAAATATAGCAAGTGTAACAGAAAAAACCTGTAATACGAAAATTTTTATAAACCGCTGTTACCAGCCACCGACAAGGACAAAAGGATTTGCATGGAACCCAGCGACTGAAGGCACGCTAGCTTGTGGTTTACATTAGATTAGATACATCTAATTGCAAGAAGATGGAGGCGAATTGTCACGCATGCGAAAATCTAGGAAGAGATTTTTTTCTCAATATTATTTAATAATTGTCCTAAAAAATTAGTCAAACTAGAGTAAAACTATCAAAAATCATTTTGTTTTCGAATTTAATTGAATCGATCCACAACTTGAAAATTTTCCTCGTTATTCTGACTGTGCATGAATATATACGCTGTCAACGGATATTTTCAAAAACACGATTCCAATTCCAACAGTTATTCGGTGTACCCATACTGACGTGAAAAAATCGGTCGTCCAATTACTATTTTTTTTTTTTTTAGTTTAGAATTAGGGATTGTTTCCTCAGTAATGAGGCAACATTTAATTAGGGATATTTTTTACCCATTTTTATAAAACTGATGTAATTCCAACTACAGCGGATGTCAACTGTATACAGATATGGTCACTTTTTTTACCGACCATAGGACTTCAAATCCATGGGAATATTACACGCTTCTATCTCTTGAGTTACGTCAAGGCACATCAACGTGAACGGAAATTCAGGAAGGAAAGGAATGGGTCCAAAAAACCGCCATGCACTTTCGTCATGAAGATGTACAGGTCGGTAAAAAAGTGACCAGATCTGTATACAAATTATGGTTTTTAAGACCATTTTGCGTGGGAGCATATAGTGGCGAAAGTCGAAAGTAGGTCTACTTTTCTACTTTAGATACTTATTGTTAAATGGCACCATGTTATGCGCGCAAAATATTCTCCTGTAAAGCCATCATTTTATGAATTGTGAAAGTTGCTGTATAATTTTTTTTTTCTGTTTTAACATTTTATTTTTATTTCAGTTTTTAATAAATTACTGTTCTATAACTTTGTATTTTATTTACAAGTAGTAAATTAGTCTCTTACAATAAAAAATTGGTCACAGGGTGGATTTTACCGAACGGTGGTGGTTTTAATTAGTTGTATTCTAACAGTAAAATAATCTCGTACAAATTGGATATTGTTGACAAGGAATTTTTATATACCCTCCCCATAAAACATATCGCAAAAATTAGAAACACTCGTTCATTTACAAGTGGGAAAATATTTCGGCACCGCCCTCCAAAAATCGCGTGACGTCAACGTACGGACAGACGGCATACCTATTGTCTCAAACTTAATTATTTACATTATACAATAATGAGATCGGATGAATAGTTATTGCATTTCAACGTTTCCGTAACGTTCCAGCTACCGTTGTCTAAAAGAATTTAATTTCTTGAAAATTTTTATCCATAACTGAAATAATCTTCGTTCGAAATATATAAAATATCTATAATTATTTTCTGCCAAATCGTGAATTTTTAGTATTTAATTTCCACGGTTCAAACTTATAATACAAACACCAATTTTCTACGGTAGTGTCTGCCAAAGCCTCGAACACAAGAAAAAAACAGGCGTACATTGTATACTTTGTCCTTTTTTGACGGGCAGCAATACACCCTCATTATCAATGGAAATCTGCGAAAATTTGTATACCGTTGGCTCAAATAAATTTCGTGGTAACAAACACTTTAGATAGGACATTACGTGTTTTCGAATTTTCTTTTCTAGTCTACTCTGTTTTATCACTAATAACAATCTTCCTCAACACACAATGTCCTCTTTATCTATTAGGAGGGACTTTCTCTTGGTAAATTCGTGTATAAAAGTTCGTAATAAGTACTTATCATTGAAACGACTATGGTTTACGATTATTTTATAGCTGGGACCCAGAAGTCGTGCTGCTAGTTAAAAATGGACAGAATATAGTTTTTAGCCGACTCGGGTCCGCTTTGGTTGGTAGGAACTTAGGATAACCAATTGGTAGATCTTACGTCACTAGTATGACGTAAAGTACCAATTACAGGCGAATTCGTTTGGTTCTCAGTTGGTACAGTTGATTGATGAAATTGACATTTATGTATTGCGCTCGGAAAAGATGTTTTTTGAGTAAAAAACTGCAAAGCCCTTAACAGGTTGGCAATAGACAACAGAGCGTCTCTAATATGGCTGCCGATACATGAGGGGATTGCAGGTAATGAAATGGCGGACCATTTAGCTAAAGGAGACTTCATAGGTCCGGAACCGTTTTGTCGAATCACAAAAGATTACATAAGAGGGGAAATCGGGAACTGGCTAGATAGGGAACACCAACTCAAATGGAGATTGACACAAGGGCACCTCCATACAAAGAGTTTACTGGACAAGTTATTCTCAATCAGGCTATTGAAACTGGGTAAGAGACATCTGAAGACAGTTACCGACCTGGTGACTGCACCCTGAGGAAACATCTGCACAAAATGGGCAAAGTTAGTGAACCTATATGCAGAAAATGTTGTCTTGATGATGAAACACATACTCTGTTTCTGCGAGAACTTACAAGTACTTGGACAGCAGCACTTTGGAGGGGAATTAATACAACCATTACAACTACTGAAAATCCCTTCAGTCAAACTAGTGGCCTTTATAGAAGACACGAAGCTTCTGCAATGGAAGTAGATAACATGGGAAATGGTACAAAGATTCAGTTCAAATGCCTGGGCTGTTGTGAACAACCCGAATGAATGGATGAGTTTTCCTATATGTTCTTGGAGTTTTGAGTTGAATATATATTTTTGTATGGGTAAAAAAAGGAAGTTCTTTGTTTGCTTCTGAACGAAGTATTTAAAAGACTTGCTTTCAAGCAACCATTTGAGCATTATTACAAATGTAATGATGTAAATATAACAGCAACAGCCCCATCACTCAAAAAAAAAGTAAAAACGTACTTACCAGTCCTTAACAATTGGCATTTCTCCCTATTCGCCCAAAATGACAGCTTCTTGCCATTTATAATAAAATCTACAGATTCCATTATTACTAGACAAACAAAAAGAAAAAAACAGACAAAACTTCAAGAATTTTAGAACATTGACCAAAAATACAATTTGTTCTAAGGACTTTTTTTATTTACAAATAAAAAGCAAGACAGAAACTACTTTGGACAAGGATAGAAAGCTACCAATTTCATTAACCATACTGCAGATCTCAGTATGTGATACCAAAGTTAGCTTGATGTCTTTACAAAACCCATAATAAGGGGTTTCTATCATTTCTCAACATTATTCTACTAGTACAATAATAGAACTCATTGTACTAGTAAAATAATAGGTTATTTGTAAAGTCTGTTTTGTTAAAAGTAATCTAATTATTAGATGGTTGAAGATAAAAGGAATTATAATATTAGTCGAGGTGTCAAACATTTAGATAGGCTACCTGAATTCTATTTTTGTTACTTGGTCTTAAAACATGTTTGTTGCTAGGAAAATAATGAATGTACAATATTGTAGAAGAAACCTCTGTTCTTGAATGGCATAGTAAACAATTATGAATTTAAACATGTGTGAAGATGTAAATTAAAATAAAAAAATAATATACAGGATACTAATTTAGATCATTATATTAAATCGGCATAACAATGGATACAATTTGGTAAACTTGCCTTATAAAGATTTGTATTGTTTATAAAAGAAAGTTGTAAAATGAGACTATTTTTAATACCGAAATCATGAACATATTTACAAATTTTAACTATAAATTATTCAAATTTATCACCATACTTATTTTCTTGAACATCTGTATTGGGTCCTCTAGTAAATTTAGCTTCTGATGAAGATTTATTAAAAGGTTCTTTAAAACTACTGGTCCGTTGCTGTGTATATTCCTCCCTGTTTTTCTTCCTTAATTCTTCATAAGTTGTAGACCTTTTTTGTTCAGGAGGCATTTCTTCATAAAAATCTGAATGTTGGTTATCAAGAGATGGTCTAAAATGATCATCTAAACCAGGAGTTTCAGGTCTTGAAGTATCCAAGTCGAGGCTACTAAAGGGATTTACGTCACTATAGGTGTCAGCTGGGGAGATACCTGAAAATGGGGCCAAAGAGAAACCTGAAATTAAGAGATACTATTTTAGTAAATGCCCTTGATTAATGATTGCAATAACTGATTTACTGTACCTGGTCCAAATCCACTATCCACCGTGTCGGACACTTTTCCTCGCCTTTTTTGTCTTAGCATCTCTCCTATTTGACTATGGGGCAACTGCATCAATTTTTCTGCACATTTTGATTGGTACGAGAATTTACCGACAAAATAACCAACAACTGCACAAACTATAACCTTCGGTGTAGCTCCAAATCGTGGGTTTCCTTTCAAAAAGCCAGTTTTTACTCCATAATATGCTGCGCCGCCTAAAATAGCGCTGAGAGGAATACATCTTTGGTAAAAGCTTTCTTTGTTGCATTCCTTTAAAACTCGGAGTTCATCGGAAGTAAACTGATATCTGCTTCTAACATTATTAGGATCAATAGGTCTTCTACGATTTTCTGGATTTTCAGTCTCTGTATTATTTATCATTTCGACTTTCAAAAGAAATTTAGGTTAGGATTAGAGCTATTGAATCTTCTTTTTTTACAAAAGTCAAAACATTCTAGGTGTGCCTCTGAGACTAATCAGTAAAGGCCATTATCTGTGATTATGAATATTATAAATGTTTTGACCTTTAATTAAATAATAAACCGATGTCTCTAATTAAATATCAACTAATAAAACATGTAGGTATGTGATGGCTAAACTGTAATTAATTTAGGACTGGAAAATTATTCTGAAAGCAGTCGCTAAGAACATTTAATTGTAGGTAATTTCCCCATCTGATAAGGAAATCCAGTTTTTTAGTATATAGGAGAAAAACCGGTCTATCAAGGTTAAACGCAACCAAAGTTGCACAGTATAAATCATGTTGAGGAAGTACCTAGATATGAGATACTATTTTAAAAATTTGTCAGTTTGCCAACAATATTCACTATTGAGAATTTCGAGTCATTCCTATAGGTACCTACTGTCTATAAATCAACTTATTTTTAGATAAAAAAAGTAGGATTAGACAAACAAAATATTTTTCAAGGTCTGCAATTAAACCAGTTTTAATTATAAAACAAACAAGTTCCCAGGATATCTTTTATTATTCAAACAAATATAATTCTAATAATTAAATTTAATAACGCACAATATTTTATAACATTAAGAAGAAATGTCTTGATGTATCAAAACTCCTGAGATTACAAGCACTCAATTTGGGATCTAAAATTACTAACAAAATAATATACTAAATCTATTTATTCTTAGCGTCTGGAGCAACATTTGAGGGAGTCAAACCATAATATGGGGCTGAGAATGGGCCAAAGATAAATGCTGAAATAAAAATACATTGTTATTACTTACATATTTGGGTAAAACAAATATTTCATAAATCAAACAAAAAATTGCATCACAGTCATATTACTTAATCCTATATAAAAATGTCTTATAAGTTAACTCAAATTTGGTGAATGTTCAGAAAAGTATTACCTGCTCTGGGTCCAAAACCGGGTCCTCCTTTGGATCTTCTCAACATTTCTCCTATTTTACTGTCTGGGAGTTGCTTCAGTTTATCGGCACATACTGACCGGTAGGAAAATCTTCCGGCAAAGAAGCCGACAATTACTGCAAACAATACTTTAGGAATTGCACCAAGTCTTGCATTTCCTTTTAGATAGCCAGATCTTACTCCATAATAAGCAGCACCTCCCAAGATGACACTTAGAGGAAGACATCTTTGGTAAAAGCCTTCCCGCATACATTCCCTTATAACTCGGAGTTCATCAGCAGAAAGTTGTGGTCTTGGTGGTCCTGGTGGCTTACGAATTTCTGGAGTTTCCGTTGGTGCGTTTGCCATTTTGAATAATCAAGTCACTCAAGAAAAAAATCTTAACTAAACTATAGTAGAGATAAGGATAAGGTAAAATACTAAAATAGAAAATAGGTGTGGACAATTGACATATTTGACAAGTGAAATTCTTCTTTTTTATAGTTGTTGTTCAACTTTAATTACAACCACTTAACAAAAGAAGCCCAACAACAACTGTAATTCAAGACTTTTAAACATTGTGTGTATTGAAATACATAAACATAGTAATTTGAAATAATTAATTATTTAAAATTAGTTTTATTAGTATAAATCAATTTTCATAATCGAACTGATGACAGGTAAGAATACGGAATGAACTTGTTATAAAAGAAGATATATTGCATTATTTACATAAAATAACACTGGGTTATTCCCAATTTTTTTTATTTAACTCAAATAATTGTGTTTGCAAATTTCTAAATAATGGGTGACTCACAAAATGTACCATTTTCCAATGAGGATATTTTAAAATTGTGTAAACCTGTTTCAGAATCGACAAAAGTATGCATTTTTCCATTTCAAATATTTGTATATTTTTTGCGTTTCGTTGTAGGAATTTATTATGCAACAAACAATGTATAGAATTAAAGACCCAAGATTATCAATACCATTCTATACTGAAATCTTAGGAATGCAACTTTTGACCAAATTAGATTTTCCAAGCATGAAATTTTCGTTATATTTTTTGGGATATGAAGAACCAAAGGATCTTCCAGAAGGATTGAGTTCCAAAGATCGAATTAGCTGGACATTTGGGAGAAAGGCAACAATAGAGCTCACACAGTAAGTTTGCAAGAATGTATTGTTTGGTAAAATACAATACATTAGATTTTTTTAAGTAACTGGGGAACTGAAAATGATGATAGTTATCAGCCACATAATGGTAATCAAGAACCCAAGGGCTTTGGTAAGTGCTTTCAATTATTTTAGATCAATATTTTTTTAAATTTTAATAATGTTAATACTATTTATTATCTTAGGACATATTGGAGTAATGGTACCAGATGTATATAAAGCTTGTGAACGATTTGAGCAACTTGGTGTTAAATTTATTAAAAAACCAGATGATGGAAAAATTAGAGGCATAGCTTTTATTACAGACCCTGATGGATATTGGATTGAGATATTTAATAACCAAAGAGTAGGAGATTTGATGTTTAATTTCAATTAAACAATTATAATCAATTTATGTATTTCAATTTTGCTCAATAAGATGTGCATTAAACATCAAGTTTATGAATCAGCCTTTACTCTAGGATTCATTAAAATGGTATCTAATTTACTGAAAATTCATTAAAAATATGTTATTAGAACTCCTCTATTTTCCTAAAAAAAAACGGTATTAACAGAATAACCAATATTTTGAACAATAATAAATTATTTATTTACATTAAACATGTTACATTAATAACTACAATGTACATAATAAAAAAAATTGAAAAGTACAATACAATTAAGCAAATAAAAATGTAAATATGCAGATTTAAGAAGTTTTATAAGAAAAACAACAAACATACAACAAAAACATGTCCTGTTTAAAACAAGTTTTGAACATTCTCCAAAAAAGAAATAATTACCCTATGGGCTGAGTGCCTAAAAGATATTGAATTACATTTCCAACAAAAAACGTCACGGGATCATCCCCAAACCTCCTTTGTTGCAATTAAAAGAGCAAGGCAAGTATCGTAGGAGATAATTAAGGTACCACCTGCAAGAATAATGCCCCAAGAAAGTCGACAATTATGAAAATAATTTAAAAATCCGAGAGTTTTCTGTTGATTAGTAATTTTAAGTCTGTCGGAAAGAATATTCTAAGGTAGCTGTTTCTTTTTCAGAAAACATTTAAATTATTTGATCATTTAACAGACTATATGAGTAACATACAATCATGGCCATGCCATACACTTTACTTGTAACCAACACCTGATATCTGAAGTTGCAGTGCCCTGCTGTTTTTAGATTATTATTTATTAATTGAATAGATGAGGCTTTTACTTGATGAATATCCATACTGACACGATGAAATAAAACAATTTATTAATTGTTTTATTTCATCGCGTTATTATTTAATACTTTCCAATAAAATGATTTGTGGTGGTAAACAGATGAAACTGGATTCAGGAAATATGGTTGGTTACTCTTCTAGTGGGTTCTTTGTTCAGAGTGTAAATTAGTTTTAAACATCTTTTAAATAGTAAATGTTGTTTTCCTTATTTTTAGTCGTACCTCGTATTTTGAAAGTTACCTACTTTAATCTTATTGTTACAAATAAACACTTTACAGAGGATATTTGTCTGTTGCTTCAAGTACCGAGTAGTTAGGACTAGTACACGGGCGATAGGCAAGACAAGGGCAAAAATAATGTTTATTTTCTTAATAGTTTTAATTTTCACTCAAATATCACAGTTGAAATACGAGTTACGACTTAATTCCTTAGTTTTTCGCATGAAAATGTGGAATGTCATAAACCCCCGATTAGATCAAACATAATTTAATTAAAAGCAGTTATAGTAATGAAGTTACCATACTAAAAATTATTTTATGGAAAACACTAAGTAGATTAAGAGCTGAGGTAGTGCTGATTGGTCATCGAAAAGTGTTAGTGTTAGAGTTTTAAATAGCAAAAATGTGCTATAAACAATAAGTATATATTGCATAAAAACGTCTATTATCAACAAAACTATTTTTTTTTGTAAAAAACAGCGACTGTAATGAATTTAAAATGCGCAAAAATATTCCAAGCGGTTGTAAACGCACTGCTATTGCTTGCGCCATCAGACCATATGATCTCAGTACAGCGACCATGCGATAAGGTAGGTAGACAGCTGGACAAAATCATACTGCATAATGTAGGCCAGTTTGGCGCTTGAAATGATTTTAAACGGGACTTTAATAGGTTTACCAAGTTGTTATTGATTAAAAAAATAGAAATTTCTCCATTGAAGTATAATTTTGGTCAATAAAAATGATTAAGAATCGTCATAAAGTAGTTACACAATGATAAGTATTGCCATGGCTAATGCTAGTAACCAATATATAATAATTTATTTAACTAAATAACAAATTTTAAAATAGTTTGTTAATTACAAAAATAGGTAGTCTTTTGAAAAGATAATGGTTTATTAGAGTAATTGAATAAACCTAAATTCGTGAACTCAAAAATTTGTATGTACATTAAATTTCTTTGTTTTATTCCTTGAATTCTAAAAATATCTGTTAATTAACCATGCACCTATTTATAAACAAATTAATATAAACACCAGTTTAATTCCACCATACCGCTTAATATACAATAGAACACCACATTTAGATATCAACTAGTATTAATAATGTTTAAAAATAGAATCTTCTCTTTCAATTGCACAATAATATAAGAACGAACGAGTTTACATCCAGAATATTCTATGCAAATAATTATCTCTACCCATCACAGCATTATTACTCTCTCATTTATACAAATAACACGGGAACACTTTTTTTTCTTGGTCTTATTTTATGGAGTCAATTTAGATAAATATGATAATGAAGTACTTGGCCTATAAATTGACTCTGGTTCTCATTATAAACAATTCTATCAATAAAAATTTCAAAAACTAATACCTGGCTACTGAAAAATTGTGAAACAAGAAAATATTCTCAACTGAAATTGTTATGTACAAACTAATTAATATTTATCGTCTATTAAATAAACAACTAACATAATATATTTTAAGGTACTTAATACATATTCATAGTGATGTTCAGAGTATAGCCGTGGTCGTATGTCACCTACCCTAACAAAAAAATACCTCCTAACAGTAGTAAGCAATCATAAGCTTAAGTGATAGCGAAAAGGTTAGAACATCAAAAAAAGTGTAGAGAAAAATCGAAGCCGCAACTTGTTACAGAATACAATGAATTTATGGAAGGTGTGGATCACTGGGATCCAAATGATAAAATATTAAGCTGGATTTATAAACTCTGTTGTTCGTCGTTTGTGATTCCCGCTGCTCGAAAATAAAACATTGATATCACATACATGCGTTTATAAACCGTTGTTGTTCGTCGTTTCCACGCCGTTCGTCGTTGCTCTCAAATAACCAAATGTTATATCTTGTTATTCGTGATTCGCAGTTCCACCAATGAAAACTGAAGTTAGTGCCACGTGACTTAATATCTGCCAATCGTGTCAAACTCCAACTTATTTTTATATATTGATACAAAAACAATAATAATCTGTAACGTCAATTTTTTTGTCGTATGTCATGCGTCACCTTTGTGACCAATCAAATTTCAGCATCGTCAACAACGAAAAACCAATATAAATTAGTCGACTCGGGAACAACCGTGAATAACAGAGTTTTTAAATCTAGCTTTATAGTTGCGATCATAAAGTTTTGAAATGGTACATCAAAGCTATTGGGATCGCCCTATGATAGCAGACTACTGTTGTAACTTTAAAAGAGACCAGATTCTCAACTCTCATTGGTATTTCTCTGTTTTTTATACTTTTTTCATTTGATCAATGATTTCATTTTTAAAGTTTAATTTGCAGTATGAATGGATTACCGTTATCTCAAAAAGTAGAGTAAAATCAACAAATATATTATTACATTCGTTTTCAATAGACCAAAATTACCTAAAAATAGACCCATGCCGCAGATTCAGTGTTCCCTTGTGTAATTTTTTGTAATATATCTAGTACGGTCCGAAATTAATTCGATTTGATCTAAAACCATTCATTTAAATTCATATAATAATTTCTCTTTTATAAATATTTTCTGAGTAGTGCTAAATACAATTACCTAAAAAATTATTAGAATAATTCTGTTTTGTACTCTGTCAAGTTTGATGTAAATTTTCTGTGTTTCTATCCTTTTTTTTTTGTTATCCATCCGTTTATTGCTATCGTTTTATAGAATTTTATTTGCAATAATGTAACCCCGAATACTCGCACTGAATAAAAAACAGACATTTACAATACGTATATCGTATAAGATTTCCTGTTCCTTGTCCTTATTAAGCTAAGTTTCAATTTAGTCTTAATACTTACGTTATTACCTATAAATTTCTGCACAATAATAAAACTATTTTTCTAATATGGAATTTGATTTTGATAATACTGTATCATGTCATAAGTACGTGTCCTGAAGTTAAGGAAACTATTTCTGATTATCTGCAACATGTAATTTGCGGCTTCTTTATCGGTAACTCCAGGGCTAAACCGACCGCGAAGTAGTTTAATAGTTTGCCCTCTAAAACATGGAAGGCCAGTGTCTAACATTAAAGACACTAGTGATATGATTGCTTCACATTGAGGCCTGAAAATAAATATAATTTTTCATCAAATAGATTGTAAAAACAAAAAAAGGTAAAACTGAGTTAGATACTTACCTTACTGCGAGGTATGCTTGAACACAAAGATCGGAGAACCACTTGAAAGGAACAGCTTCCATTTTACCGCCCATAATCATTACCATTTCATCAGTCAATTTAATATCTGGTTCGAATCCAAGGTTTCCACCAGGAGAGGATTCAAACATAAATCCAAAGTCTAAAAATATAGTTACTAAGTCATATGAAACCATCCCAATATATGATTCAAATTCAAAACGATAACATTGTTCTAAACTTACCAATATGTATGATATGACCATCAGTGTCCAACATAATATTTCCATTGTGTCTATCTTTAATTTGTAGTAAGAATCCGATAACACTGTACGCAGCCATTGATATGATGAAGTTTCTTCTGGCGTTCTGGAAGTCTCTGGTACTCTCATCGCCATATTTTTTTAAGAAGTATTCGTACATTCCTATGTCCGTTTGTCTACCTAACTGATCTCTCGATTTTGCATTTGGTACACATTCTATCACACCACACTGAAAATAAGTTTAGTAACCAATATAGTTATTACATACTTATATTGCAGCTTCCTGTAAATTTGTCGTATTTTAGTAAAGCGTGTTACCAATAGATATTGAAGATAATAGATTTAATACTATTATAAAGCAATACAAAGTTTAGAACAATATTTTTCAAAAATGAATAACCGTTCAACTAAGAAGAAACAACTACTTCTTGGGCTATATGCCCGACAGACATTGAATTGCACTTCTAAATTAAATGGGGTTGGTATATCTGCAAGATATAACCAACCATTTTGGTTTGTAGCTAATAGGGAGAACATCACTTTGTAGACCGGTTTCGGCGTATTTGCGCCTCTTCAGTACAAGGCAGATATCGACCGTCCAAGAGCTCTGAGAGCCTAATCTTGGACTGGAGACAACATTGAAATCACATCAATACATAATTACAAACCGAGATGGTTTTATGTCAATCTAGAATTTTGGTTTGTGGTTGGATGTGGGGATGTCGCTGTTATCGTATGTTTAACATTTCCTTTACTTGAGTATTGATGTGATTTCAGTGTTGTCTCCAGTCCAGGATTATGCTCTCAGAGCTCTTGGACGGAGGATATCTACCTTGCACTCATGAGGCGCAAATACACCGAAACCGGTCTACAAGTGATGTTGTCCCTTCTAGCTACAAACAGAATGGTATTTCTTTCAGATATACCAACCCCGTTTAACTGAGAAGTGTAATTCAATGTCTGTCGGAGCATATAGCCCGAGAAGTAGTTGTTTCGTCTTAGTTGAACGTCATACTTTTTTGAAAAATATTTTTCAAAACTTAGTAGGTTGTTTATAATAGTATTAAATCTATTATCTTCGATATCTGATATAATTATAGATCAGAATATAGTTTTAATACAATAAGAAAAATCCTTTCTTGCATCAAATATTGAAATAAGAGCAAGTGTTGTTTTATAAAACCAGGGCGTAAAAAGCTTAAGGTGGTGTTATTGGGCTGTTTTGCGCACTTCGTTAAAAATAAGGGTTTTCCAGGACGACAATTAACATCCTGGCTGAAAAAGTGGTATAGAATTACATCGAATAAGTTGTTTAGAACGGTCAGTTCAATTTTACGCCATATAATGCGAAATTTAATTTTCTTTAAGGAGTCAGTGACTTTGTTTTAGATAATAAATATCGTAACCTATTTAAAGTTCAAAATTAAGTCGAAAGCATTTCCTGAGATAAGAACTAACCGGATAAATTTTATTATCTAAAATTACCCTATACAAAGAAACTTTGATATAAATCGAAATAATTCCATTAAAAGAAATTTGGAAAATGGACTAAAAATATCTTCGATCATTAAACAAATTACATAGCTTGTTGGATCGTTTCAAATTGCTTCACAAAATTAACATATTTTGAGACTCAAATAAAATATTTGGTATAAAAACAAAACATTCGATGTTGTCACGTAATATTTAAAAGTAAATGTCCAACACTGCTTATATCGAATGTTTACGTTGGTCGAGAGATTTTTGTTTTTGAGCATGCCTCTTGTATTCAACTATTGTTAGTTTTATGGAGCACCAAGGATACTTTGTTTATTCACTTAAATTGTATTTAGAAAATGGCGATTCGCTGGGAAGTATGCAAAAGTGGAGTTTTTCACAGAAAAAGAAATGTTCTGAACTCCGAGATTTTTGCTACAAACTGTGTTGTCAGTATGGTGGGTTATTCACGGAGTCTGTGTACTGATTGATCATTAATATCCGAGATACAGTGTTTATCAATTTTGGTTTTCTTTCTTATGTCAAAAGTGGGAAACCTGGGCGTCGACCCAGCACTGTAATGGAACGCCTCTGATGCGATAATTACGCATTACGATAATTACGGTGAAGCAGAGTCGACCGCGGTTAGTACTTGGATGGGTGATCACTTGGGAAACACCATACAGCCTGCAGCGAAACACCTTAGATTACTAGGGTGAGTAGCATATCACAGCTCGCAGGCATTATACCAGTGAGCACGAGGAATAATGTAGATATGCCGTCTTTCGGATGAAACGTAAAACCGAGATCCCGAGTCCATGGTTGTTGGGATCGATAAAGATCCCTACCACTGGTTGGAACAGTAGTGGATAAGGCAAAATTTCCGGTTAGGGGTAGAGTGCTCCCGGCGTCGGTGATTAGTCTCAGTGGCAGAAATAGACCGACGTTAAAATAACCGAATGAAAAAAAGTGGGAAACCTAGTGGATTTTTGATTGTTGGCACCTTGTCCAATATATTGAAAAGAAAGGGTATCTGAGTAGTAAAAAAACACTGAATAACTTACCCCTGGAGCCGTAGCCACGACTCTATAAGGAAACAAATACAATTCTAACCCGACAGTTTGAAATATATTTTTAAATATTCCAATAACTTGCAGCGCTAACATATCCTGTCTTACATCATCGCCGACTTTAAATATTGCGGCCTGCCACAATTCAGGACCAAGACTCTGATCCCGTGTCTAAAAAAAATCGTTCATTATACATTTAATCAGAATTTTTGTTATTTCCATACCTGATTTGTTGATACAGCCATTGCTATACTTTCTAATTCGTTTATACCACATTTAGTAACCTTAAATCTAGCCAAGTACGGTGCTTTCGCCGCACTTTGCATGGGAGTACCACTTTTGTAGTCAATATCAATTACCATAGCTTCTGGATTACTCGGTAAGTAACATCCAGATTGAACCTAAAAAATACATGAAAATAACTTGTCGTTGGGTATTTTTGAGGAAAAATTGGGATTAATATTATTACGTCGGACTTGTACTAAGGATATGTACAGATCCCTAAAGAAAAAGAAGAAGACATAAATCTGGAATTATCAAGAACTGTCATCGAAAAGTTGTTAATTTTTCTTAATTCTTCAGTTGTTATGGTTGTCTGCGGTGGGATTACATCTGCTTATGGTAAATACTAGAACCACCGTATACGACAGAGACATGGATACTTCCGGACCCCCAGCATGGTTTTTAATGATGGAAGAAGAGGAAGAAACACGCAGAAAGGAGGAAAAAGAGGAGAGATGTAGAAAAGAGAAAGAAGAGAAGGAAAGACGCAGAAAGGAGAAAGAAGCAGAGAAGGAAAGAAGCGAGGAAGAGAAGGGGAGACGTAGAAAGGAGGAAGAAGAGGAGAATGAAAGACGTAGAAAGGATGAAAAAGAGAAGGAGACGTAGAAAGGAGGAGGAAGAAGAAGAGAAGGAGAGGCGTAGACAAGTAGATGTAGAAATTATGAATGGTCTAACACAAATTCAAGAAACATTAAAGCTAGAGGTAGGACAGCTTAATGATAGAGTAGTATTTCTTTTTCTTTAGGGACCTCTACATATCCTCAGTACAGGTCCGACGTAACAATATTATGAAAGTATTACATTCATTTTTTTTCAAGAAAAGATGAGTTTTTGTGGTATAATAAACAAAACCAAGAGATGAAGCATGTGATTAGGAACAACGATATTGACATGACATTGACATATTAGTAGCGTTCGGTATTAATCTCAGACCAATCTAATTAACCTGAATCGTTCGTTTATGGCGTCTAGATGTAGGGGAAATAAATTTTAACCGTTCGGCAATTTTAATCGGATGATGATGTTACTCTGAGAATTTTGGCAGTTGAAAGCGATTTTAATCTGAATTTATCACACTCGACTGAAACAAAACAGGTGTGAGACTCTGCACACTATAGAATTCTACTATCGACTCTATTCACAAGACTTGTCGACAATTTCTTCGTAAATACTTCAATATCTTTCAAACGGATAGTAATAAGTCAGGAATAAAAGAAGAGTTGTCCACAGTATACAGAGTGAGACTTTCGACTCCTGTCGACTGGAATAATAGTAATCTACTGAAGAAAGCGACTGGTAGAATTCTACAGTGTGCAGAGTCCCAGTACAGAAATCAAATATAAGCTAATATGGCATTTGACACTTTTGACTGATAGTGATCTGTACCGTTCGTTTAATACAATCACTCCGTCTGATTCGTGGTATCTCGGATATATTTACCGAACTCGCTTATTACAGTATCCATTACGAATTAAATACACATGTGGTTGTATTTACCTTTATTTTACTTAGAGCTTCTAGACAAGCTCTCTTTCGTTCGATACCTTTAGGGAATGGACGAATTTCTCCGGAAATGTTAGTAATTTTATCGAAAAAGTCAAATTCTCGTTCGTAAAATAGTTTCGCTGGACCAGAAAGCTCACTAACAATATTACCTACTAGAGATTCTAAAATTTCATAGATAGTGGCTAAAAAAGAAACAAAAAGTTACAGACGATTATATTGCTAAATAGCAAAATTTGACAACTTACGGTCTTTCTGTTGCATATCTTCGTCCATAAACATGTTGGTCTTCATGTTCCATATTAGTTGGTGGGCGACAATTTGTGATTTTTTTGCAATGTATTTTATAAATTCATTCACATATCCCATCTAAAACAAATATGTAATCATGACATCATTCTATTATGAGGTTGGAGAAGAAAAAGTTAAAAACGTTAACCATTAATTCCCCCATTTCATGGGACCTCACAAAATTCACCTAATTAGGATTTTGGCTAACTGATATTTCGGATATTTTTTTATTGCAGAATAATGTTTTGGATCCGAGGGTGAGAAATCGTTCAAAATATATAAACTTAATTGACGTTGCATGGAAGGTACAAACTATATGCTCTGCTTTATTATCTTCCAAACAAAGGAAGGCACGCCGGATCTTCCCGACATTCCAGGTCTTCTTGTATGAAGATTCAGACGATAGTAGCATGTAAGAAAGTAAGTTTAACAACGAAGGTTGCAGTCCAACAATTCTGGTAAATTTGAAGCCCGACACCCTTCTTGCAGTCCATGTTCTCAATGTTTATTACACCAATCTTAATAAGATGGCAATGTCAGGTTCGATGAAGAGAGAATCTGTCGTTTATTACTTGCCACAGTTCACTCTAGATACAATTTGTTAAGGAGAGTTAGATTCTAACTTGGATGTTGCTCTGCTCTAGGTTTGTGATCATATAAACATGCACTAGAGTCTGAGGGAGGTGGGAGACCTACAGCTCTTAGTAGCTATATCAACGTTATAAATGATTAAATTTAGAATATCTTACTTTATCATGTCTTAGAGCTTGTACAAGTTGTGGAATGTAAAATAATACAGCGTCAGCAGGATAGGAACTCAGCACTCTTACCGCGTACTGTGCTGATATTGGATGCGATGGGAATTGTCGACTGAAGAATGCCAATGCCTGAAAACAAACAAATTGTTATTTATTTTAATCTAGTTCTACACAAAATTCAATAAAGATTCTATTATTAGTCTGGAATTTTTATTAAATATAATTACTGCAATAAATAAGCTGGTGGTTTCAAACTATTAATGACACATGACAGCTGTCATAGAAAGTCTTGCATACAATAATTTTCGTTTCAATTGCTTAATCTTAAAAAATATTTCATTACAGAAATTGTCTTACCTGTATAGGGGAAATACGAGCCCAAGTAAGCATATTTACCAACTTAGGACTATCATTTAAAATAGCTTCTGTTGTAACCAAATATTGCAAAGCTTCAGCCACATGAGCCACCGTTGTTGGGTTCATCTGTACTAAGTTCTTTATCTCACTTATTATAGCATCGTTCATTCTAAATCTGTAAGAAAAATTCTGCGTTATTACAAATTAACTATGAATATCATCAATAAAATCCGAAATCTTTTGTCAATCTATTTGTTGAACATTTTAATATTCTCAGGTACATTGCTGGCTTTGTCTGGAAACTATTCTCTATTTGGCCTTGGAAATGACTTTAGCAGATGATTGGTAAACGTTAAAAGTTGATAACTGGACATCCACCTCTTATAAATTCACATAATAACTTTAGCAGATAAAACCTTTGTACGAACTTCTTCAGAAATGACAGTTACTCACTCCATTCAAATCCAATCTTAACAAAATTCATGTACAACAACAAACAAAGTAACATAATAAAATGTAATATTGTTTCTATTATGCATGTTAAAAATATATATGAGAGTTACCTTGTTGGTAAGAAAACGGCTAAAACGGGTGATATGTCCCAAGCCAATCGTGTATAATCGTGCCACTGTTTTTCGGTAATGGTTTTAGCTCTCCAAAAAGCAACATTTTCTTCGCCAGCCATTTGAATTTCAGGTCTAAGAGTTGGATTATGCCAGACTATAAGAAATTCGATCTCCACAGCCTGTAACACAATACAATTACAAATTTTAATTGATTTTAGATAAATGTTATTTAGTATTATTTTAATAATTTACAAGATCATCTTTAAATAAGTCAGACAACTAGAATCAACTTAAAACCTATTAGGTGCGAAATCTTTCATATCTTACCAATAATTCCAGTATCAGATTTCTCTTCTTTAAATAACATTTAACAAAATTATCAGCAACAGGTATCCGTTTGGTCGATTTAGCAGATCTTCTGCTTAAAGTAGTACTACTGGTTGAAAGAGGTACAGTATTAATCCATCCAGTTGGAGCTTTGTTGAAATCGCTAGGTTTTGCCAGTTCATTGCCTTGTATCGAGCTGGTCATAGTAGGTGTGAATTCAACCTCTAAAATCAAAGAATATCGCAAAAATATCAAAATAATAAGCAATGTCTTAGTTTTATTACAAAGTTAATAGTATGAGCACAAACCAAAAGCAACTCTGAAGGTTTCAGGTAATTTTCCTTGGAGGGGCAGCCGGCTAGCTAGCAGCCATCATTTTGTAAAGAATGAAATGGTATAATAAGATATATAAGTGGTGCCTCGTAAAAATAGTATTACATTTTTTCTACTATCACTATCCAAAGTAGGCTCTTGCACATCCAAATCCAACTGGAAAGTTGACTTTTCCGCTATCTGTCATACTTTGACATTATTGGCGCTCTAGAGCGGCAAAGTTACTTTGTCGCTTGCCTATTTTCATAATTTTCCTCAAAAACCATTGAAGGTGGAAAAGTAGTAGCGTGGCTGGAGGTGATATTATGATTTCATTTACAATAAAATAGAAACATTTCAAAAGATATTCGGTAGATCTACGCCGTAAATTCAAGAATATTTAAATTTTGCGTCAAATATTTGTAGCACTGCTAATTCTTTTGAACAATAAAAATCTGGTATTGTCAAAATAGCACATTTAATGTATATGTTAGATAAATACCTCCTACATCACTAGCTTTCAGATACTTTTTATCGGAATGTAAAGTTTGCCAAAATCTTATTAATGTAGATATGTCATCTCTTAAATCTGCAGATTCCTGTGACGGACATGTAACTGGTTTGCAGAAATAATCCAAGCAACTGCAATATATTCGTTCTCTGAGCACATTCTTTCCTAAACTTTTCGGAAGTATATCTCCTTGCAATAATGATAAACCACAAGAGAGAAGTCTAAAAAAAACAATTAAATTAGAGTAAATTTTTTAAGATACCTACTTTTTTTCAATATTGATAAAAGACATAGAAGGAAAAAGATCAATTTCACGTAATAAAGCAGCCATCAGTTCTGAAATGGTATGGGAATGCCCGGAAACATTTAATGAACTAGGCAAAATCAACATCCGTCGTCCTACTGTGGATTCTAGGATAAACGAATTAAAGGAAATGAAATAGCAAATGAACTAGCAAAGAGAGGGGATGTAACATCCTTTTGGGGATTGGAGCCCTTTGTGGTATTATTAATCAATATTGGAAGAAAAAACGAGAAACTGAGATCATTGGAAATATCTAGTAGAACTTACTACATAAATAACTTACTTGAATTTGACTCCGATAGCAGAAATATGTCTGGTCTGTGATGGAGGATCGGCGCCTACGTTCATAGCTAAAGAATTATGTATCAAACTACTTATCATTTCCACTTTCTCGTAGCTACTATATTTGATCGTTTCTACCAACTCGCAAATAAACTGAACCCAAATAGCGTGTGGTTTAACAAAAGGTGGATCCGGTTCCAAGCGACAACCTAAAAATATAAAATTAAAGATATCTCACTGAAAATAAAGTTTCTTTAAATACCTAACCTTCATATGCAGCCAATGGATTAGTTTGAGATTTAGCAGCAGAGAACAATCCAAGTTTCTTTTGAACAGTACATTTCCAAGCAGCGACCATTTCTTGTAAAAATCTAATCTCCAGTTCCGGCCGTGCCGTTATTAACCATTGCCAACATTCTACAGCAGTTCTCATGGCTTCTGCTGTAAACAACTCCACCTGTAAGACACAAACATTAAAGTGTGATACATTAACTTGAAATACGTAGTTGCAATCCATGATTGTACTTTCTTTTTAGTAATTTTAGTTTACCTGAGACCACGCTATGCAATGTAGAAGACTTCTGTTTAAATTTCTGGTAGATATAAGTAATGCTGTAGCTTGCCACAAAGCATCTCTATGCAGAGCATCCGATCTTTCCTTACAAGCTGTCCACACACGATTCATAATCTCATTTACTAAAGAGTTTTTGTCCTTTCCAAATTCCATACCAATCACCTGGAATTAATTATATTCACACTAAAAATAATTTATTAGCTATTGGGTAATTCTATATTTTTCTTTAAATCTGACAACACCGCTCATATTGAATGTTAACTTTTGTTGACAGATGTTTGTACTGATTTTGACCAAATTTTATGGCTGTTGTGTCTCAGCTTACTTCGAAATGAGTAAATGAAAAAGAACGCGCACATTACGCATCTGAGTCAAAAAGAACGCACCTCTTGTCTATCGCGAAAATTCTGACATTAAAATGTCATTTTGAAAGCTTTATGGAATTTCCTAAACTAGGAAAATATTGCTCGAAATTAACATGTAATAAATTCGATTTTCTCCCAATCAAATGCGATGCTTGTCGCCTGGATTTCTGCATCGTCCACTTTAGATATGAAGCTCATAACTGTCAATACGTAAGGAAAAAAATTATTCCTAATATCCAACTGAAAGCGAATACATTCCCGAAATTATTGAAAGAAAATGCCGATATTTTAAACATTAAAGGTAAAGACCCACACATTTTCAGAAATCAAACATGTCGGGTGTGTAATAGATCACAGCCAAATTGTTTGTTAGGAACCCACAAACCGGATTTATCCGTAGGGTACATTTATAAAAATGAAGCTTATAGGAATGACAGCCCTACAGTTATTCACCCTTACGTGAATATATTGAATAATATTTGTACGTTTCAAGCATGTAAACAGAAGGAACTATTGAAAATTATTTGCCCTCACTGTTTAAGAAACTATTGCACACACCATAAACATCCCATTGATCATCTGTGTAATGGATTGAAATTTAAACGAGGTTCTGCAGTGTTTAAAGAAAATCTCGCACACTTTTAGTTGAAACAATGTTTACAATACAATAATTATGATACAAATAAATTATAATAAAGTAATTTCTATAATTTCTTTAACCACAGTGTGTCAGTACAACATTTGCAGTAGTATACTTTCATTAGAATTCTCATAGTTTTAATCCCATTTTGTAGAAACTTTGCATGACAAATCAAGGAAGTATAACTACCGATATCTTCTGTATGTTCCTTGTGGTGTGTTCATTATTATTTTTGTTAATTTTAAAAACCTAATTTTTCTTGATAAAGGTAGCTGGAACGCTACCGAAACGTTGAATTAAAAAATATAAAAAAGATTTAAAAAGTCTATATTGAAGATTAAAAAAATCACACTTACCTCTCCAATATATTTCGACCTTATTGAGGAAACGGACATCAGTTTTGAAGAATCACTTTTAACACACTTCGGTCTCTTCTCGAGCATACTCACTGTTAAATGAGCATTCTGTACATTTGGCGGACCCCATTGAAGGACTGATTCTAGAGCCATGGATAAACCAGAGTGGTGCCACATTCCACCTACTGGTATTTGATTTATGTATTCTTGGAGGTGTGATCTGGTCCAATGCGGTGCCCACTTCAATGCTTCTTTTATAATACGTTCGGCGTTAGCCGCGAAATCCTTTACAATAGTCTAAAATGAATGATCAACATCAATATTGCTAACTAAGGCCTCGTTGTACTATAGTCTGATGATCCAAAGTTCAGGTGAACTATTCATTTAACACAATTCTGGACACTAAGGCTGTATGAAACGTCCAAAACAGAGCTCACTTATATTTAACGAATTAACAGTAATATCTGAAAATTGCTTTACACCGTGGTTTCAAATAGTGAATAATATTGTTTTTTTTTGCAAAAAACACCAACGGTTGTGACAGTCACTGTCCCATTATACAGATATATGCATAGTAGGTCATGACGGTTACTAATAATAATCGACAACTTACTTCCAACAATAACAAAAGTGAAAACTGTTTAAAAATATACGAAATGTGAGCAAATAAGGACGAAACACACACTAAACACTTGTTTTTGTAACGTTTTTCGAACCACTGCCGGCGGTCAACAAATTGAACTGGTTAGCTAAAGAGCCTGAAATGTGTGCAGCCAATTTTACAATCTGTTTATAGAGACACCTCAAATGATTCTAATTAACGCTTAGCTCCTTTGTAAGACGTGTCACCTTGGTGGCTTTTTAAAACGTGACGGTTATAGCAAGTGTGTCCAGCACTGTGTTAACTAATCCTTGATTAACGTGTGAGTAGTTGAAAAGTTCCCAGCAAAGTAATTTGTGAACATCAAGCAATTGCCTACAACCTAACCGGTTTATTGTTATATTTGTTACTATTCTATAAGACAAAAGTTTTGTTGTGGTATATGATAAAATAATGGAGGAAAAGTGCAATTTGTCAATGATGAATCTAACAAACGGGCTTTGAAAATATGAATCTATCTTAAAATTAATTATCCATCCATTTCTCAAAATTATTTAGACGTCGGTCAGTTCTTCGAAATAATTATCCATGCTAATGATTTAATAGAATCTGATATCAACAGCACAAGAAAATCTCATTTAGACGAATACATTATAAATGTCAGTTTCTTTTCCTAATCTCAATTGTAAAAGCTTGAACTTCTTGAACTCGGATTGATCGCTCGCTAACAGACGATACTTTAATTTGTATATGATCCATAGATCAAACGTAGTACAAGGAATATTTGATGAGGATCTGCGATCAACTTTGATCTTCAATTAAACTAGCTTCGTACGAGGCCTAACTAGGGTAAATTACAAACTGTAAAGTATTATTCATATTCTTTTTACCTCTCTAGCTTCCAAAGTGTCCACGAGTTGGATAGTATATTGAGTTTGTGGTATTCTTAATGTAGGTATTTCTTGATTGGGATCTATTTCTAGAGATTGTGACAGGACTTGCATAATATCCAACAATGTCCAAAGAACTCTAAAATCGATTTTATCATTGTATGTTAGTTATTAAACATTAACACGTAGGTTAATTAATTAGATATTATAGTGATCAAATAATTACGAATCACTTTAACAATATTAAATATAACTGTCAAAACATATAAGTAACAAAATAAAAGTTTCGATCCAGACAATAAATTGGGAATATCTTACTTACCTTCTACTCCATAAAAGGTGCGGAAATTTATCAATCAAACTTGCTAAAAACTTATCAGAAACTCTTCTAATTTGCTTATGTTGATGGTTGAAATTTACCAATAAGAACTGAGCATGTTCTTCTAAATCTAACTCTCTCGATTCGTTTTTAGGTCTATCTTTCATAACATCTAAGAATTTCTCAAAAACTCTTTCGCTGACCGATTGAACACAATGCCACATCCCTGCTTTGTCTTTCTGGAGTGCAGAATCGCTTAAATAATCTGCAATTATTGGAACTAAGCTTGGCTCACCAGAATTCGCTACTCTACAATAATAATGTAAATGAATACATTTAATCTTTTAAAAGTAATAGATAACAATACCTTAGAGTTTCTACCCAGTAGACACTTAGCAAAAACGTACACTGGGCAAATGACAACTTATTGACATATGCAGTTATATCAGCCGGATGCTTCAATAAGTCTAAAATTTGTGTTCTTAATTCTTGTAATTCATTGACAGATACGCTTTCGTTTCTAACTGCACTTGTGATTTGTAATTCGCGCATTTCGGATCTGCTAGATGTAAATGATACCAAAGTTGGTGATTTTACTGCTATTTCTTTTACGCCTTCATACCATTCTTGAGGCCAAAGACCTGGATCAAATATAAACAATAAGCGATCTCTGGTTTATATTTTGAAACAAATAGAATAGAGAACAAGTTTATGTACTGTAATAATAGTTATTTGTTTTACTAGGCAGAAAAGCGCAAGTTTTAATGCCGCGGCTGGTGTTTCATAGCCGAGGCTAGGAAACCAGCCAAAGCATTGAATCTTCTTTTCTGCCATGTGAAACATATAATTTTTTCTCCCAATTCGCTCCAATTTCACGAAAAATCCAAATAATTAAAAAACTTCATGATTTTGTCTTCACCCAATTTCATTATCAATTTTTGTTACCAATTTGATTCAAATTATTACTTGGAACGTTGCATAGCAACAAACTTTTTCTGACTAGGCAGTAAAAATACTCCTTTTATGACTGTCAAATGTCATTAAAAAGCCACTTTTAGTGTCATTTGGAGGAAAACTTATTTATTTAGCATCTAAGTATGATGTTATAAAATAATTGGTGTGTCTTAACCACAGAGCTGTTTAGAAACGTTAAGCTTTTTCCCCTTAGTGATTTTTTGTTAATAATTTTCTGATGTCGCAGATATGATTTTATAATAATAAATACGCAGACTTTATTTATGTAAATAAAATTGAAATGGGTATGCTTATTTACCTGAATCGGATGCTGTAAATCCCATGATGACGCAATACAACCAAAAATCACGAAATAGTTTATGAATGCGTGGTTTGGGATTTTTTATAGGTGGTAATCGTCTTAATAACACCGCTATTACCGGTATCAAGACACCCAAATTTCCTGCAGAGCTGGAAGCTTTTAAAGCACCTAAAAATATATAACAATCAACAAAAATCAAAAATAACATGTATTTCGACTAATTTAAGAAGACCAGAATGCAATTTCCTTAAATCTGTATATCATTACCTTGCTTTCTATTTAATTCAACTATTTGTGTATGTTTACCTGGTGATTTTTCACTCGCTCTTTTTCCTTCCAGCCCCAATTGTACAAAAAGTTCTAAAAGTCGTCCGAGTAATTCATTCATTTGTGATTCTCCTGGTATATTATCTGCGATATTGGCCAAAGCGTTAATCACTGGTCGTGATACATGCCTACAATGTAATATCAAAATTTAAATAAAAAAATTAATATCTAGTAACTTAAACGTTTAAGTTGATTAATTTGGTCAGGTTGGAGATATCAGCACTGATAATTAATTAAAATAAAGAACAGTTATAAATATTTTGTTTAATTTCCAATTTCCTAAAATGATTCAATACCTGTATTGTGTTTTATCATTAGTTGAATTTCCATAAGCAGTACTACCACTTTCTACAGTGATCATAGTGAACATCTTCATTACTACTTCATATACGTGAGGCTCACACTGTGCTATAATCATACATCCCAATTGATCTACTATCAAAGTATCTAAAGCAGATGGCACTCTACAAAACCTCTGTTGAAAAAAATGCAAAATAGTATCTGTAGTCTTCGGAGTTCCTTTCATGGAAACCGCTACATGACCCAACATTATTACTATGTTTGTTGAAATTAAAGTTGATTCGCTAAAAAAATTAATATTACTTTCATTTTCTGGTATATTCAGAACCTCCGTAACAAACTTTTATTGTTACTACTTACCTATCACTTTTTTCAGCAGTAAATAATCTGTTAGAAACTGAAGCTACTAACGCCCTTACGCAATCAGGATCTAAAATATGGGCAGCACTAAGGGCTATACACAGGTTTTCTATAGCTGCGTCTCTCAACTTTTCGAAAGCAGATTGAATAGGTGATTGTGTTTTCAATGATTCTGCTTTTAATTGATTTCCTTGTGCTAAAAAATGTAGTAAAGAAAAACAGGTTTCATTGATTCAAGAAGTAGGTATGTATTCAAAAAATCGCAAAACAGTTAGAACTTCCAAGTTAAAAGTGTCACCCAAATTAATCGAATTGTCAGGTGTAAAGACAAATAATATTGATTGATGTTAGTGAATGGACGGCATTAGTTATATTTTCCAAAAAAGAGATTTTATGTAACACTCAAAGATACTTTTTCGATCCATCCTGTATATACTAATATATCTAACCACACTCCTATCGGCACGCGCCGGTTAGATAGCAATTATTCATCAATTATCTCCCCATCTATTTCCGGGTAGATAAGGAGTTCCCACAGTATTCAAAATTTTCCCAGGTTCAAGTGCCATTTACACCGAACCATTTGTCACTACGCATGACCGTTAATCTACGTCACACAACCATCATAGTGCCGTTTGTCCCACTCCAATCCGACCAATAATAACAAAGTTAGATGCTAATGTCCGTTTTGCATCAAACATATTCACAAACATACCACATATATTCAATAAATATCCTCTTTCCTACGTACTACCTCTCGCGCTTACGTCACACACACAGCATACTATTTATTAGCTAATTTCCATAGCCCCCTTTTGACGAACGCCACTTGTGCTCCAGAACCCACTTTGCTTATCTACTGATAAGCATGCAATACAGGAAAACAACAATAAAAACAGAAATATACTATGGAATATGGTAATCAGAACAAACATGTATATGATACTAAGTTGATTGGATGACATCAGATCAAGAAAAGAGCCCTGGGTTGACTCGGAATATTTCTTGATATATAGTTACAAGAATATGCGAATAGTAAAATAGCCCAAGAAGTAGTTGTTGCTTCTTAGTGAACGGTCTCTGAGCTTTGGAAAATATTTTTCAAGAACTTTGAAAGGCATTATAATAGTATTAAGCTATTATCTTTGACATCTATTGATAACACAGGAAACTGTAAAAATTAAGTATAAAAAATTTGTGACAAAGAAGACTGAATAATTGAAAAAATATATGCACAGCAAATGAAAGAAATAGATAAATATAAAAGAGTAACAATTACCTGTTATTTTTACTTGCTCTTTATTGCTTTTTTCGTTTGCTTGTCGATGTAACTTCGATAAAATTGGAGATGGGGTAATTAAAAAATCCCTTAAACAGTATATTGACGTCGACGCTATGTTTGGAAACTTCTGAGCCAAATTACCCAAACCTTCTAAACACACCATCAAAAGAGGCATGTGTGCTATGACTAATCTATAACCATGGTTTGAGTTTATTTTTTCAGTTAATCTACCACACAAACTATCAGCTCCTAAAATTATTGGAAATAGTTCGTGAAAAAAATATTTGAATATATATAAGAAAAGGGAGTAGAGACATTAGACATTATTGCAATACAATAGCACCATCTAGCTCAACTTATTGTAGTTCAATTCGGGAAAATAATAAGGCAAAACCAAAGTGCCAAACACTCTATGATTAGCATCTTAGTGTAGTAGCATCATTTTTAATTCTATAATTGCTTCAACTTTTTCTTTTGCCTCGTGGTGTCCCGTTGCGTCATTTCTTAGAATGTGGACGATTTCCCAGAGGAAAAAACGTAACTACCTATTCCTCATACTCCAACCAGCACTGAATACCAAAATTGAACAAAATCGGCACAATATATACCTTTTGTTTGAAAACATCCTTGTTTTGTTTTTTAAACACGGGAGATATGCCCATTTTTTACTATCAGGCTTTAGTTGAACTTTAAAGTTTGTAATTTGAAGTAGAGGTGGCGCGATGGAGAATAATTCAAAGTTTATAACATTTAAATCTTAAGCGATTAATAATACAAGAATTACATGTTGAGCTAAATTTTTCTATTATATTGTAAATAATTCTCAGCTTTCCTGTATAAACAGTATGTAATTATTATACAGTACAATATCGTTATCTAGAAATAGCGAAATCATAGTATTACGTTCATGAGCTTTGCTCAATTTGTAACAGAGTTTCTATTGGACTTTAATATTACAGAGCTTTAAATTATCTGTATAATTACTTAATTGTCTTATTTCCTCCCCAAACTGGGTCTCTGTTAGCAACTAATCGACCATGACTAATTCAACTATGGATGCAAATAGTCTGATAAAAACTACTCCTACAATATAAGATTACAAGTAATCAGTGGACAAAATTAATGATTGAATTATGAAAATTATACATTTTACAAAAGCTAATTTTTGCCACACTTCATAAGGAAACAAAACATTTTTGTAACTTTAATAATTACATACCAATGGAAAGGGGGTTTCATATCAATTTGTAAAAAGAGTTAGAAGTCAATAAAGGTGGTTATTATTTCACACAAAATAGGCAGACAAAAAAATCATAATGGTACAATCGCTTGTAAAAGTCAAATGAGTGATAATTAAATATTAATAATGATAAATTGTTAAAGCATTTATATACAAATGTTTTTAATTTTTTATTATCTATTTTGTATCTTTTACAGTATGTCTATCTATAAAAACAGTGTAAATTTAAGTACATTTCCAATATCAAATAAGAATGCTCGGAACATAACTACAACAGAATAACATGCTATTTATGGATGACTGAGAGGTTATAGATGAAATAAAAAACATTTTCTCATGACTTTTACAAGTGTTTGTGACGTAATCTCAAAAACCAACAATAAAAATCGAATTAAAAACATCTAATTATAGATTTAAGACTGCATAATAATCCTGTAATATGCATTTGCGCAACCAATTCCTCAACACAGAAACAAAAAAAAGGAAGGTGACAAACAAGAGGTATGAAAAAACTCAAAGGCAAAGTTTTTTTCACCTAAAATTATGATTATGAAGTGCAGTAAAGTAGTAAAGTTATATTCAGAATCAACTGCAAAAAATAGACATTATTAAATATTTGCTTATAGAATGGAAACATCAAAATAAACAGGATTTGTTTTATTTTTGCAAGTGTATAAATGGTACAATGTTATTGTAATAGTGTCTAGTTAATTAATAAAAATGTAGTTAAAATAAATTTTCAGCTGTTCTAAAAAATTAGGTAATTGAATGTATATAAAGAATATCGACAACAACCATTTTATAAATATTTTTTAGACTAATAGTATGTTGATAGTACCAAAGCAACTTTTTGAACTGCTGTAATGATTTTAAGAAATTAAAAAATAAATATATTATAATTTATCGAGTAATTTATGTTGCCAAACACAAAACTTTATTTAATAAAAATATAGTTAATTTATGTAAATTATTTCAATATAAGCCAATTTAGAAATGGTATTTTTTAAATAAAAATGTATTAGAATATACCTGTTTCATCTCCTATTGCCCAAACTAACAATTCCACACATGCTGCATTCGCCATTACATTAAGTTTAAACTTATTTACTAAAGCATAATTATTTTCTCTATCTTCTTTTTCACTGGCATCATGATTCCTGCTTTGGAGTTCTGTCTGACCATTCAAATAAAGCCCTAAAATAAAATAGATGCAACGTAAATCCATTAAATGTGCCAACTGTAAACTTACTACCTTTAACAAACTCCTGAACATCTTTGGTAAATGGCACAGGTAAATCTTTCTGGGGTTGCAGCAATTCCCTCATCAGTGTTACCATAACTAGATTTATAGCCTCTGAAAATGTTTTATATGGAAAAATCAGGATTTTTCCTGTTGAACTGATTTCTAAACTTTGTTCATCTAACGTACTTAACATATCTTTGGTTAATAGCTTCTTACTTAACGTTAAAATGGTAGAAAGGTGAGATTGGGGAAATATAACTTGGGGATTTTTGTCGTTCGTTTCATTTAATCGCAAATGTGGAAATTGGTTAAAGCTGGAACCAAATTTGGTAAAAAAATATGTTTTCGCATCATAGAGGCCTGCACTGTGTATAATTGATATGCCTCGTTTTAACGAGTTTGAATTGAATGCAATATCTGTAGTGTCATAACCACCCTAAAAAAATGTATTAGTCAGTTATTGGAATTTAATAATTCACAACAATAATTAGAAAAAAATTGATTTAATTTTGTGTTTAGGTTCAGGATTATTCTGAAGAAGTTTGCTAATAGCATCCAAGGTATAGAAATATTACTTACAGTTGCACCAGCCAAAATATCAACAGTTGCATGAAGATTCCCTGATAAACTTCTTGGAATTATATTTCTAAAGCTACTAAAACTTCTTTTATGCATATTATGTTCCTTTGCAGCTCCTGGACTCAAAGGTGGTTCTGGTTTGGGAAAAATTCTACAAATTAAAGGCGGATCACTTGAGCAAAACCTTCCCATTGCTCTAGCCAGGCCAATAAGGACAGGTAGCGTGGTTTTGCATAAAAACAACTTGCTGGCACTGTTTCTGTTGGCTGAATCTTGCATTTTCAATACCTGGTTTGTTAGAGATGTCAAGCTCTCTACCTGAACATTTAATATATCGTTTCTGTTGTCTTCGCATCTTACTGCTATGTCACTCAAAAGGGTGTGAAGGCAAAAACTAAACTTTTCTGCTATGGGAATTCCTGAAAATAATTTTTTATGTATCACATATTTATAAAAGATGGAAGGTGAAATATAAAATTATGAAATTTGCACAAAATTTTTTTTAGGAACATTGGTTATTAAATTTTAAATTTGTTTTTCGTTAAAATTGTTAAAAACAATGTGGATATGTGAATAAAGTGATTTTAGATTCCTTCTAAAACTATTATAATATTGAAGTGATTTATAGATTTCAGCAGCAACTCATAATGATACGTTTTTTGCATTTGCAATGAAACAATTAACTAATGGCATTATTGCCCTTGAATAGACATGTAACTAGGTAATTATAGCTAATTTTATGATGGTGTACATGTACAATATGTGTAACTTTTAACTTGTTAATCAATGGATACTTTAAATCTCCTTTAAAACTAAATAACCAAGAAATATTTTTAACTCAAATAATAATAATATACTAACGATCAGTGGGATTTAATTTAATTTCATCCTGCCACTGTGCTTTTTCGATCAACTTGGCCAGTTTCAGTAGGTATGTTAATATAATACTCTTGTGTTGGAGGCCAGATTCCAAAAAATAAATGCCAAGAGCAATAACTGCATCTTGTTGTCGGCAATTTATAACAAAAGTACCATTTTGTGGATCCGAAGGACAAAGTGAAAACAGAGTTTGAACCTGAAAATGACGAAATTGCTAAAATTATGTATCAAGGTTCTGCAATTAAAACTTACTTTACTCCAAGGAGCATTTTTAATATTAGCCAAGGATCTTGCTAAATGTTGAACAGTTTTGTGAAAAAATAATTTGTCGTCTCTGGTCATTCTGTCTAATTCAAAACCATTTGATATTTTGTTATATTAATCCGACACTGATAATATACACATACAAAATCAAGTTGATATCTCATGTATTTGATTTAATATTTCTATAATTTTGACAACAAGTGACAGCTGTCAGATTTTCTATAAAATAATTTCAGTTTAGGCGTTTCTTAAAAACACAAAAAAAATTCAAGATATATCATTATAAAAGTAAATAGTTTAATTCAGTCTATCAATATTCCTGACATATAAATAAATAACAAAGATTAAATTATAAATTGGAGCTGTGAATATTACATTTAAAACACGACGTAAATATTTTTTAACATGTTTTAAAATATGCCTTATCGGATTTCAAAGCTTTAAGTTGGCAATATGATTTTTAAATTTGTAATAACGTAAAGTGTGTTGCCTAGCTTTGAAAAAATTAGTCTTTGCTTTGAAATGTAATGCTGAAAATTGAAGTTGAAATACTAAGGCATTCAGTATTAAAAATTTTAGTTAAAAGTATATAAAATACATTGGTAAACAGTTTAACAGTAGTATTAAAGGTAAGCAGAAGATAGAAATTTCATTGTTTAAAGAATTTTTGGGTCTCGGAAAATTTGACATTGAAATTAGAAACTTCAGGTTGATTTTCAACATGGATTTTGATGGTGAAGACGAAAATGTGATGGAAGAGGATTATTATTCATTTTTGAATATCCCCCGAGAGGTATTTAATAATTTGATAAACTATCTTCGATATCTACATTCAAAAAATAGAGAAAATTTTATCCTTCCTCAAGTTAACCTCAAAATTAAGTCATATGATGAAATTTTAGGCTTCCAGAGATGATATAAACAATGCTTATAGAAGGTTGAGTCGAATGTACCATCCTGATAAACATGTCGATGAAGAGCTCAAACAAAAGGCTGAAATAATGTTCAATAAAACCAAAAAAGCATATGAAGGTAATACCATAAAATACTTACTTTAAAACCGGTGTAAAGTTGTAACTCTATGCTATATTTATTGTATAATTTTTTAAGTTCTGTCGGACCCACATAGAAGAGCTATTTATGATTCACTTGGTACCAAAGGTTTAGAAACTGAAGGGTGGGAAGTAGTACAACGTACAAAGTCACCAGCAGAAATAAGAGCAGAGTATGAACAGTTAGCAGAAGAAAAGGCAGAAAGACAAAAAAAGCAAGCTACAAACCCAACTGGGAATATTGCCATAGCTGTCAATGCAACTGATCTGTTTAACCCATATTACGATGATTTTTTGGATGATGGGTATGATAGATATATTTTATGTCCTTAGTTGAAAAAAACTTACAAATATATTATTTTAGGGAATTAATAACACAATTTCCAAACATTGAAATATCATCAATGCAGTTTAATCAATCCGTTGACTTTCCTTTGACTCAAAAAGATACTTGTACATTATCTGGGCAACTACAAACACAAAACGGCACTGGAGCTGGTGGTGTTAATTTAAGTTGGCGTCATATATTTTCTCATAAAAGTTGGGCTGAAGTGGAAATGACGGCAGGTAGTGTTATTTGATACTTTTCCAACTTTTTTTCATTGGGGTGAATTAAAATTTTTTTTTTAGGAAGTGGTCCTGCAGTTACGTTTAAAGGTTTTAGAACTCTCACAAGAAGGTTTTTCTGGAATGGAGGTACAGTCTTACAATTTACACCAGAAGGAGTTAGACCTGGTATAATGTCAAGTAAGTAATGAACAATTTTTTTTAAACATTTCAGTAATAGATATTTCATATTGTAATGTCTTTGATTCTGTATACACTTTTAGATCCTTTAAATTCAAAATGAATGAACCAGTTTTGATCAAATATGTTTATTCTTCAATAAATAAAAATAATTTAAGATATCAATTCTTTATACAAAAAACACATAGAAACATCTAGATTGTCGCGCGCCGACGACCTAGACAACGAAATTGGTAAATAAGGCGTTTACACAGACAATTTTGGCACTTTGAAAGTACGTACATTCCAAAACCATAGAAGAAAACTTTGTGTAAATAATCCGGTCAATTTAGACATTTGAAATAAGAAAAACTCCCAGAAAGCTGAAATTTCGTGGAGAGCTTGGGTTTACCATGAGAAAAGAAGTTTTAAAAGTCCCCATTAATCCCAAGTGTCGGGGTCAAAGATCAAAATTTGAGGTTTTTTTGATTTTTTTGAAAACGAACTTTACTCTAAAGTTGTAGATCTTAAAATTATGTTTTTCTAAGAGTCACCATTTCTGAGATATCGCGATTGTAAGAGTCACGTTATACATGATATGCACACATTTCCACGCCACCTGTAAGGAAGTGTACTCAACGCGTTATTTTAACGGGGTTTCCCCAGTAGGCCTATTCCATGAACTATTATAATGTAATTTTCAGCGACAATACTTTTTTAAATGCATAATGAATATTGATCTTGGATATTGACTTTGTAATTGTAGTTTGGATTTTGTTTGATATTTTAATTTGATTCATACTCTGCAACAGTCATGTCTTGTTCGATTTCTTCTTCCCCTTCCTCTTGCTGGATGTTCAATTCTTCAAATGAAGATGAATCAGTTGTCTCATCAAAATCGCATGAATCTTGATCTGTCGTATTTAATTGGACATTTGATCAAGACTGACCTCGGCAATTGGTACATGATGGAGAACACAGTTTTCCATTGTTTTTGCAGCCACATTTGCCACTGCAACCTTTTTTGCAGTTGCAAAGAATAGAATTAAGGAGTTTTTCTGGAGCCGGTGGCAGTAAACTTTGAATCGGTTCCAAAGTATTATCTACATATGAATTTCCAACCCCAGTCTTTCGAGTTAAGTTTATTGCCTATCCATATCTGAACTTGATAGAATACTCGATACAAGTGTTGAATAGCAGATGCCAATGTTAGGGGGAGACATGATAATTGTACTTGCTTCTTGTGTCGAGAATTTTTGACAAAGGTTAAATATCGGTATTTATCTAGACAATCAATTTTTTTTTGAGCTCCATAAACAGCAAGGAGAAAGCGTATTCCTGTTGTGATTATTTTTTGCGTCAGTTTCTTTAAATACTTTTGCGCAGTCAATCAAAATTTTTTTTTCAAATAATTTTACTACTGAAGTTTTGCCCCTTCTATACATATGCTTGTGGCATTTTGGATAAACAGATAAACTTTGTGAAGAATATATTCTGTTCGCCGTTGAGCTTTTCCAGGTTTTCAGAAAATAAATAATTTGATCAATAGGAGTCTTTGCAGTGAGTAGTATCAACAAATCAACATCTTCACCAACTACAATTGTTGTGTTTGTTGCATTATATTTTTCTATTGCCGTTTCAATTATAAGGACGTCTGCGTCATTTTGAGCATGTTTCACTGTAATATTTGCAATTGTCAATATTTGTGCATATCAGGTATAACACGACTCTTACAATCGCGATAAAAATCGTTATGACCATTTTTGTGGATACTTTTAAGATCTACAACTTTGGTTTGAGGTACTTTTTCGATAAAACTTACCGTATTCGAAAAAATCTAAAAAAAAACCCTCAAATTTTGACCCCGAATAACTTTTGTAGCGCACATGGGATTAATGGGGACTTTCAAAACTTCTTTTCTCATGGTAGAACCAAGCTCTATACGAAATTTCAGCTTTCCAAGAGTTTTTGTTATTTGACCACTATTTTTATGACTAGATTGACCAGTCCGGTCCAAAAAGGCGCTGTTGTTAAACACCATGTAATATTTTATTAAAATTAAATTGTTAATACCAGCAAACCTTTTTAGCTTTAGCAATGCAAGTAGATAAACACTCTGTAGGATATTTGTCATATATGGGTGGTCCGAGATCTGCATTTACCACACAACTTATTAGAGATACAGGTAATGAAAAGTTCCATTTTAATCTGATTTTATGTAAATTGCAATAGCAGCGTGTTTACAGCTGCTTGAAATAATTTGAATTTTTTCGCATTTTAAATTCGTTCTAGTGGTTGATTGTGACAAAAAAGATAGTTTTGTCAATTACTTATGGTTTATAGCATATTTTTGCTATTTAAATTTTTTTCCCAAGTTCCTCATTGCAATTTACTAGTTTTCTAAGGTAGTTTGAATATTTTTAAAAATTTTCTTTGTTTTAGAAAAGAACCGTTACAATTTTTCAATACAAGTAGGATTGCCACATTCTTTTGTACTTTTACAATACACAAGAAAAATATTGAGTCAAGACTTGAAACTTAGGCTAGCAGTAAAGTAAGAATGCACATTTATGAAAATGCCCTTCCTAAATTGGTATTTTTTAGAGTAGGCACATTTGGAGGAGTCTTAGAATATGGAGCAGAGAAAAAAATATCGAAACACAGTAATTTGGCTTTTGCAGTTGTGTGTGGAGTACCATCTGGTGTAAAACTTAAAATAAGGTAGATATTAGTTGAGAAGTTCTACAAGCCGATTAATACATTCTTCAATCTATACTTTTACTCTTATATTTTTTCTCAATGTACAGCATCTTTCAAGACCAGTTCATTTGCCACCTTATTTCTTCTTCATGCTCATGTCCCGTTATTTTATAAATAAATTGTCAGTGAACTTCCACAAAATGTGATTAATAAAATAATATTTTAGGCTAACACGAGCGGCGCAAACATACTCTTTCCCAATTCATCTGTGCGAAGAAATAATGCCAGCTCCCGTTTTCTACGCTACCATAGTGCCTTTAGTAATATATGTAGTTGTTAAAAAAGGTTTTGTAGAACCTTTCTTGCGGGACGAAAAAAATAAGAAAGTTGAAAAACAAAAGCAGAATAATTATAATAAATTGTTAGAAAAACGAAAAGAAGCTGCCGCTGCTCAAGATCTTATGACAGCCACTTACACTAGAATTAGAGACGAAGAAAGCAATAAAAAAGGATTGGTTGTGATTAAGGCTATATACGGAAGAATAATGAGAAGTAAACATTTAAATGGTTTTTAAAAATTTTCCAAATAACAAATATATCAATTTTAGATACTAGTCAACAAGGCGATGGTGAACAATCCAATGAAGTTGTAGATGTAACGATTCCTATACAGTGTCTAGTCAAAGATAGTAAATTAGAAATACATGTTCAAAATAAAGTATGTATACCTTTTATTTTATTTAATTCAAAACATCTATTTTTCCCCGCATCGACTTCAATGAGTTATTAGCGAGGGAGACAATACAATACAAAAACAGATGTGAATATAAAAAATATGAAAAATAGTAATAATTTTTTAAATCTTAATAGAGGACTTCATTTTCATTAATTGAAAGTATACTTCTTAAATTTGTTTTTATATTGCGTCTTTTTCTTGCCGAGTCATATATATTGGACATTCTAGTAGGATGTGCTTCACTGTAATCACCGTGTGACAAGTTTGACAGGTGGGTGCGGGTTTTTTTTCATTAGGTGTTGGTGCGTTAAGTGTGTATGTCCGATACGCAGTTTATTTAGAATAACTTGGTCTCTTCTTTTATGGGAGGTTGAGAGGACTGTTGTAACTTTGTTGGTTTTATTTCTTTTAATTTATAATCGGATTTTTGCCAAATAGACTGCCATTGTTGGTCTCTCAAATGTGGAAATTTACCATGGGTAACTTTTTATTGTTTATAAGATGCTACATATTTCCACTTTCTCCTTCTGATATTTTCCTTGCTATTACCTCCTTCATGTCACTTGTCCTCTTCATTCGTTCCTGATAACCTAGATACTACAAACCTTTTGTACAAATTACATAAAGTATTGTTGACTATTTTTATACCCACCAAAGCTGATATCAATACATTTATTAGTTAAAGCGATCCTCTAAGAAGCACAAAGAACACGAGGGTTGACTCACTGAATGATATATTTATTTTTTAGTCTGAGCTACCTGGTTTCTTTGATCCTGCCTTGGGAGAAGAAAAAATGTTACACATTATTTATAATTATCATGATCAGCCTCATGAAGTCACAGTGGGAGACAATGAACTATTGAGATTACCAAAAACCTGTAAGTAAACCTTAACTAACTGATGCAACAGGTGACCAAATTCTAAAATTTGCTGAAGTGCAAGAAACAAAATTTATAGTTTAAACATAAAGATCGATTTATAAACTCTGTTCATGATTTCCGCAGATCGAAAATCAAAATTTTGAAACATTGATACCAAAAAAATTCGTTGTTGACGTGTTGTAAGTCGTTTCCACGTTTTCGGCGTGGCTGCCAGTTAACCAAATTTTATTTCTGGTTATTCCGAATTCGCTGCTCCGCCAATGAAAACTGGAATTAGCGCACTACTGTTTTTACGGCGAAGAGAAGCGCTAGAATCAAATAAGCTACTGTTATATTGATATACGGACATCTATTAGTGCTACCAAAAGTCGAGTCAATTACTTATGCAAAAACACCAATAAGATTCACTTTTCTGATGAATTCTGCATATGAAGTTGACATTTCTTGGCGCTGCTTGTGTTTTGATCAATTTTTAATTTCAACATCACCAACAAGGAACAACGAAAACGATAGAGTTTATAAATCCGCCTTTTAGGTTAATCTTAAGTTTATTAACTCTCTAATATATTTTTAGCACATCGAACCAACATAACGTAGTGAAAGGGATATGGTATAGTTGAATATTAGGAATACCAATTATCAAAATTGTAGAAATTTATAAACGTGTGCAAATTGTAACTATTTTGGAACTCGGATGTGTCTGCTGTCCATCTTGTTTTAGATGATGTTGAAAACGTATCTTTTTATAAAACAATAAAATTGTTGCCTGAAGCATTTTGTTTTATTTCTGCAAATACTTTCACCCAGTGATCTATGGATGACTTATAGTGTTTGAGCCTCGGTTCACGGTGAAAGACATATCGTCTTGCCAGTGCAACACTGTAACAACTCAAAATAGAAAGTTTTGAGATATTACAAAACACATCTAACCAAGTCGTTTTTAATGTGCACTATTTACTGAGGAAAACCCAACTCTTTTGGTGTAAAATAATAGTTTTGTTGAGTTTGTAAAATGAAAAAATGTAGTTGGGCTATCCATTGATAGATGGCGGTAGCTACGCCGTCTGCACACATTTACTAGTCTTAGCTATGTAAGTAAGTCATCGAAAGAGTGGGAAGAAAGCAGTGGGGCTAAAGTTTTTTCCTAGATCCAAACAGATTTAGAAATTTTTTTTTCTCCGAATCTATTGGATCTAGGAAAAAACTTCAAGAGTAAAAAAAGTTTTTCAACGCAGATTTTAAATAATATTTTCATTTCACAAAAAAAATTGATATTAAATAAAGTACCTAAGGGTTGATTATTTCACTCTTTTGTAATGTAACAGGAATGTTGAGAAAACACCGGTGGTTAGTAATTGCGAGTGCACGAAATTTACAAAATTTCAAGTTTCCATCCAAGTACTTAAATTTGAGAAAAAAAAAATTCTGCACCTTTTAGGGGTGATATCTTAAAAGGGGGTGGAATTAGGAAATTTTGTCATAGGAAAGACTTTTATCATACTTTTATACGGGAAATCACCTGAATTTAGGAACACCCTGTATACATAAATAATGTTTTAATGCTGATTTTAAACATACGAACTTATAATAATGTTACAAACTGCGTATTTTAATTTAAGGCCCAAGATTCCTTTAGCTGAAATCGCCAACAACAAAATTATTATACAGGATGTTTCTTTATAAAATAACCCAAGCATACCTTTGTTTTTTTAATCACAAATGTTTTAGTTTTTTATAAAACGTGATTTTTTAAAATTATTAGTTTAGTTACATTATTTAGAATCATCGTTCTTTAAAACATTTTGTTTGGGAACTGATTTCACCTGTTTAAAATTGTTTAGAACCCTCAACTATTTTTGCATATTAGGTACTTTAATATCATTTTTCAATAGTTATTTTATTCTTTGTTTAAGGTTTCGTAAAGTATTGGTCTACTCCAAAGGAGTGTGAGTATACAGTAATTCTCAATTTCTATCAAATGACATCATATCTCAGTATCATCCTGCCTTTCTTTTACAAATGGGTACTTTTTTCAAAAGACATAGGTAAGCTATATCGTTCCTCATATTTTCTGAATACTATCCATCCCTTTTTTTACAAGTGGTACTTTTTCTAAGACTTAGGTGAGCTATGTCGTTCCTCATATTTTCTAAATACTATTCAGCCCTTTTTTACCAGTGGTGCTTTTTTCAAAATATATAGATAAGCTATGTCGTTCCTCATATTTTCTAAATACTATCCAGCCCTTTTTTTACAAGTGGTACTTTTTTCAAAAGACATAGGTAAGCTATGTCAATCCTCATATTTCCTAAATATTATCCAGTCTTTCGTAACAAGTACTTTTTTTCAAAAGACATAGGTAAGCTATGTCAATCCGAAAAATTTCTAAATACTATGCCTTTCGTTAATAAGTTGGTACTTTTCAAAAGACATAGGTAAGCTATGTCAATCTGAATATTTCCTAAATACTATGCAGCCTTTTGTTAATAAGTTGGTACTTTTCAAAAGACATAGGTAATCTATCCCATTCCTCATATTTCCTTAATATTATCCAGTCTTTCGTTAACAAGTAGGTACTTTTTTCAAAAGACATAGGTAAGCTATGTCGTTCCTCGAATTTTTTGTTTCGATTGACTATTTCCCACACGGATGCACGCAGTATCACACTGTGAGAAAGTACTCGTTACCTAGGTTGTCCGTAAGCCTCGCAAAACGAGCAGTCATCCAGATGGGCGAGTACGCTCAAGTGTTTTCCGTTTGTCGAATGGGTATGGGTTGACAAGAAGGGGAAATAGTTGCCCAGTATGGGCTATCAAAATATCGTAGATTTCTAAGTTGGTATATGCAAAATGGCAATACTTGGCAATTATTACTAACAATTTTTTTCAGCGCTTCCTTTTCAGCATACTAACACTCTCTTACAGGCTTCAGAGATGTCATCAAATTTTTTATACATTTTTTTTAATTTGGTTTGATTTTCTGTTCCAGGAATTTTTTTAGGGATGGATTTATTTGGAATATATGCATATATTTAAACTTGCTGATGGGCCTATCTTATAATTTTACTTTTTTTTATGCAGTAAAATTTTTCCTATTAATTTTGTTTTTTGTTTTAGAATTCTTGTGAGGAAAGGATTTTTTAGGTTACAAAAGTGACTGCAGTTTGGAGCTACAGAATTTTCATAAATATTTGGTAAAGTTTTCTTTGCATGATTTTTTCTTAGCTGCATGGGTTTAAAATGTGCATGTGTTGTAGGTGGTGGTAAAGTAGTGGTGATATAGGGGTATTAGTATTTTAATTATAAAATTTTGTATGTAAAAATATCTTTATGTTGTAATTCGTTTTTCAATTTTTTGGCTCTTATAAAAAAATGTAAATGTTAATATTTTATTGATATTAAACATATCTTTTTTATAATTGCTAAGTTTGCATTTATTTTATCCTGTTTGTAAATGTATATATATATCTGTACTTTGCTAGAGTAAAGATAAACTCTGGCTTAGTGCAGCCGGTAGAGAACATCCAGCTTTCAAGGGGACGCATTTTCTAGCTTTGTCTGTGATTTCCTCCGCCGGCGGGGAATATTTTCCATCGGTTGTGAATATTTTAACCGGTTGATTATATTTTCTACTGATTAAGGAAACGACTTCCAGTCGAGAGGGACAACTTCCAGCCGTGATGGGCAACGATTGCTTATATTTGTTTATAAATACTTATTTAATTTCATAAGTTTTGTATTGCTTTGGTTGTATATATAATATTTTGTGTATTATTGTTAGAGATTCAACTGAACCTTTACCATAGCTAATATAATTGTTGTTTCTATTTGCCTTTTTACAGTACTGTTCTACACTCTGAATTAATCTGTTATTTGAGAGATAACAGAACAGAGATCAGTAGTATCAGGCACATAATATATCTGTAATAAATTATAGACAAATCTAATAATTATTATTAAGATGTTAGTTCTCTCCGAATTTCAGAGCAAAATCCTTTTATCTTCTTATTTTACTTTTACCATTGTCTTAACCATCAACCTCGGTTGAATCTCAAAAAATTAATTTAAATCTGGTAGGTATGATAGTTCAGATGTACTTCTATATGGGGTGGAATCATGTACGCTGAAAATCGACACAATGAACTAACTAGAGGCATTGGAAAGTGGGTGTTCTGGCGAATGCTTGAATCCCATGGGTAGATCATGCTACCCACCTAGAAATCATACAATGTGTAAACAGAGTGCGACAGCTTCTAAACACCCCAAAGAAGATAAATACTGCCTATGTTGGTCATGTAATATGGAACGATAAGTAATATACCTTCCTGCAACGGGGCCCAAACTGCTGACCATATTTGTGGTTGAAAACATCAGAGACTGGATTGAGGAAAACTCTACTCGTGTTACCCAACTTGAAGATGCATTTTTCCAAAATGTTTGCCAATCTATTTCCTAGAGGAATTTTAGGATACCTGTTAAAATTCTAGATTTATTTGTTCTTTGAATACTTCAGGTTGAGATACTTTGATGTTAGATGCACAGAATACTTACAGACCAATATACATAGAAAAATTGCACTACACCAAACATCTTAATAATTCACTGACCAACACTACACCTGAAGTCCTATAATTCAATAAGAAAATGAAAATAATGTTAAATATTATAGTAAAATTTTAAATTATATTTTGTTCACACAATCATTCCACAAAGTAAGCAGCCACTACTAATATATGATTTGCTTACAGTAAATAATTTCACCTTATCTTTTGAGAATGATGTCTAAGCACATTTGATGCAAATCAAAAATCGTTGTGGAATTTAAAATAAACTTTACATTAAGAATAAACATTGTATGTTTTACCATGAAGTACAAAAAATATTAGAAAGCTCAAGTATTCAATTTACTGTTTGAAAAAAAAACGTATTATAAAAATTATCTGTTTGTAGTATACTATTTTGAATTATAAATTATACACAAAACTTTTCATAAATGAGAATCAGTTTGGTTCATTTTATATTATACCTACTTCAAAAAAATACATTTACATTAAATTCAACACATCAAGATATTTCTTTTATACTTAATTAAACATGTTACACTTGTACTTAAAAAAATTATACAAGAAATTAATTACCAAATGTAGAAAATATGTTTTCCAACTCCTACATACGTATTAATAGCGTCCACTGCGTCCAGAACGGTGTTTTGGCGATCTAGAACCCTTTCTCTCTCTGGATCTTGAACGTCCACGTTTTGGAGAACGGGATCTTGAATGAGATCTACCTCGTCTACCACCCTTTCTTCTAGAATACAAGTACCTGGAAGAAATTGTACAATTAATCATTTGTGAAATACAAATAATAGACTTAATCACTTACCTTCTTAATTCTCGGGAAATAGGCTTCAAGTGCATGAAATTACAGAAGCCAGAGCGTGTACACTCACCCATCTCATACTGACGACAACAGGCTTCCCTAAAATCAGTCACAGGGCTCAGTTCAGCATAAACTGGTCTACCACCAAACCAACGATTGTTTAAATCATTTACTGCCCTCTCTGCATCCTCTTCTTTTCGAAACTACAAATCAATTCAACTAAGTTAAGAGTATAAATACCTTTTCTAAATTCTTACCTTGATGTAAACATTTCCTACTAGGTGATCTCCTAAGTTATCGCAAACATTCATTTCTTCAATTTCACCATACTTATCCTCACATTCAACAAAAACATCTTCGAAGAAGTTGTCATAATGTTCCTGCATTTCTTCATCAGATACATTTGCGACCACTAAAAAGTATTAAGAAAAAATATATAAGTATATAATAAAATATTTAAAACATTAAAAACTTACAATGACTTCCATCGGCAGATTTTGCAGAATTTTGTGGATTTACATACAAATTTTGTAAAAGACAAGTTTGCGAGAAAGTCGGCTTATTATGAATTCTAGAACATCTATCACCATGTCTACATGCTCCTATTTTAAAGTAAAACGAGCAATTTACCCTAAAAACAAATAATTTTTATAGAATGTAACGACTCAAACCAAAGATAACCTTACTTGTCTTTTTCTGTTCCAAAAATTGAGGCTAGATATTCGGCCATGTTGGAGATATAAAGTGGATATTAGGCACTAACAACTCAAGAACAGTTGAAGTCAATTAAATGTCATAAAAATATATTTAATTAATAAAGATACCGAAATATCCACTACTCTGCACTCCCCATACATCAAACGAAAACATCAAATCAAAATGGAATTGTTGACAGTTGGCAGTTGTGAAAATAGCTTCACTCTTCAGTCACGGAATATAGAACAATTGTTTTATGTTCCGTGCTTCAGTGCGCTTCTTTTAGGCACATTTTAACGATGTAACTACGACTACTGTTTTATGGTTAAAATTGGTTTGACGTACATTATTTTCATATTTAAACTATTTTATTTGTTTCGATTAAAATTTATTATCTTTCACGGAAAAATTAATCCTGGCTCCTAGAATTTGCCTGACAAGATCAGGTTAGAGGTTAGCTTTCCAGGTAATTGTATACAACAGGTCCTTATGGTATTTTGAGTCAATTTTTGCAGAAAACTATTTAAATTGACTGTAGAATGTATTTTCTGCAAGTTTTAGTAAGCGCATCTAAACTCAACATGTTATTTGGTATTAAATTATAATATTTTCAAATAAAAAATTAAAAATTAATAGGGTAACCTCAAAATACGAAGAGAGAAAAGTATTAGAAATAGGATTATCCTGACAATCTGCCATCTTTAACACAGATCATTGGTTAATTTATCGATAAGGATAAGGAAAATGATTGAAGAAGGTAAACAGTGTTGAAAAAATGGCCGCGTAAATTGAAAAACTGCAACTTTAAATGCCAATAGCAAAGTAACAAGAAGTGTGCGCCAAAAACGGAGTTGTGTTTAGAGATCCTGAGAGTGTACCGAATAAGTGAGTGAATTTTTTTTCTGAAATCCAGAAGGACCTGTTGTATACAATAACCGCTTTCCATAATGGGCATCCGCATCGGCCATAAATAATGCACACGCAACAATATAAAACTACTTACCCTAATTGTATCTTTTTCAGATACTCTTTTAAAAGTTAAAAACTATTGAAATAGTGTAGTTTACCTAACAAGTGCGGAAAGTGATACTGTTCCGCAAAGCAATCACGTGCGGAAAAGTCACTTTACGCACATGTTAGGTACACTATTTTTTCTACGAGCGTACGGAAAAAACCCAAAATTTAACATAAAGAAACATTTATTATTAAATACATATCAACGAATTAATTATTATTAATATTAACATTGAACGTGCAATTTGTAGCATTCTGCAAATTAATTGCAGAGGGTAAAATGTTTTCCAATGAAGTCAGATTTCGGTTTTCCACTGCTTTGTCAGCACTAATTTTTGCAACCGTGGCGATGGGAACTTGGCTGGAAGAGGTCATTTTTGAAGGCTTTACTGGCGACAGCTGCTGACTAGTGGAAGGGCCAGCGACAGCGTCACTGAAGATTAATATTTTATTCGATAGGCCCTTTTGGAAACTTGGCTTGGAGCTTTCTACATAACCTTCTGCGACGCTAGAAGATTTCTAACCTGTCAGTATACTCCCCAAAAACTTAATAAATTTACTTTTCCGCACTAAGTGACTAGTGCGGAAAAGTGACTCTTTCAACACTAAAATGAGTGGACTTTTCCGCACGCTAGTAGAAAAAAATAATTACGAATACTTTCAAACGAGATCTTACTCGATCCTCCGTGCTATTTATTTTCCAAATAAGAATAAATATCTACTTTTCACGGTACACGTCTCGCTCGATTTTGAATCACTCTCTAATGGAGTTTTGATGTTCTTACGGATTGTGCCCTAAAATCGTAGTATTACCAGCTAAAACCCAACTCTCTAATGCCAGAAAGTATTTACTTTGCATTGATGATTAATTGCAAATCAGAAGGGGATGATAAAACCAGTGGCGGCTCGTGAACTTTTTAAGAGGGGAGGCTGGACATAAAACGTTTTTATAAAAATATACTCTATTCAGCTAATTAATTTAACCTTTGAACAGCGACCGAACCAGCTACTTCAGTGATAAAATTAATTGTTGCCCAGCAAGAACCAATGTGGAGGTATAGTTTCTCTTGCCGACATTTTTTTTTTGTTTTTTTTTGTTTATTACCTTTTTTTTATATTTTAACGGAATTCTACGGTCTTTAGTTTGCGAAAAATGATCAATAATATTATCATAAAATGTATAATTTTGTTATAAGTGTATTACTAAATCTTTTTCAATAGATATTAAAGGTATAAACGATTTTGGCCCATTGTGTGAGGTATACAGATACCGTACCGACAGTCGGAACAATAGACATAACACAACACATGTCAACCGCCAGATGTGACAGAGCGTTTTCATAAAGATTTATATTTAAAAATTATAATCATTACTTTTAATAAAAGCTTAGTGTAGTAACGAAGTAGCTTTTATTACACTGGAGCTATGGCTAATGTATTACCATTATCCTTGTTTAAGAATTTAGAACTACCATATTCTGATTTAGAGAAAACGGATATTAAACTTAAATCATACACAGGAAATTCATTAGATGTTCTAGGTAAGTGCACACTGCCTTGTTTTAAAAATAATACTAAACATGACATTGAGTTTTTTGTAGTAAATTCTAACTCAGTTCCTCTGTTGGGATTAAATTCATCAATTAATTTAAATTTAATAAAAAGAATTCAAGTAGTTGAGTCAAATGAGAGCAACTACAAAAATTTATTAAGCTCCTATGGTGAGGTATTTTCAGGTATAGGTTGTGTTAATAAACCGTATCATATAGAATTGGAAAAAAATGCTAAACCAGTAGTGCAGCCTATTAGAAAGGTAGCTTTACCCTTGAGAGAAAAACTTAAAGAAAGTCTAGATGAACTAGTAAAACAAAAAATTATTGAAAAGGTGGAAGGTACCTCCGATTGGGTTAATGCGTTGGTAATTGTTAAAAAACAAAAAGATAAAATACGTATTTGTTTAGACCCAAAAGATTTAAATAAAGCAATCAAGAGAGAATTTTGTAAAATTCCCACATTTGAAGAAATCACTAGTGAGTTGGCAGGATCAGTTCTTTTTAGTACGCTTGATGCTACTAGTGGATTTCACATGATCCCGTTAGATGCAGAAAGTTCAAATATTTGCACCTTTGGTACACCATTTGGAAGGTACAAATACTTAAGACTTCCGTATGGAATCAAATCAGCACCTGAGGTATTCCAAAAAAGGTTTGGTGATATGTTCAATGGAGAAGGGGTAAGAACTTACATTGATGATATCATTGTTTGGGGCAAGACTCCAGAGGAGCATGATAGAAGGTTGAAACATGTTTTAGATATTGCAAAGGCCAATAATGTCAAATTCAATCTCAATAAATGTAAATTTGGAAAGAAACAAATAAATTACATGGGTCATGTTATTTCATCACAAGGGGTACAACCAGATAATTCTAAAATTAAGGCTATTTCTGAAATGCCCAGACCTACCTGTAAGCAGGATGTGCAGCGCATACTTGGTATGTTAACATATATTAGCAAATTCATTGAAAATTTCTCAGATAAAACGGCTCCTTTGAGGGATTTGTTGAAAAGGGATGTGGAATTTGTTTGGTTACAACAGCATGAAGAAGCTTTTAATAATTTCAAAAAACTTCTTACTAGCCAGCCAGTTTTACAATTTTTCGACATAAATAAAGAAACTGTTGTTTCAGTTGATTCTTCTCAGGCCGGATTAGGAGCTGTTCTTATACAAAATAATCTTCCGTGTGCTTATGCGTCACGAGCGTTAACAGAGACACAAACTCGCTATGCACAAATTGAAAAAGAATTGTTCGCAATATGTTTTGGTTTAGATAAATTCTACCAGTATGTTCTTGGCAAAAAAGTAGTCGTTGAAACTGATCACCTACCATTGGTTGCGATTTTTAAGAAACCATTGAATAAATGCCCCGCGAGGTTACAACGTATGTTGCTACACTTACAGAAATTTGATATAGATCTTCGGTACAAAAGAGGAAAATATCTTTATTTAGCTGATGCTTTGTCTAGAGCATATCTTAACAAATATTCTTGTAGTGAGTTGGACGAGGATATTGAGTGTCATGTTTGTCTAGTAAATTTGGAATTAAATGCTACTCCTGAAAAAATTAATCAGTTTAAAATTGAAACAGAGAAAGATCATGTTCTTAAAAACCTAAAGAATGTAATAATTAATGGATGGCCAAATTCAAATAAAAAATTGTCAGATGATATTAAAACCTATTTTCCGTACAAAAGTGAGTTAACTATAGTAGATAATCTTATTTTTAAAGGAAAGTGTTTGGTTGTTCCAAATTCACTAAGGAGTGAATTGATAAACCGTATTCATTATAGTCATTTAGGCGTTAATAAATGTGTCAAATTGGCTCAAGAGCATTTATTTTGGCCAGGCATGAGTAACCAAATTAGGCAGAAAATTTCTAATTGCCATGCATGCTTAACATTTGCAAATTCACAAAATAATGAACCTTTGAAACCACACGAAATTCCTAATATACCGTGGAGCAAAGTAGGTTGTGACATTTTTGAGATAAAAGGTAATAAATATCTACTTGTAATTGACTATTTCTCAAAATATGTAGAAATAGCGGATCTAAAAAATAACACATCAAGTACAGCTATTATTAATAATTTAAAATCAATATTTGCAAGGCATGGTATACCTCTTGTGGTTATTTCTGATGGAGGCCCTCAGTTTTCATCGTTTGAATTCAAACACTTTACGGTGCAGTGGGAATTTACGCACATAAAATCATCACCTACATATGCTCAGTCAAATGGAATGTCTGAACGACATATTCAAACCGCGAAAAAAATGTTAAAGAAAATTGCACTTGATAATAAAGACATTAATATGGCTTTACTAATCTATAGATCAACCCCAATATTTGAAAATATTTCACCAGCAGAAATACTCATGTCGAGAAAATTAAGATCAATTTTGCCACTAACTAATGATACATTGCAACCCAAAATAGCTCTAAGTTATAATGAAAGTGTTATTAAAGAAAGGCAGAGAGCACAAACCAAATATTATAATCGGAAAGGTTCTAGAAACTTAATTCCTATTCAAAGTGGTTCTACAGTTTATGTACAAACGAAACCAAATTCTATATGGACTTTTGGTACAATTTTAGAACGTGTAAGAAACAGGGTTTATAAAGTCCAATTAGAAAATGGTTCTGTTCTCTTTCGAAACAGAAAATTTCTGAAAATTGTAAATAAGGATAGTTTAGAAAACAACTCAACTCATGTTGGTAATTTTCCGATAGTTAATAGGAGTAAATGCTATATAAAGATGGATAATAATAATAGTGACGATAATTTAGGAGCTTCTTCAACTCAAAAAGGGGAGGATAGTGATAGTAGTGACTTAGATAATAGTTCCGAAAGTGTTCATTCTAAGGATGACATTGAAAATAACAGTTATTCAAGTAGAGACAATACTAATACTCCAGTAACCGATACAGTATCTGAACCTATTTCCTCAAATTCAGAATCTATGTTTCTGAATAGTAAAAAAGTAACTTCTTCTGGCAGAATTGTTAGAAAACCTAATAAGCTAAATTTGTAACTTTTCCATAATTTAGAAAGGGAGATGTGAGGTATACAGATACCGTACCGACAGTCGGAACAATAGACATAACACAACACATGTCAACCGCCAGATGTGACAGAGCGTTTTCATAAAGATTTATATTTAAAAATTATAATCATTACTTTTAATAAAAGCTTAGTGTAGTAACGAAGTAGCTTTTATTACACATTGTACTTCGCAGGTAAGTTTTAGTTCGTTTGAGAGTAGAAAATATGATCTCTCCACCGATGCCAACGTGACAGGAATGGTGACTGTCAAACAAAGTAGTTCGTGTATCACCGCGACCGCTAGAGGCAAGCCTCCTGAGAGTGTTGCCAATTCAGCAACACGTGTTTAGGTATTAAGATGTGTAGAATCTAGCCTCAGGGCACTGTTGACAGATTTAAAAATGACTACTGAAAACGGGGAATTAATTGTAACATTTACTCTCCCTTATCTGACTCGTGCCATTGCTTCATATTTAGACCCTGAGAAACTAGAATGGGCGCGTTCAGCCACGCTAGCGCTAGGCAAGCGCTGAGTAAGCGGAGGGCGAATTTGACCGCTAAGTGACAACGCTAGCTCTAGCGGTCGCCATTTTTTCCAGTGTAGTAGGGGGACCTCAGAGCAATAAAACTGATTCTTCTTTTAAATGTTTAATGGTTTTCTTCATAAATATTACAAAAACAATTGGTAACGCCTAGCCTTGGCGCGAATCATAATAACAACAACGACGGATTACAATAAGTCATACAAGAGACAAGTAACTGTCGTTATAAGGTGCGTTCAGCCATCGTCTGTCTGACGCGGCAAATTCAAAAAATGACCTTACACCAGCGAATTTATTTTCCGCCAAGCTGGTCAGCGGTTCGTTATGTCAACAACAACAAACAACAATTCTAATCTCTAATTTAAAATTTCTGTATTATTTAATTTTGATTAGTGAATTACCAGTGTATTACTTCTTCGAAATAATTTAAATTTCTTACAGGATTTTCTGTTTCTCCTAATGCTAATATTTCTACATATTCTTCTTGTCTTCCAATTACAGGTGGAATAAATTCCACAATGTTATTTTCATCCGCAAGTTCTTCCAAGATTAAGTAATTTATAAGGTTTTCCATTGAAGGCGCTTTATATTTAGAAAATAAATTTGAAGACGTTCAGCCACTTTCAAGCGCTTTCACATTGGTGGATTTCAGATTGAAGAAATGACGCGTTCATTTATTACTGTTGCATCAACCAAAATTGCAAACCTCCACCGCTGTTTCGAGGTGGTCGATAAATTTGGTGGTTTACAAAATGACAGCTTAACCTCAAAAAAGTAAAGATTTGAAGCGGTTAAAGCGAATTATTAAAGAAATGGACGAATAAATAAGCATCCATTTAGAATCTGATAATAAAGTATTGACTGCACTATTAACAGCGTCAGAAATTGAAGAAATTTCAAGTGGTATCGATTGTCAGTTGTCAGATATAATGATGAATTGAATGGGCTCACAAAAACAGCGGCAGACAAAATAGCTTATTCCCTGGGTGCACCTGAACTGCGCCAAATTTATCTTGAGGATATAATCCCTCACCCGAACTGCGCCATTTTTTTTTACCTGCTTACTTGGTTTAATCCTAGTCCGAACTGCGCCAAAATATTGCCATTTTTATATTCACTAGTCAGTCCTAAATTTTGAATTTGGTTTGGTTTGGTTTGGTTTGGTCCATTTTTATACTTAATTGATTTTAAACTTTACCACCTTACTCAAACGCAAACGTAAAACTAAAAATAAAATTGATATAATTTGCTACCCTTCCTCCTGTTAGAAGACAATTAGGAGTTATCATAATATTTTCAGAAATGTTTACTTTTAAATAAGATTTGTTAATTCCTAATAAAACGATAATCCCTATAACCGGCGCAATTCAGGCAAGAGATTAAGACCTTCCATAACTGCAATTCTACCTGAGGATTACTTTGGCGCTATTCCTGTGCGTCCTATTCCCTTCCCCTTTTTGGAAAATTTCATGTGGAATACAAATTCTTTGATATATTTTCGAGAAGGGGAAGGGAATAAGCTATTTTGTCTGCCGCTGTTTTTGTTCTGCGTCATTTTCGTCCAGTGCTATTTTAACCTAGCGCTATTTTGACTGACGCTATTCTGCTACAATGATGTAAACAACAACAACTGCGTTTTTTTATGTGTCACTGTTGCCTCTACATATCGGTGCAGCGAATACTGACGTCAGTCAACCAATGGTAAATCAATTATATATAAAAAAAATATGCCTATAGTCAGTAACGCAGGCGAAACGATACATAGAGGTGATTCGACGCAACTGTCATTGTGTAATAGCGCTTCGTTGCTGGATAAACGACTACGGCGCAACTAAAGGTGATGTCAAACAGTAGACACTTCTGTAAAATCTGCTAAGTGGAGCAACTTATCACCGACAAACGTAACGGCCAAACGTATCGTTTAACAGCTGTGAAACATTAGAAAAGGAAAGAGGTGGATGCGAAATTCCCAGCCCTTTATGTTGCTAATTCAATAGCGCTAATAAATACACAAAAAATGGAATGGTTCACCGCAACAACACAGTTCACCGGGAGACTGCTCGGTAAAAGAGGTACACCTACCTAAACTGAAGCTTGCGGATATGCTAAAATTCCTCAGGAAATATGACTAAAGGAACTACTAGTCAATTTTGGTCGTTTGAGTAGGATGGCAATCTGCGAGAAGTATTCTCTTCGAACAATTTTTAAATAAAGTTTTTACTTTCTATTCAAATTAATTTATTAGGAAATACAAAAAAACGCAATTTCAACATCCTAAATTATATATTTATGTTTATAAACACATTCACACGTACATGAAGATTTATATTTCAATCATTTTTACCTACACACAGCCTTTTTGATAAGTCGGCGGATACAATTATAGCGAAATATCAAATAGCTGTGGGACACTGAATACAAGAGACAGAATATACTTTTCGAGTTGAAAAAAAATATCAAAAAACTTAATTGCTAATAATGTAAATTTTGAAACACGCAAAAATTTCGTTGTGTAATTTTCAATGTTTTATTCAAAACCGAACGATTTTACTTTAAAATTCACATCCCAATGGGAAGAACAGGGCTGCAAATATGTGAAATTTTCATTTAAACACTTTAAAAATGTACATGTAGATTAGAAGTTATTTGACCACATCCTACACATTCTACATACCATGACTACCAACATACAAATCAGTAAATCCCTACTTTTTACAATTCCCATACAATTCCTTTCATTTAGCTTAGTATTACACTTTCCATCACAGAAAAAATATAAGGCATGTTAATTCAACTAAAAACTATTATAAACAACTCATTTAATAACAAGCTATTTAAATTTTTGTAGTACCTAGTTGACGCGGCTCCTCCTGGTACGGCAAGCAACCGTGTCAAGTGATAGTTGAAATCACAAACAACTAATCGAATAAAGGTTTTTTTAACTATTCATATTCTTATATATCTCTTTTGGTGCAATTTACCCAACCAGAGACGAAAATAATGCATTTTCAAGTGTCTCTTGATACATAATATTCCCATAACTGATTTTTTTTAACATTTATAGTATCTTCAAAAATATAATTGAAAAGGGGATTTTATTCATCTTTATGTTCTTACTCTGTGGTTTGTTAATTCAGTTTCAGATATAATTTATTGTCGAAATTAGTTACAAAAATGTCTAATAAAGAGGTAAGTAGATAAATTAATATTTTGTTACAAAAACACTGGATAGGTTGACTGAAAACCGGACCAAAATTATTGATATTCCTTTGGTGTATGAAGGTTATGAATCAGATGAAATAATTTGCTATATATCCCAGTAGATCAAGAAATAGTAGGTCTGCTCCAACCGCAATCAGAAACTGTCAGAAACGGTCAGAGAATAGTCGACCATTGCAATCAGTGATAGAAATTACGCGAAAGTAAACTCGTTGTTTGCTATGACCAGTTATTCCCTGATCGTTTCTGATTCCGGTTGGAACAGACCTAGAGTAAACGCAAATAGAGCACAATATAGGCCGCCATTACCGAAAACGTCCGATTGCTTGGCAAAGCTTATTCTTATTTCGTGTGTTGTTGAGTGAAGAGCTTTTCTGTATTATTCTACGTTATAATTTTGTGATAAGATAGTTATAGCTCGACTTTGACTTTTAGATAGATATTTCAAAAATTTAAATAATTAGTAGGTGGTAGGTATTTTTAATAAGTTTCAATGGGGTGCGACACTGTAACGAGAATCGGTTGGAATCGAGCGCATAGGTCTGTACTGTTCTCTATCTGCGTTTACTCTAATATATTTAAAAAGCAAAAATTACATTTTCCCTGTTTGTAGTACTATTAGCAGTAATCTAACTAATTATTTTTGATTTGAAATTTAGTTAATGATGCAGTATTTGGTCTGGGTTCTTGGAAAATTAATGCACTCTGTATATAAGAGAAACAAAAACCTTTATTATTCGTAATAAGTTACATTTTTCATCTCTGTGACTATAGTGTAGGAAATGACAAAAATCTTCTATTTTTTTAAGAACAGATATTTAGAGAAAATAAAAAAACTATACCTTGTAAAACAGTATCAACATAATTTTCGTTTTGATACATCAATAATTGTACTTGATGCAATTTTACCGAAGGTGTAGCTTTTTTTTTAATAAACTAGTTGCCTATATAGAAGAAAATACAAGAAGCACACTGTTATTTTAATCGGCCGATCTTCTATTCTACACATTTATACTTTTTTAAATTTTTATACAATTAAAAACATATTCAGTTAAAAGAGTCTAAAATTGGCCCGACATTTTTCAGTAGAATTTAACAGCTAAATACATTTACAAAAAGTTCACCGAGTAAGTATATAACTTCCCTTTTTTTTTAGTTAAATTTATTATAAGATATGTATCTAATCTAAATAAAAGCTACGATAAAAATAATAATTACAAATAAAATAATGATTATCAAAAACTGTTTGGCTTTTAAATATATAAACAGTCCAGTCTGGATTTTGACACTTTCGTTTTAATGATAATTTTGAAAGACTGGCCTAATTTTTTTTAAACAAAATTATTGAATTTAAAACTGACGACAACACAAGATTTGTTTTTCAAAATAGCTCACCTAAAAAATACTAAGACTATTCTAAATGTTTTATATTACAAAAATTGTATACGATTAAAAAAGCCGTATTAACGACATATAAAAACTGTCCAGATTTCTAAGACATTATAAAATATTTCATTATGGGAGTATTAAAAATCTTCTGGTTACATATTTTAAACAGGTTATGGTTTTTACTAAATAGGTATGTAGGCAGCTTCCATTTTTTTTGGTCGGAATTACTCGATCACTGCCAGAAGTGAATGATCAACTTTTTGTTTTTGTAGTTCATTTAAAATGTATGTATAAAAACTTATTAGTTCATTTGATGAGAGGACAGACACAATCTTACTCTTCTACTGATGCTACTTCCTGAAACAGAATAATTCAAATTAGTTATAAAATAACAATGATAAATAACAAAAGTGTATTACTTGGGAATTTCAAGAATAGAATAAATCGAGTTTTGGAACAGTAAAGAGGTATATCATTGTTTTATTATGGATTATAATTATATTTTGTTGCCTGCACAAGTTTTGAACATGGTTAGCACCAAATGGGAAGTACAGTAATGAAATTTTCTTATACAAAATCAATCAATCAAAATAATAAAAAGTGTACGAAGCTATAGAGGCGCAGACAGTGACTATTTCTTAGTAGTACCAAAAATAAAACAAAAAACCACATAAAAACAGAAGAAACAAAAGAGCAGATCAAAAAATAAGTTGCAGGTAGGAAAACTCGTAGAAAATAAAACAATCAAAAGAAAATACGTAGAAGAAATAAAGAACATTGGTAGAAGATCAGAAACAGAACATAAATGACGAATGAAAGCACATACAGGAAACCATAAAGAAAGCAGAAAGCAGAGAGATAGTTGGTTTGACGAAGAGTGCAAAAAAGAAATAGAAAAGAAGAAACAAGACAAACGGAAATTGTTACAAAGACGTATAGATAAGGACAAAAGAGAGTACAAAAAGCAGAGAAGAATAACAAAGAGGATATGCCGAACAAAAAAGAGAGAGTTGATGGAGAACAGGATACAACGCATTGAGGAAAACTTTGTAAATAATGGAAGGAAGAACTTTTATCAGGAAGTCAAAAGAAATAAAGGGAAAGCAGAACAGAGAATAAATAGAGAGTATATATTAAAAACAAGGACATTTAATAACAGATGAAGATGAAACTCTGTAAAAAGATGGGAGGAGTACTTTAAAGTGAAAAAGAGCAATTAAGCGAAATTAGAGATAGTACTGTACAAAACAACGAAGAAATATTACCACCAACAGCAGAAGAGATATCAGAGATAATACAACAACGACAAAAAACGGCAAGTCGCCTGGAGAAAACCAAATAGAGTTAGAACTGATGAAATATGGTGGAGACTTATTAACAAAAAAAATCTATCAATTAATTGCCAACATATGGGGACAAGAGTCAATACCAGAAACATGGGAAACTGCAATAGTAGTACCAATTTACAAAAAAGGAAAAAAAAGACGAAGGTGGGAACTATAGAGGGATTGCCTCAGCTTATAAAATTATGGCAAAATGTATAGAAATTATGTTGAAGGAACATGGAGAAAATCTGTTTGGAGACTACCAAGGTGGTTTCAGAGTAGGAACATTAGTGACAGACCATATATTCACTCTGAAGCAATCACAAATAATGGGATACGAATACGACATACTAATATATGCAATTTTTATTGACTTCCAAAAGGCATCAGACACTATTAATAGAAACCGTCTATACAAGATTATGAACAACCTCAACATACCAAAAAAACCTGATAAATCTCACTAAAATGACTGTCGAAAACACAAAATCGAAGATTAAAGTTGAACAAAAATTATCAAACAATTTTGAAACAAATGCTGCACTAAAACAAGGAGATCCTCTGTCCACTACGCTGCACAATATGATACTAGAATGGATACACAGCTCGGGCCTACGCAGACGATGTAGTAATGTTATCAAAATCAAATAAAGAACAGAAAAGAGTATGCAGAGACCTCGAGATTGAGAGTTAATGCAGAGAAGTCAAAGTTTTCGAAAATGACAACCTCGCAAAGAGAAATTTTTTAGTAGAATTGAACGGACAGAGATCAATGTAATTCAAACAAGTCCAAAGCTACATCTATCTAGGTAAGGTTATTAAGGAGGATAGCGATGAGGAGAAGAACATAGAAACAAGACTAACAAAAGGAAGTAAACAGACAGGAGCCCTAAATAAAATAATAATTTCCATGAAAGTATCTAGAAAGGCCAATTTACATCTATTCAAAACAGTTATTAGACCAACGGCACTATACGGAAGTGAAACATGGATATTGAATAAAAAGGAGGAAAATAAAATATGGGAATGGATATTAGGAGGAAAAAAGAAGAAGGGGTATGGAAAAGAAGAACAAACCAAAAAATAAGAGATTTATTTTGAGAACAAGAAATGAGCAGTGTAATAAGAGCAAAAAAACTTAGATGGCTAGGTCATATACAGCGGATGTCAGACAGCAGCATGACAAAAAAATAGATAGATATAGACATAGAAGGAACGAGGAAGACCTAAAAAAAGGTGGCATAATGAAGCCATTGAAGACCTAAAAGAGGGAGGAGTACCAGACTGGAAGGCGAAAGCAAGAGATAGGAAACAATGGAAGAACATTATCACTAGCTATGGGACTAAAAAGCCTGTGTGTAGCATTATATATATAATTATGTTCTGTAACTATACATTGCCACTTCTTTGGAAAACATGAATACTTGCGCTAGTTTGATATTGAGTTAATAAAATGTTTAAAACATCGGTTAAATAATAGATTAAATCCAAAATTAATGTCAAAAACAAACCAAAAAAAGAATATTCCACAAGGAACGGTTCCAACTAACAAATTTTATTATTTTCAAGAAATAATCCACTTACCGCAGGAGCTACTTTTTCAGCATCATCTTTTACTAGTTCACTTGGAGCTTCTGTAGGAGGCACCTGAAAAATCAATTTCATTTTTTTTTACTTTCTCTGGAATTAAATTCATTTACTGGGAAAAGTAATATATCAGCTTACTTGCACATTTATATTGATAGCTAATATATTTTCCTTTCTTCCGTTTTACAAATAGTAGACCATGCTAGACGCAATATTACAATCAAATAACAATAACATTGAATTAATTTAAAACTATTACTTTTGGGCTGTAAATGTTATACATTATTGGAATCTTCTGTTAGTGTGTCTATTGATAAAATGGCTCTGCACAAAAGACCGTGGATAGAGCAATTAGGTTAACAACTAACGATAAAAAGAATAATAATTGACTAAGAAATAAAACTCTGGAGTAAGTAATTTTAAAATAAAATGGTACTAAGAAACTTGCTTACAACACATCAAGTGATCCAGCAAGAGAACAATTGGTATAAACTGGATAAAAGTTGCTACAGATAAAAATATAATGTAAGAATCAAGAGAGATCATGTCCAATGTTGGATTTTAATGGAAAGAAGAAACAAAAACGGAAATAAATATGGTTGTGAGTTATTCAGTTTTGAGGGTTTTCTGGCCTCTATACATCTTAAAATATGTGAGACCATTGTTTGAGGCCATCTCGAGTATAGACTAGACTAGCATGGGAGTGTATCGAGGGCAATGACCAACTTGATAAAAGGAAGTTAGAGGACATACACTACCTAAACGAGGGCAGATTCTTGGTGTGCCAAAAACCAAACACTCTGAAAGCTTGAGAAAAACCCCAAGTATCTTTCAAGCAGAAATTCACGAAATAACAAAGTGCCTCCAGTTCAATATTGACAAAATATATAGAAGACAAAGGATTATCTTCATGTCGGATAGTCAAGCAAAGAGTTCTTATGTATTCAGTTCTAAAATGGTATGGGAATGCCTAGGAAACTCAATGAACTAGGGGAGAACAACATCATTTCAGGACACACTGGAATCGAAATACAAAAATAGCAGATGAACTAGCAAACTACTTTTTTGTTGACCATTGCAAAGATCTAGTATAACTTAGACAATAAAATATACTCCTGGAACTCCTGCACTAAGAATTTGGACAGGTCTGGTGTCGCCTGAATGGGCACCTTAAAAAGCTCAAAATAGTGGAGCAAGGAGAATTTATATTCTGTGGAATGCATAGCAATACAGAATCATAGGGAACAGGAGACTACCGAATAGAAGAGGAACACTTACTTAAACTAAAGTCTGCGGATATCCTAAAATTCCTTCGGGAAATAGGTCTAAAGGAACTACTGGTCTCCGGCACTTTCCTCAGGAACAATGGATCTTTTAGGTCTGAGTGAATGTCACCCCAATATACATACATACATACATACATACTAAGAACCAAAGTACAAGGATCGGTAGAGCTGGATCAGGATGTAGCATAAAAATTCTTGGGGAAATATCCCAAGAATACATTGGAAATCCTTCATAAAATAACAATGCTTGAAACGTACAGCGGAACTACTCACACTGTGCAGGAACCAACTGAGAATTATAACTGTGCAGGAACCAACTGAGAATTATAACAAGTTACATGACTGACTCCAATCAAGGAACAACTGAACAAATTAAAACTATATACTATACTATATACCTACAACAAAGACCTGACATGTAGATTATGCAGTGAGAAAGCAAAGATAGTGAAAAATATTCTGTATACATGCAAGAGACAAGATAGTCAGTATTTGGATAACCGCAAGGAGACAAAGAACTCTATTATAGCAAATACCCAGTTAAGAACTGGGATAAACTGGTGCAGGGGACAAAAGTTCTGGACTGGTTGTTCAAGGAAAAATACAATAAGCCATTCTAGGTGCAGTGTTATCAGAAAAAAAAATGTTAGTGCAACTAAGTTCATTATGATATCCATATTTGCCGAGGGAACTGCACTTTCAAAACAACGTAGATGCCTTTGAACTGCTGGACAACAAGCACCTAGTATGAAGACTGAAATATGTCAAAAAGAATATTATTTAAAAAATAGCATAACGTAAATAAGTTAAATGATTGTAATATTAATATTTTTTTCTATTCTTACTCTAACACAAAGCTATGTTTAAATAAGCATATATTAACAAAAATAAGAGAGTAAGTATATTAAAACATAGCCCTGAAGTTCAAAGGATTAGGCAAGGTGAAAAATCTACATTATTTGCTTACTCTGGATACCATTTACTATTATGACAATGGATAGCACCCAAAAAGGTTAATTAAAAAGCTGAACATCTCAATGTCAATGTCAAAGCATAGACTACTAAAATGCATATTTATATATATAAATAAGCTGAAAAGCGACACGCATGTGATCGTAGCTGATCAATTAGGACACAAAAAGACAAGTACTATTGAGGTTAGCGGCAAAAAAGGAAAAGTTTACTCTTTTTAGATTTCCAAGCTTTCGTAAATCTTTATTTACATCTTCAGGGAACTACAAAGTGAGAAAAAACATAAATTATGTGTTAAACATTGAAAAATGAAACAAGTCTAGCTTGCATTACAAGCACTAGTCACATTAATATGTTGTAGCGGACTGTATTATAATTCATGTTTTTTCTCACTTTGTAGTTCCCTGAAGATGTAAATAAAGATTTACGAAAGCTTGGAAATCTTATTTTTTTGCTGCTAACCTCAATAGTATTTGCCTTTTTATATATAAATATATATTCAGGATGTCAATCAAAAATAGAAGTTAATTTCTTTTTATAATTGTTAACACCCTAAGCATATCATTTTATTTTAAATTACCAAGTGTAAGAATTTCTACAATATTTTCTATCACCAGATGTTAAGGTTCATCCGGTATATGCCAGCTTAGGTCAAACCTAGTAAATTTGTTTGATATTATATATTGTAGAGCAGACTTAATGATATCTGTTAAATATTTAAATTACGACAATCAAAATAATGAAGGTGAATGATGATGTAGAAACGATCATCCATCCGTCTTGCCAATCCCTGTATTTAAATTGATTATTTACAATGTTACGCATACTAACACCGTAAAAAATCAAATGTTAAAAAATCAACAAAAACTAATTTTTACAACTACAATCTAAGAATAAAGGTTAGGAAAAGTGTTAAGGTATTAAATTCATTCAGGTATGTAACGTTAAGTAAGGTTAGCACAATTCAAACAGGTTAAACACGATGTTGTAGGTAGCAGCTTTTTTTGGTACAAAAAGAAGTGAACTGAGTAGCAACTAGGTTAATCTAAGTATAACGTCATCAAAAACAAGACTTTACTCGGAAAACAAAGATCCTTTCGTGACTTCCGATATCGACAACGGGAACTTCGTCGCAAAAAACTGCCCAACCAAAGTTAGGTTTCATTAACGATAAAGACACAAACAGAAATGTATGGATGAATGAGACTCCATGCAAAATAAAACAAATATAAAGAGGTTTTTAAAAGATATACCCTCAATATAAATGACTGAGAAAACAGAATAAACGGCAACAGAAACACGTTTGAGAACAACGTATAAAATGCAGATTAGTAAAAAGGAGCTAAACGGTAACAGGAAAACAGGTTATCTAAAGGGAAATCACGAAAAAATGCTTTGTTTCTGTTTTCTAGGTAAAATCACCTGTTTAAGTTGTCCTTCTTTCAACGTCTGTGCGTCTTCATGGCTTGGAGAAGGCAATCCATTGGTGTTCCCGTTAGTGAGGACGGGATGGGAGATAGGAACAGATTCGCTAGGAGTTAAGCAATCAGTAGCAATTGGTTCGGGTACAGAGTCTACCGGAGGTAGAGACATGGGCTCGGCTAAATTTTCAGAAACTGGTTCTGGAAGGGACGGCAGCGATTCTGTCGAAATGTCAGGCAACGAATCTGCAGGATCAACTATGCGATCCATAATAATAGAAGATGGTGGAGGAAGATCGGTAGGAGATGGTAAATCGGTGGGAAAATCTTCTGATACAGATTTTCCTTCGGAATCATCAATTTTGGAAGGTGATTTTGGTTCTTCTGCTGGTACTTGGTCTAATGCAGGAAGAGTATCAGATGATTCTTCTGAATAAACTAACGATAATTCTGAAGGTTTGGTTTCAGCAGGAGCAGGTTGTAATTCATCGCTAGATTTATCACTTTTGTCTTCAGATTTTGCCTCGGGAATAATGGGATGTAATTCAGTACTAGAGTTAGTCATTTTGTCTTCAGTTTTATCTTCAGATTGCAAGGAAACCTCAGAAGCTTGCAAACAGTCTTTAAGTGAGTCAGAAGAATGTAATTTTGGCGAAATAGGTTCTCTAGGCGCGTTTTCTTCTGATTCTTCTATCACATTTGGTGGAGATGGTAAGTCTACGGGTTGAGGAGGAAGACTACTTAAACTCTCGGCGGGATCAGTCTTATTGGATTGGTTAAGAGAAATTTCAGATGATATTGTTAGTAGTTCAGACTCAGGCTCAGTTTCAGACTTCAGTTGGGGTTCAGACTTTTGTTGCGTTACTTCTGGAATAGAAGCTTCGGAAATTATTTCTAATTCTACTTTAGGTTCATTTGGTTCCGAACTTTGAAGATTTGCCTGCTCGGACGATTCTACAATTGACTTTTCAGATGGAAGACAAGTTTCAGCTACATGTTCCGAATCTGGTGAACTTATAATTGACTCTTTGGAGGTGTCTTTTAATAAATTTGTTTCCGCAGGTTGAGGTTCTAAAGACGTTTTAGATTCTAAACTAGCTACCTTTGTTTCAGAATGTTCTGGTTTTGAAGTAATGTCTACTTCGGAGTGTTTTGTTGCCTCGGGTTCATTAAGCTCAGGATCGGGAATAGAAACTAAAGATTCACTAGCTACCTTTATTTCCGAAACTGAAGAATCCGAAACTATTGTTTGAAGTTCAGCTACTTCAGCTTCGGAATTTTGGAGCTCAACAAGTGGCTTTTCAATGTCTGCTGTTGTAACTGGGGATTCTATAATATTTTTTTCAGACTCTTTAGCTACTTCAGTTTCAGGAAGGTTTTCTGATGAAATATCGGGTTTTGATTCAGATTTATTAGATACATCAATGTCAGTAGCAGGTTCTGACAATTCTTGAGCAGGGAGTTTGAGATCTACGTCTGAGATAGGGGCAGATTCTACTTCAGATTTTACAACTTCTGCAGATGGTTCTACAGAAACTGCCTCTAATAAATCAATGTGTGCGGTTGTTAAAATGTCAGCTTTAGTGGATTCGGCAAATACCGTCACCGATGAGGGAGGGTTAGAGGATGGTAGGGGAGGAGGGAGCTCCTCGTTACGCACCTCTTTGATTTCCTCTACTGGTGGATTTGTAGGAACGGGTTCCTCTTGTTCCTTGGGAGAGGGATCGGATTCAACTACGGGTTCAGGGACTTTGGGTGGTTCAGCTTCAACTTGCTTAGGTTCCTCTGCTTTAGGTTCCTCCACCTTAGGTTCTGGTACGGATTCCGTTTCAGATTTGGCTTTTTCAGGTTCTGCCAACGTTGCTTCTTCCTTTTTGGGTTCTTCAACAACCGCTTCAGATTTGGGTTCATCACTTGCTATTTCTTCCTTGGAAGCTTCTCCATTTAAAACTGGAGTTTCCTCTGGTGATTCAAGTTTCTCTGTTTTAGGAGATTCGGTCGATGGGGAAGTTGCTATTTCTTCAATGTTCTGCAAAAAAATTACACAATCAGTAAACCTTCCTTGAGAAATACTTGGACATTTTACAATTTGCAAAGGAACAAACATTAAAGTTATATGTCAAAATTTCGGCAGGACCAATTGATATCAATGCATATCAAAGTCGTAATTTCCTGGATAAATTTCGACAACGAATGAAAGTAAAAACAATTAGCTAAATAATGGCATGCCCCAAACAAAAAATATAAATAACGAGACTTAATTAATTAATTTTTTAAGTTTAACTACTGTCGTCGTCCTTTATTTAATTTAATGAGTTTAATGTATTCCATTCCTTTTCTTACTCTGGAAATGTTATCTTCGACTGTTCACAGGTCCCAGAGTTTAATAAAAATATTAGTCATTTGAATACATATTTGACCTTGAAAAGAGTGACGTCACCTACCCTGGAATTATGTTGGTAGTATTTGCCAGAAATGCATCAAAGCGAACTTCAGCTGACAGTTTTGTGGTTAGATTGTTTTACTTCACGAATTTCCATGTGCTTTGTTTTTGAATATTATTTTAAGAAAATGGAGCCAGGATTTTCAAAGGCAAAATAAAAACAGATAATAATCCAAATAACAGCAATAAGGAAGAGAATTCGAATTGTCAAAGTCAGTTTCGAGGTTAGTTGTCAAAATCAGTTTCGAGGTTAGCTGTCAAAAACCAAGGAAGCAACTTTTCAAAATCACACTAACGGTCTGTCGTTTTCAAGGTCGTAGGTTACTTGAAGTAATAAAGGAGGAATGCGTGACGTAACGTTCAAAGCGCGCTAATTTTTAAAATGATGTATTTCAATTTGAACAGGTTTCAAATGTAATTTTCACCAATCAACAAATATTTTTAAATAAAAAATAAGAGTTTGCGAATTGTGGCGGTATAAAATATAAGCCAACGGTTTTTTAACGACCAAATTTTTACAATAAAAAAAACGTTTATTTTGTTTCTGTTGTTAAGATATAAATTGATTCTTATTGTAAATGTTTACAAGTGACGGCATTGTGTTCAACGTCCAACTGTTGTGCCTGGGCGCGTTAAATTGGAATTTATTATTAAATTTGGAAAGGTCAAGAATCGAAACGATGTTGATTAGGTAATAAGAGTCAATTGACTTGAACACTGTTAAATTTATGCGGGTTAAACTGTAGCGGAAGTGTCTAAAGAGTACAGGGTATTAAAAAAAAAGTGTCGGTTGGAAGAATGGCAGTCGATTGTAATGAAAGGGTTAGCAGATAATTTTGTTGATAAGTGTATTAAGCACACAGTATAAAGAAGAACAACCAATGTTCCCATATTAACAATGATTATATTATTATTTCATTTACAACTGAATGTAATTAATTTATAAAACTTATTTATTTTGTTTGCCTCAACTAAACTTATCACCAGATGGCATTTCCGGTAGAACAGTTTCAGCCACCACCGTTTAAGATCTTTTTAGAATGTCTAAAAATAGACAGGAATAGATTACGATGTAGTTGAAACATCAACGGTATCTAAATTGTCTATGTCCGCTTCGATTAAAAATAAAATACAACGCAGAATATTAAATGATTAATACCGTTTATTTATAGATACAGGAAGGTATTTAAACAAAACATTTGTAATTAAATTTACTAAGTACCGGAAAACTTTGGAACAATCTGTATAACTCTATAAAATTAAGGATATAAAATAAGTAAAAAACAGATAAAAGTAAAAAGTTTACCGCATTGATAAGGTTTTCCCTTTGATTCTTTGAAGAAATATAATTTAATAATAATATCATTGACTAGGTATCTGGTCTTAAGGAGTTAATAATAAAACTTTATTAATCCCTCATTTTACAGTAAACAGTAATAGATCCGTAGTCGGTAAAATTTATACCTAATATTAGGTTCGTTCCAACTAGAGATGGCTAACCTGTACTGAAACTGATCCATTGGATCAGATCCGGCGGGTTGGACTAATGGAACTGATCCGAACCGACAATTATTTATACAAATACGAGTATTAGTCCCAAGGTTCCTATAAATCAGTCGCGGTTCAATTTCTCAAATCAACTGAACATACAAATACTCAAATTCGTACCTAACACTCGTACAACATTAAAGATACGCTGAACAAGAGCGGTTCAAGATCAGTTCAAGTCTAGTATGTACTTGTTTACCTACTGCTGTAAAAGCGTACCTACCCTTCGCAAAAAGACCGGCTGGACTGGTAACCAGAACTGATCTTTGGACTAGTCATCACTCTGGACTGGCAGGTTGGAACTGATCCATAAAAATGTTTGGATCAGCCATCCCTAGTTCCAACTGGCGATAGAACCTAGAACCGTTCTAGGTATCGTTCGCGCAAGTGCTGTGTTTCTTTAGGGTTCCAACTGATTGTAGTATCGTTCTTGGGACGATACAAAAACTACCTTCTGGAAGGTGTCCATCCCTAATTCGAGTTTGCGCACTATACAGTAATCGATACGATTCCAGAACGGTTCCTAAATGCCATTTGGAACAAACCTATTGTTTCTCGCAACGAACAGTTTAATTTCTGTTCAAAGCCAACTATTAGAGATCCTTGTGGAATATTTTATAGTACATAATTTTATATTCGCCACAAGTTTTCTTTTATAAACTTTAAAATTGTGTCACTTAAAATTATTCATTTATCAGTACCTCTAAAGATACTATTAAATTATTGTAAAATATTTTGACAATTTTGAGTAGAACTCTGTAATATCCGATAAACACCTGTTAATTTGGGGATTATTGCATTCCGATACTCTATGAACTTGTTGAAATAAACCATAAATGAACGATTTATTTAATGTTGAACTAAATTTTCGATTCGGGCAATTTTCATTCAAGTACGGAGTACGGAGACTATCCTGTTGGAAATAAACACACTTTCACTCCAAATAAACACAACAAATATTATACTGGATTTTCCCAACATGGATCTACCACACACACCATAACACCTGTTGTTTTTCAATTAAAAGATTTCTCTCTTGGGTAAGATTGCAAAATCCTCAGATTTTGACGAAACTTTTTTTTAGACCAACTCGAGGTTGCCGAGTTCAAATATCCAAAAATATTGACATCTTCTAACAAAAAAGTAATCAATTTTTGTAAATTTTATATTTGTCGCACCGCGCAGTCAATTTTATGGATCATTTAGTGAGGTTTCTTTCTCTATGTCAGATCATATTAACCTAGACATGATAATTAATTGGAGAAACTGTGGAGATATTGTTAGAAAACTGCAGGATTTTGGGGTGTGATAGGGAAATTAAATGTCCAGTTGAGTTCTGCGATGAATTTTTTAAAATTATTTTAGATTCATCTAGGCCAGACGATGTTTGTTGGATGTGTAAAGGTCAAAAGCGACGTGAAAAAAGAAACCTATCAAAGTTTCGTCAAAATCTGAGGACTTCAAGTTTTTCCCCTCTCTTGAATTGTATATTATTATTTTGGGTATTTTTAGGTGGCCTCAAATGAAGCGGCCGGCCCTAAATTCGTCCCCGAGCAGTTAGCAATCCCTTAAATTCATCGCATGCTACTAAGTAACGTTCATTAATTACATATCTAAATTCGTCCCCGAGCAAAGGATTTTATATGATTTTATAATGATTTCCCTTGCCCTTCTCAATAAAATTAAAATATTTTTTGGGGACGAGTTTAGTTGTTCATTTTTGACGACCTGCACTACTCAGGGACGAGTTTAAGGGTGAGATTATCGGTTTCTACCTGTTCGGGGACGAGTTTAGGTACGTCCAATAAAGCATTGTTTCATCCGAAAACCATATTTTTCTAATATCTTCACGAGAACGAAACCATCTTAGCAATAAATTACATTTTTATATTTTTCTCTTACGTTGGCGGTCAGTTTTGGACAGAAAACTTTTTTAAATATCTCAAGATGGTCATCTTCTTTAATAATTCTTTGAACTGACGTACGCGAAATTCTAGTTTTGCGATTTTTCTAGTTACTACAGCTTGGCCAGGTTGTAAATTTCTTATAATAACACTTTCCCTAACAATAATTTCCTTAGTTCTCGAGCTTCGCTTCCTTCCTCTTTCCCTTTTATGTTCAACAGACCCATTGTTTTCCCTTGGATGTTTCAAGAATTTTTCTACAGATCCAATGTGCAAATTCGTCTGTCTTCTTTGCTTAAAACCGGCATTATGGACTAACCAATTCACTAATTCAACTTAAACATCAAACAAATTCCATGAGAATCTGAGTAGATATGAGTAATACTTATTGACATTTTCAGTTTTAAACGTCAAATTCTCAACATATCTAATAAAACTCACTACCTACAAACAATGGGAACGATAAAATTTATTAGTATTATTTAAATAAACAAAATTATTTCGTGAATCCAAGTCAGATACTTTTGTTTTTACTGAGGTATTCTGAATAGTTCACCTACCAAAAGAACATAATAGTTTAAATTTAGCTAAATCCTGGTACCGGTCCTGTAAATATATACCTTATCTAATACTTATTGAGGACATGTTGAGTTATTATACCTTTAAAAAGAAAATAAATCGCCCGAAAAACAAAAGTTATTTTGAATTGAAAATTGGACTCCTTTATTTCGATCCACACTCTAATAATTTGTACTATGTTAATTTGAATATACATAATGTATTTCATTTTAATTGATTCGAGTCAAAACATAATTATTTTAGAGTTAAATTAAGCTTTTAGATACTTAAAAAATGATAAATGATTGTTGAAAACGTCACATAAAATCCAGCACCGAAACCGATATATAATATATCATCAATGTAACTAGATTGCTATTTAGAATATTTTTATTATACGAGTTCTTCTCTGACACGTCGGATGAAATATAACAGGGAAATTTCACTATTCATACTGCATTTGTTGGGCTATTGAAAAAAACGAATGTGTGATTTTATTACAATCCAAGAATGCTTTTGTTAAAAACTGGTTTTCCAAAGCCTAACGCGAGAGCTTCAAGATAATATTTTAACTGATAAATTCGGCAACTAGACAATCAATGTAAAGCAAATAATTGTCAAATTTTTATATCTTTGATAAAAATGATTGTGAATAAAAAATATATCTTATTAATGACATTCTGATTGAAATATAGTCTACTAGGAATGTGTGATTTGGTTTCCCTTGGCTGCGGATTCTAAGTCCATTCGCCGCTTAACATTTTGCTCAAGGATATACATATTTTCCAAAATACATTTTTCTTCGATTGACATTAAACGTCAGTTTTAGTGACATTTATCGATCATAGAAGTAACACTTTTACTGCCTACCACGCCCCACGAATTAACTCAATTGGTGAATAATTAACAATTTATCAGATTAAAAATTAAAAAAAATTATATGAAAATTGTCAAAAATTGTCAAAATATGGTCAAAAATGGTCAATAATTGTCAAAAACGGTCAATTATTGTCAAAAACTGTTAAAAATGAACAAGTTTTGTCAAAAACTGTTAAAAATGAACAAGTTTTGTCAAAAATGGTCAATAATTGTCAAAAACTGTCAATAATTGTCAAAAACGGTCGATAATTGTCAAAAAATTTTGAAAAATGGTCAAACATTTTCAAAAATGGTCAATTGCCAAAAATTGTTAAAGTTTTTGAAATAAGGTCAATAATTGTCAAAAATGGTCGAAAATTTGGAAAAATGGTCCATAATTGTCAACAATTGTCAATAATTATCAAAAATGGTCAATAATTTTGAAAAATAGTCTAAAATTTTGAAAAATTGTCAAAAATGGTCTAAAATTTTGAAAAATTGTCAAAAATGGTCTAAAATTTTGAAAAATTGTCAAAAATGGCCAAAAACTATCAAAAATGGTTAAAAATTGTCAAAAATTTTGAAATATGGTCAAAAATTTTGAATATGGTCAAAAATGGTCAATAATTGTCAAAAATGGTCAAAAATTCGGAAAAATGGTCTAAAATTTTGAAAAATTGTCAAAAATGGTCAAAAACGATCAAAAATGGTTGAAAACTGTCAAAAATGGTCAAAAACGATCAAAAATAGTTGAAAATTGTCATTATTGTTAAAAATTGTTAAAAATGGACAATTATTGCCAAAAACTGTCGAAAATGGTTAAAAATTGTCATGGTCAAAAATTTGGAAAAATGGTGGTCACTAATTTGAAAAACAGTCAAAATGGTCTGTAATTGTCAAAAATGGTAAATAATTGTTAAAATTTTGAAAAATGGTCAAGAAAATCGATTTAAACACGTAATTTATAAAATCGATTTACTAAAAATCGATTAATATTACTATAAAAATCGATTATTTTTAGCATCCCTAGTCAGTAGATCTTTTTAAGGTTAATCATGATGAATAGCGAAAATGACGATTATTCTAGCACTCTTATTATAACCTAACATAATATAAAAAACTGTTTTAATTATTCAAAGGGCGACTGTAGAAAAAATTATGTGTGTTTTTGGAGCGTAGAGTAAAATTGCCGCTTTCTGTTACTTTACGCTCTAAATACACAAATAACTATTGAAAATCTTCCATTTCGTTGTATGTTTTCGTCTTTTTCGGTATATAATCAGTTATAATATCACAAGAGCATAGACAATATTCGATTATTCACCGAGTCACGAAACGTATTTGGCGAAACATCACGAGAGCGCAGCTCAAGTGGTGTTTCGCGAAATACGTCGAGTGAAGAGGTAAATAATCGAAAAATATTGTCTATGCTCGAGTTGGTATTCGTTACGATTATATAACGAATAATATACTAATTTTTTTTATTGATCAATATTAATATTGAAGGTACAATTATTATTATAATACATATTTGATGTATTGTTGTTTTCGGAATTTGTAGTAGAATTAACTGACATTTCATTGAGCTTGCCCGTTACTATGGAGATGATCACAATATGGCAGGAGGCGAAACACCAAAACGAATATATCACGTCGTCAAGGGGTATATTCACTTATCAATACGTCGTAACTAAGGGAAATTCAAGGATTGTATTGGTTCATTAGAACATAAGTTATATAATCTCGAGGTATATATTTTGTTTTGAATATTCACCTCTTGTGATATAACTAGTGAATATTCTACTAGGAATGGGATATAGTGAAGTGCACATTCCAGTAACGGTATTTTTAAGGATTTTTACTTATTTTTGAAATATTATCAACAAAACTGGTCTGTTGTTATCTTTTTATGAGATGATTATTTTTATTTTAAAATAAAAAGTTTTGTTATTGTGTGTTTTTAAATGTTGTGTGATTCTGTATCTTATAGAATGTTTCGGTGACTAATTAGGAGCAAATATCTTCTGTATGTTCCTTGTGGTATACCAATTCATTATTCTTTTTGATATTTATTATGGAAAATCAAACCACAACCTTTTTTATGTTTTCATTTCTACGTTTCGGTTGCGTTCCAGCTACCGTCATCAAGAATAATTAGGTTTTTATAAAATTTTTGGTCCGACACTAACGAAAAAATTCAACAACTAGACAATCAATAATATTTTTCAGTTCAAGACATTTTTGAGGTCCATTCACAGAAGATTATATTCTCCTTAAAATGTAAAATAATAGTATATTATTTAACGAGCGTATAATGTAGGCTATATTACACGAGCCGCAGGCGAGTATAATATAGCCATTAAACGCGAGTGCTTTATCTACGACTATTCATTTTATTAAGATATATAGGTAATATTTTGCAGATTTGTCAAAAAAATTGCAATTTGCAAAAAAAAATTTTAAAATTAGAAATTTTCACAATGAATAAATTAACATAAACGTAAGTACCTACATAAGGTAAGTAATAATTTTTTTAATTAAGTATTTATTTATAAAATTAATTGTAACTTGATTTAAGATTTATAGACAAAGAAAGAAAAGGGGGATAGGATTGAAAATGGAGTGGAATAAAAAAATCATTAACTAAATGTTAGAATGAAGAAAAAACTGTGAATATTCTAAAAGAAATGAGAGTTAAAGGGATGACACCTAAAAATGTATTTAGAGAAGTAGAAGTAGGATAAATATTACAAAAATATTGACATTGTAAGCAAATAAAACGAAGATAAAAATTATTGAAATAAAACATTTAAGATTCATAGCGAGGAAAACGAGAGGGCGGGGATTAAAAATGGACTGGAATAGAAGAAAATTCATAGACCAAACGTAAGAATAAATTTAAAAAATGTGTAAGCCCTAGAAGAAATGAGTCAAAGGGGCACCCAAAAAGGTAAGATCATTAGGGAGGAAGGATGAATATAACAGAAATAGTGGCATTGAATGCAAAAACAATACTAAAAACTATTGAAATAACACGTTTAAGATTTGTAGACAAAGAAAGAAAAGGGGAAGAGGATTGAAATTTGAGTAGAATAGAAGAAAATTGATAGATCGAATGTAAAAATAAAGTATAAAACTGTGAAAGAATTGACACCTAAAAATTTATGAGAAGCTGGTAAAAACATTTGCTAAAATTCATGGTTGCAGGTTTACTTGCAGTTTCAATATTAGTATCGGTGCTTTCATTGGAAATCGAAGAATTAATAGCAAAATTGCTGACTCCATCAGCAGACGTGGATGGACATGATTCGGCATTCGAAATACTGCTAAAATTTCCCTCCGACTGTCTTTTTAATAAAGCACGAACTTTTGGGTAAGATCCTATATTCACATTATGTTTAAGATTAAGTGTGCTTTTGAGCATGGAGTAATGGCTCCACAATGTGGACGATTTATATTTATTTGTCAATTCCTTGAAATATACTAACAAAGTGTCTTCGGAAAATGAGTTGGTACCATTTTTTAGTCGCCAGTCTACAAAGCTGTTGTATACAATTTTGTAATTTTTCCTTGATTTCTCTGGAAGTAATTCAAGTGATGCTACTTGAGCGGCTGCACGAATTTCTTCAGGGGTGCATGGAATTTCGTTTTCACTGTCGGAATGCATGAGAAACACGCGTTAAACACAATTTAATCTCAACGGAAAACTGCAAACGTCTAATATACTATTTGTCAAAATCAATTTATTTTAGTTGCCCTAGAAACAACAATCCAAGCAAGATCGATTCTATTTTGTAACGCGGTCATGTTATGGAATACGTATAAAAAATTGTATTCCACAGGTATGGAATATGAAATTCATATTCCACAGGTGTGAAATATGAGTTACATTATGTAGTTACTTCAACAAGCACAATGCATCTATTATTAAATAGTCGTAGATAAAAAATTTGTTGTAATGGCATTTTAACAATATTATAGTCCACTAGAAATAGGATCCAGAGAAGTGCACGTTTTATTAAGGATAGTGCTTTTTTGGTTATTTCGTAAATGTTAATAAAACGCGTTTTTTGTTTTAAAATATGTTTAAATAAGTTTAGCGATTTTGTGTATTAAAATGTGTATTGATTAACAACAATTCCAATGATACATCATAAGAAAACTTGGATTAAAACTTATGATACTATCCTGATAACGAAGATAACTGGTCATTGGAAATTTCTCTTTCTAACATTGGTAACCAAATTTGACTAAATTATGCTAAAATATTAGCTACACATTTATCTGCATTTGGTTGTATTAAAGCACTTTTTTTCTATTGGGCTCTTTCAATATTATATGCGCTGAATCCCATTTTTGGTTCGGTTTTTGTTAGAATAGATCTCAACGTACGGTTAGATTTAAAGCTAGTTCGAATATTGAATTGATTACCAATTTTTTAAATTCTTTCTGATAGACTCTCAACATACGGTATTGTTTTAAAAAATTTTGTTTAGTTGAATTGATATTATTACTATTGGGTATTAACAAAAAGAGCCATTCTCTATATATTTGACATATCAAAATATTTTCATTGATTGTCTAGTTGTCGAATTTTTTTAGAAGTGTCAATTGGGGAAAAATAAAAAAATTACAATCATTCTTAATTCCCATTCAAGCAAACCAAACAAAATTCAGATTTTTCATTTTTAAAGTTATACAAGACTTGGCAGGTAGTAAATGGATGATAATAACTTGCCTTTGATTATTATTTGTGATTACCGTTATGGAAACAGACAAATCGTGCAAAAAATGATTTTTTTATTAGAAAATATTTATTGTTGTATAAAAAAAAATCTTAAAAATAAGTGATATTTGTAAGCACAAAAGTTGAAAAAATATAAATTTTATTTTATTCAAATGTTTCAATATTTTTATGTAGGTAATATTAAGCCAACGGGTATTTTTTAAATTGATGTGACCAACTAATAAAAAATTAAAATACTACAGAGATGATAAATGTTTACTGTTTTTTTTCCAAAAAAATAAGTATTGCGGTATAAATAATTAAATTTTTATTCAATTAAATATGATATGGAATGTGCAAATTTAAATCTATACTCAAAAACTGTTAGCGTTAAGTTAGTATGTTAATAGAGCCGGTTAAAAAAATTTTTGAACCCACTTTCCAAAAATTAAATAAAAAATTAGCAAAATTAGAAAAATAAAAATCCACAAACAAAAATAAGCATCAATACCCTGCCATCAATTCTTCCATAAGCTTTCACGACAACTTTTACTAAAATCGCAATCACCAACGAAACGATCCCGTAATACAAAACCGACAAACCGTTTTTTGTTAAAGTTACCTGAGATTCCATTTTAACAACTATTTAACAAAACTCCGGACTCTTAACGGTATTTAAATTTTTTTAAACTGAGCACTGTAAGTATATATATGTGTGTATGGTTCGATGCACCAACTGGTTCTGGCTCTTTGGAGTTACTATTTCAAAATTAGCAATTTACTGAATGCGTTTGGGAGTATGCACGTTGGCTGTATTTATAGCTTGATCTTAGGCTTGGTCTCGTCGAGTGTCGTTTTCTTCGTCACCCCATGTGCTTTGCGTTGCTCATCTTGTTTGGCGAGACGAACGTATACAGGATGTCCATACAAAGCATTCAACACGAATAACTAGTTCCTAATTTTTATTTTTATCTTTTCAAAAGATTTGTTAACATTTTTTAAAATCTGGCAACAGCTTGTGAGAATACTTTTTAACGGAAAACTGGGTATTTAATTGAGGGATAAAATAGGCGATTTTTAAAAAATTTCTACATAATATTTAGCCAAAATTTGCCGTATTCATAGGTACAAGTTAAATAAAAATTTTACTAAATACATCTGTCCGTTTATTATTTTGGACAACGCCTGAGTCAAAAAATTTCAAATAGTTCCTGCATGTTGGTCTGCGAGAAAAGCGGATTTTTCTTCTAAACTGCGAGGTTGTATAGTAAATTTTATACCCATTTAGAATAAGACCATCCTTATTTATTATTAATAAATCGGTTGAAACAAAAAATTACCAACAAAAATGAACGTCGTAACTAATTTATTAGATGTCACGTTTTTGAAGTTACGTCAAATTTTGATTTCATGTTAATGTCATAACGCAAAATAAGATATAAAAATGCGATATTCTGATGAATCCAAAAAACTTATGCTTAATGTAGTAAACTATTTTCAAAACGATTTAGGGTCTCGATTTAAGACAATTCAAAAAGCGTCCGAAGCACTAAAAGTTCCAGAAAGCACATTATATAATCTTGAAAAACCAAACAGAGCTACATATTTCGAATTTAAAAGAAATATGTCTGCAAGCGTTTCACGGAGCAAAACCCGAATTACAAAAAATACCCTGCATTGTTTGAGGGAAGTAATTTATAAAATGTATGCGCGAAAGGATAAAATCACAGTAGAAACTATTTTACGGCAATTTATCGAAGAGTCTCCAGAAACTAAGATTTCCAAAGGTTCGTTATATTTGGGAATTAAAAAAATGGGTTTTCATTTCAAAAAACAGGATGGAAGAAAACATTCATTGGAAATGCCTGCAGTCAGATTAAAAAGAATATTATTTTTGAACAAATACCATGCTGCTAAAAGCGAAAAGCTTTTTACACCTGTTTTTCTGGATGAGACATGGGTTTTTAGTAAAAGCGGGGACAGAAGAATGTGGCAAGATGGTACTAAACACAGTGATTTAAAAATAACTGGAAGTGGGACACGATATGTAATTGTTCATGCCGGTAATAAAAAAGGTTTTGTGGCAAATGCACCGCTTATTTTTAAATGCAATAAAAAAACAGGCGATTACCATGATAACATGAACACCGAAAATTTTGAAAATTGGTTTAAACAGCAACTAATTGTAAACTTGGAAGAACCATCGTTAATTATAATGGATAACGCAACGTATCACAGTCGCCTGGATGAAGAAATCCCAAGAAAAAGTTGGAGTAAAACACGCATGTTAGAATGGCTCAAAAAAAAGAATATTTCTTTTCCAGATCACATTTTAAAGGATGCTGTTTGGAATATAATTGAAAAGCAAGTTTTGCCAGAAAAAAATTATCATTTAGACAAATACGCTGCCGAGCATGGTCATTGTGTTCTCAGGCTACCACCCTATCATTGCCATTTTAATGCCATCGAAATGGTATGGTCAGAAAGTAAAAGGCATTATGACCAAGCTATTACGAAAACTGTAAGGTCACCTACTGAAGTCTTAAAAGTATGGAATGACGTTGTAAAAAATGTACCGGAGCAACACTGGCAGAATTACATAAATCATACAGAGAAAATTATTTCTGAAGCATGGGAAGTAGAAAACAAACTGGACCTACTAAACATCGAACCTATGGTGATCTCTGTATCCAATGAATCCGATGATGAACTATCACTTTCCGAAAGTTATTCTGATTTAGAAACTAATTAAACTTTGCCTTGAAGATCACGTTGTCATTTTTTTAAAATCTAGAATTTGTACTTAATCGAACTCTGAATTGCCATATTTTTTAAAAAAAACTATGTATCTAGTTAATAAAACAATGTTTTTAAAATTAGTGCGCTTCTTTTATATTCTTTTATTATGTCAACATCTTTAGAATTTTATGAATTTCATAAAATTAATTTGTATTATTACAAACCGCCACTGATAATATGAAATTTCAAGTCACTACGCCAATGCAATAAGAAATATGTCAAGCATTTGACATGACAAAGGTCATAACCTAATTTTTTTCATGCGGGTTCAGATGGTTCAAGAAGCCGCATACGTTAAGTTACTAAAACGGCTGGTACCTCTAAATAGGTATTAATTTTACTATACCATCTTCAAATTTTACAATAATCAAATTTACTTTAAAGTAATAACAAAATTGACAGTATTTGAATACTACTCGAGTGTGGCATCTGATGATAAACAAATTAATTTGCTAGGTAATCAAAAAAGACTATCAAGATATTTTGAAAGTTCTACAGGTCCGTACTAAACCGATTTCTAGCATAACTCATAATTTTTGGAAAAAAGTGTTCATTTGAACATTAGGTTAGTTTACACCGTGTGGAGCAATTTGGTCCGTGGACCAAATCGCGGACTTATTTAGCTTAGAACATAAGTGTTTATACTGACTGTTTTGCTGGATTAAAATAGTCCAGGTTTAAAGCCTGGGACCAAAATTGACATTTTCATATTAAAATGACATAACCTTAAATCTTTAGGTAATTTTATGGTAGATTTTGATTTTATTTGAAAATGGATACAAAAATAATTGCAGGGGTAATAGAGTTTCTAAAAAAGAAAAAAAATATATTCAAAGACTTAAAAGATTTAAATTAGAGTTATCGAAGTCTCCATATGTAAGAAGCACTTAGCTTATATGCTTTTAAGTAGAAGTAATTTTATGGGATTGTTAAACAATCAAATAATTTTTTGGATCCATTTGTTAGTATTATTTAGTATTATTTTTTTAGTATTTATCACAGTCAGTTTTTTTTAGGTTATTTTGACCCGATCTTACGTGATAGCTGACGTATTTTTACTTTGTGCTTTTAGCAAACCGTCACTTTGGTCCACGAATACGAATGTGCCGTGTTTACACCGTTAAAAATTGAATTTGAACTACCCTAGATGAGATGGATCAAATTCGAGTACCAAATTTTACTCCTTGGGTGTTTACACCGTAAGTAAAGTACACGTGACGTCATTTAGACCTCGGACTAAAAATTTGGTACGCCCGGTGTAAACGTACTTATTGTGAACATTTTTGAGATCGGTGTTTCAAGAGCTTTCTAACGCGGTGTCGCATGATGTACTTTCTCGTTTAAAAAAATTGAAGGGATGATTGTCCAGTGAAAACGAATCAAGAAACTGGTATTATAATCGTAGCATGTCAAACTGACCGAGCTTATATTATATAAAAGGTTATTCTTCTATCTTCTATATACAAGGTGTTTCATTAAGAATTGTCCATACAGTAAATGGAGAAACCTTAGCACGAAATATGAAGATTTAGGCTAAATCACTTAAATAAAATATTCCTCCTAACCGAGATATAGGGTGTTTTATTTTAAATATTCTAAATGATTTTAGCCCTTCCAATATTTCTTATTCATACTTGAATTGTCATTGACTCATGTGAATTTACGATTAGAATTATCAAATTTTATCATCAAGGTGGTTAAATTATTAACGACACTCATGTGAAATAAGCAATAAAACAAAATTGGATATTTGAAACATTAACTTTAAATGCAACAGTGGCGTAGATTGTAGGGGGATAAAAGAAAGTATCCATCCCAATCGCACTCCTCTGGTAATTGAGGAAAACTATATTTTACCACTGTTTAAAGTAACCTAACATGTGTAAACTCTTTCTCAAGTATTAACAAAAAATATTGGAAGGTGTCAAAAATATGGCCTAAAATCATTTAGAATATTTAAAATAAAACACCCTATATCTCGGTTAGGAGGAATATTTTATTCAAGTGATTTGGCCTATATCTTCATATTTCCTGCTAAGGTTTCTCCGGTTACTATATGGATAATTCTTAATGAAACACCCTGTATATAAAAGAGGTTGTATGGATGGTCCTTATAGACTCCGAAACGGCTGGACCGATTTCAATGAAACTTTCAGACAATCTTCACATTGGCCCAGCGAGTAATCCTGCAAAGTTTAGTGGTGATCGGAGCTTTTTTTTTGGAATTGTCAATTTGAAAATTGACATTTTTTTAATACTGACGAGAAATAATAACAAAACATTAATAATATGTCAAGTCAATTTTTCTGTCGTATGAAATGCTTCACCGTCAAATTTCAACATCGCCAACAACGATTAGTCTACTCGGGAACAACTGAATAACGAATCGCCGCAACGTGAAAATCACAACGAACAACGGGAACAACAAAATTTATAAATCCAACTTTAACCAACAAATACAATGGAAACAACAAACTTTGAGTAATTAGGCAATCCTGTGAGACAGAATAAAGCCCGGCGAAGCGGGCTGGGTACGCTAGTTTTATATAAGAGGCGGGGAGCATTTATTTCCTAGAGCACTTTATATAAATTTTTGTTCAAAGGCTAAATCTAAATTGAGATTTTAATTGTTTTTCCTATTCTACGACCTCAACACCTGACCTGCTCGCTGCTCCGCCCTACCACTATCATATAATATGTTTGTTCCAACTAGCATTTATGAACCGTTCTGGAATCGTATCCCTCGTATTCCCCACTTGCAGTAACCTCCCTCGGAAGTACTCCCCGATCGTGTTCTGCAGGTATCCGCTCACCCCGACGTCCTGAAGGATTTTGCCCCATTTGGCCATATTGAAAGCATTTATGATGTCTAATGCCAGTTGAAACAAAACTACTATAAGGCTTGTTCGTAGAGCGATCACAAATGGTTGGAAACAGAGCCTCTATGTGAACGGTTTTTATCCACTGCGCGTGAGTAGTCCACTTTCCAACCGTTTGTGATCGCTCTACGAACCTATAATTAGTTGGAACGCGAAATAAATACAGAACAGAACACCTAGAACGGTTCTATCGCCAGTTAGAACAGACCTTATATCTACTAATGTAGTTCATACAAACACATATAGTTTAAGATCCTGCACGCGTCCCAAGGACTTTAGATTTGGTATAACCCAAAAAAATTGATTAAAATTAATGATAGAAACTTCAAATCTGCACAAAAACCCCCCATTTGGTATAAGATTGGAAGAAGATAAAAATGTTTCGCTTTCAAAGAAATATTTGGGAGAGTTGAAGATATTTTTTATTAACCAAAAATTAATGTTTTCCAAATAAAACATCGAAAAAGCTACACCACAAAAAATAATATGATATTTAGATTTAAGGCTCGTATACAAAGTTCGTGAACAGCTCCCGAACCCGCCCGATTTAACCAATCAACTCGCAAACACATACGTCCACACCAGAAGCTTCTTTTTATTCCTCCCACCCGTGTACAGTTAGTCGAATTCGCTAATGTTCCAGATATTAAAAATAATTTTAAAAACATACAAGAAATAGTTATTTAATTTAATATAAAAATAAATAAAACCCATATGCTTGTATCCAAACCACACTTCATTATTAAGGCCGCTCCACAATTACCCGGGAACGAGAACTGGAACGAGAACGGAAAAAAAGTTAAGATACACATATTTTATTGTACCCAATGCATAACCAATTTCCGGTAAAGAGAACGAGAAGATTCCCGGGAACGAGAACTGGAAAGTTGGAACATTCCCGTAACCCTTGCATTCCCGGAGCCAATCACAGAACAGGATATATAATGCTAATAGTTGAGCCAATAGGAAAGCAGCAACCTGTTTGATGCAAACATAACCTCCTTGCATGAGAATCTCTCAGACTAATGTAAAAGTGGCCCCCAAAAAAAGCAATTAATGTGCTGGCCAATTTTATTAAGAGGAAGAGGCCAATAATAGCATCTCCATTATATAAAAAATTATTGATATGTTACTCGGAAATTTTTTATTGAGTCACAAGTTGACAGTGTTTTAGAAAATAAATATCTCCAGAAAATGTCAAACATTCCTACTATTTCCGTTCTCTTTCTCGTTGTTGTGCATCTAAATATAATATTTCGTTCTCGTTTCCGTTCTGGATCTCTTTCATGTTCCCGTTCTCGGGCAATTGTGCAGCAGCCTTTAATCTCTTCTGTGCCCATTCCTGATTTTTTCATTCGTTCAACTTTTTGACGATCTCTTCGGTATTGCGCTAAAACTACACCGATTTCCTTTTCCACTTCATCTTTTGGTTTTGACAAATTTGTGCTTATATCTTCTAGCGCGTCTTTTTTTAGATTTCTCTTTTTATAGTCTTCCTCTGACCAGTCCATGTTTATTATTTTACCAATAAAAAACACCAAATTCGGCTTGTATTTCATCACATTGCTTTATAATAAAACCGTCCTCCCGAAAGCACTAATAATAAAAATCAGAAAATGTGTACTTTTCGCACTGCCACCAGCAGGACATTAAAATAAATAATAACAGCGTCGACGTTAATGTCCTCATACATCCTAAGAAGCTCACCCTCACCACTTGTTCACGAACGAACCCTTTGATTTTACCGACTGGACTCGAACCCACAACGAACTGCAGAGCAGTTCGAAAACATTTGTGTGTACCCCGCTTTACAAGACCTTCTACTTCCTTCTGGTGAGAAGTTGCATTCGTTAAACAGTTGAGTAGTTTTTTTTTAATTTCCCTTGTTGGAAAAAAAATGTTTCCTCGATATATTGTATCTACTTTAACAGCTATTCTGACTAGTACTGATACTTCTCTATATACATTGACCATAAAAAAAATTCGACCAAAATGTTCATAAAGCATGGTGCTACTGTAACTTACTACCTTTTGGCACCAGTTGACACCTTGAGTTTCAGTTACTGCATCCTAAAGGGTATTTTCAAATTTAACTCTAGATCAAAATTTCAACCAAAGTACTGCTACAAAAGTATTGACCTACAATTCACAAAAAAAATCATCAAAATCAAGAGATAACCACTTTTGAAAATGTGTCAAATTTTGGATGAGGTCATTGTGCAGAACGCTCGATTTTGACAAAAAATGTTATACCTCCAAATTCTTTACAATGCCAACATTAATAAGTACTATTTTTTTTGTCGCTGACCTTCAAATTTTATACAACGGGCATTAGAAGTTTACTTAGAAATTCAAATGTCGCGCCATTTTCAATCAATTTTGATACCTTCTTCAATCATTTTCCTTGCCCCTCTCGATAAATTAACCAATGATCTGTTTTAAAACGTAATATTATAATTGCGATGTTGTCAGATTGTCATGATTACCTTATTTCTAATACTTTTCTCTCTTCGTATTTTGAGGTCACACTATTAATTTTTTTATTGAAAAATATTATTTAATACGAAATAACATGTTGAGTTTCTGTGCATCCATTCTACAGTCATTTTAAAAAGTTTTTCATTTTTTTACCCCACCCAGCACCCCTATTCACTCTCTATCCCGTAAAATATGCTATTCCTATAGATTCCCACAAAAATTTGTCAGAATCGAGTGTTCTGCACAATTACCTTGGGTGGTCACAAGCTCAGTGTATATTTTTATTTTCTAAAAGCCTAAAAGTCAGTATTCGTATATTTAATTCTTATTACAATAAAAGTCAATGTTTAACAATATTTAGTGAATCAAAAGAGATCCTCTTACCTTTTATACTACCTTTAAAGCCCTTTTGTTCAAAGCCGGCAAATTTCCAGTCTAACTAATTTCACGGAGACTCCCCGTATTCATATAATAAATAAATGCAAATAAAGTTGGTATTTAATCATCCTTTTCCATGTCCATTGTATGTTAAAACAATAGAAATGAGGAATACAGAATTTTTATTCGAAAACGATTTTCTAAACGGCTTTTGGTGTCGTGTCAAGTATATAGACTTAGATCGTGTACGGTTGAAGTAATGATTTTTTTTTAATTCAAGAAGTGTTAATTATTCAACGTTATCTCTATAATAGTATTTACATTTGTTACTTGCCGGCATCGTGAAAGCAGGTCGACAACCTTCAACACTAAATCTGTCTGTAGACGTAACAAAAAAAAAGGCCGAACTAGCATTATTTGAGTATTTAGATATAAAATAATTATTGGGTATAAAACCATGTGAAATAAAGTGGAAAACATTGAATATTTGGGAAGGGAGTCCAGACATATTTGCGGCAGATACTCCCATTAACATTTATCACAAAAGGATTTCCAAGCCGAAAATGAGATCTGGCAACATTGTCCATCCAATGCTTTTTCTAAAATTTGTGACCATCTGACGTAACTGTCAAAGCTCTGAGACCAATCAGTCTAATGTCATTTATGCTGAAGACTCTTGAAAAACTTCTTGATAGGCATATCAGAGACGGTGTACTGGCTACAAGACCACTACACCAAGATCAATATGCACACAGAGAGGGAAAATCAACCGAAACAGCATTACATCAACTCGTCAAAAGGGCTGAATACGTGCTGGAAAATAAAGAGCTGATGCTCGCAGCCTTTCTAGATATAGAAGGAGCTCCTACGAATCCATAGCCAAGGCAACGAGGAAAATTGGGATCGATGCCACGAGCTGCAGATGGATAGACTGTATGCTCAGAAGCAGGCTAATAGAAACAACTCTTATGGGGGAGACAATGGCCGTGCGTGCAACCAGGGGTTGTCCACAGGGGGGAGTACTGTCCCCGCTGCTGTGGAACCTGGTTATGGACGGGCTCATTAGAACCATACACAGAGAAGGATTTAACACCATAGGATATGCAGATGACCTGGTAATTCTATCCCAAGGTAAATTCAACAGTACAACCAGAGACAGACTCCAGATGGCTTTAAATGTAGTAACAGGCTGGACTGTAGAAGAAGGGCTACGCATAAGTCCCTCAAAAACACAGATAATTGCGTTTATCAGAAGAAGGAAAAGGGAAGGACTTGGCCCCCTGACGCTTCAAGGTGAACCAATACGATTGTCGGATGAAGTAGAATATCTTGGGGTTATCGTAGACCCAGGTTTAACTTGGAACCGACACCTGCAGCACGTGATCAAGAAGGTTGCCAGACGCACTTACGGCACTAAATGGGGACTTAGACCAAGCATGGTACACTGGTTGTACAAAATGGTTGTCATCCCCAGGATTACATATGCATCTCTGGTCTGGTGGCCAAAGATCAGACAAACATCTGCAATGCTAAAACTAAGCAAGGTCCAAAGACTTGCATGCATTGGCATTACAGGGGCAATGAGGACTACTCCTACAGCGGCACTGGAGACAATGCTAGACCTTTCTCCGCTACATTGTGTCATAATGTGCGAAGCAAGGGCAGCTCTAACCCGACTGGAGAAAGTATCAGAACATGACGTGGCACATGGGAGAGGACACACAGAAATAAGGCATGTGGATGACGACATCTTTAAAATGCCAACAGACCACATGACCACTAGATATATCTTTCGCAAGAACTTCGAGATTGCCATCAAAGATCGAAAGGAGCTTGAGGAAGAGAACGCACCACCACTCAGTAGAGCAAATGAACTGATCTGGTACACAGACAGATCAAAGAATGAGCTCGGCACCGGAGCGGGCATATACAGCAAGTCGAGCAAATATGAAGGAATCGTCTCGCTTGGAAAATACGCCTCGGTATTTCAAGCAGAGGTCTATGTGACAGTCAAGCTGCCCTTAAAGCACTTCAGAGCTCTAAGGTAACATCTCGGCTGGTATGGGAATGCGGCGAAGAACTTAGAAGACTGTCGACTCGGAACAGTGTAACACTGGAGTGGGTCCCAGGTCACAAAGGAATCGCTGGCAATGAAAAAGCTGACGAACTCGCAAGAGCAGGATCGTCAACCCCGATGAACGGACCCGAACCAGCTGTGGGCATTCCCAGATGCTCAACTAGGTCATGGTTGAAAGGGTGGGTACAAGAACAACACAATAAACACTGGAAGAATACTCCCAGGCAAATACATGGAAAGAAATTTATAAAAGAACCATCAGAAAAAGTAGCGAAAGAACTGCTCTCGATGAGCAGGAACAAACTACGCACCATACCGGGGCTACTTACGGGACACTTTCCCACAAAGGAGCACCTGAACAAAATAGGGCTGTATAACGGAGTCCTCACATGCAGAAGATGCAAAAAGGATACTGAAACAGCTCTGCATATACTATGCAACTGTGAGACGCTGGACCACAGGAGGCAGAAACTGTATGGTAGACCCAAAATGACTCCAGAAGACTTCTACAACCAACCAGCAAAGAACCTGTATGAGCTAATACAGGGAACGGATTGGCTGAATAGGCTGTAGTCAGAATACTAGGAGTATCCACAATAAGCCCAGGAGGCTGAGGTGGTGCCGGCGAAGGGACGGCTCCTTATAAAAAAAAACTGTCAAATGTCAGACATTTTAAAAAAATGTTGCGATTTTTTGTTAAATTGTTCTAAAGCTAATAAAAAAAAATTGTTATAAAATTCCGAGGGTCGCGAACTTTACCGGACCCCAAGCCTTTATGTATAAAGTGCCGCTATTCAAGAAAATTGAACACTAAACCGGTATAGAATGTTCCAGTTTGAAAATATGGTACACCCTGTAGGGAGTTCGTTCACCTTAACATCCCATCCTTCTTAAAAAGAAAAAAAAATGTCTAAACAATTCCATTCCAATCCACCTATCTATAAATCTTAGTATCAGACCGGTAGAAGACGTTGGCGATCTGATTGCCTACCGAAGCGAAACCGCGAAATTACAACGAGACATACATCCATTCTATCGTCTTTTCTTGTGTCTTCTCATTTTGTGTGGGATCCCGCACCTACAGCTCGTCTCAAAAACAATCGTAAACGTTTGGTTTAGTAGATAACGTAAGAAAAAACAGGAACTACGTTGTTTATTGTTTATAATAATTCATTTATGAAGTTATAAACTGAATTATTGATAAGAAAGGTCAACAAAATTTTACTGTATTGGAAATAATATAAACACTTCGACTTTAAACGTTCAAGTTTATAAATAGAAACTCAAACGTTCAAAGTGAGTAAGAATGTATATTTTAACGTATTTAACAATCATTGTATATTTCACATGAAAATTTTCGGTATTCTAAAACAAAAGCCCCACGTTGGGCGCCAATTGCTTTTATTTAGATTTATTTAGATATTTTAATTTTGATGTTTTATGTGCGCCAGCCTAAACCCTTCAGGCTGTGGTTCAGTATGATTCCTTATTTATTTTTTATACAACGTTTCAAGTTTAGTATACAATAAATATATTAATATATTAAGATTACTTAAATTGTGTATGAATTATTATTCCATTAGTTGACACCCCAATAGATAACAATAGTAGTTTGTACAACAATGAAAGTTTTCAGTATTCTAAAAAAAAAGCCCCACGTTGGGCGCCAATTGCTTTTACTTAGATTTATTTATATTTTTTAATTTTGATGTTTTATGTGCGCCAGCCTAAAACTCTTCAGGCTTTGGTTCAGTATTATTCCTTATTGTAATTAATAGTATTCTTAAATCACCTTTTATACTACGTTTTAAGTGTAGTAAACAATAAATATATTAATATATTAAGATTACTTAAATTGTGTATGAAGTATTATTCCATTAGATAACAATAGTGGTTTGTAAAACAAGTGCGCAAAGCGAGTGGGAAAAGTACTTTGCGTACAAGTTGTACACAATATTTTTCTACAACCACATTCATTAATGAAAGAAAAACATTATTTTATTCAAACTTTGAACAGAAAGAACTTACAAAATGAAAATTAAATATAGAAAAATCAGTTAAAAGTATAGTTAATAGTGAAATTTGAACAATTTTGAATTTTTATGAATGGTGTATCTTTTTTGGATAATAAGTTATCAAGTTTTCATTAATTGTAATATTAGTGTTTGTCAGCGAAGATATTGATGCTTGTTTTTCATTAGGAATAATATACGAAGTAGAAGCCCCAGGTACAGCAAGCGCCAAACATAATGGCGAGCCCGCCCCCAAGCGCACAAACTCATTTTCAATGTTACCTCCCACTACAGCTCTTGCAAGACATGTAAATGCTCTGTACAGAGGCGTATCATTAGTTGTCCTCCAATTCTGTTGGCGTTTGGCATTGTCTGAATAATTTTTGTGTTGTTTCTGAAAAAATGTCATCGCCTAACAAACAACCAGTTATCAAGAGTCAATGATTTTCAAAGTGTCAAATGTGCGTCGGATACGTTATCAAATGTGAAAAATACAACATCTTTCGCTACAGGTAACATTAAATAAATTTCAAAAATAACTATTTCAACACAAATCTTTATTTTGCATTAGGTATTTCGATAAGAACCATTGAAAGGTTGTTTAAGAATGGGAGCAATTAATTTCTGCAAATAACGTGCAAGCAAAATTTTCCACCCCAAGAAAGAAGCGGCCTAGAAGAGCACCAATAACTGATATTCCCGAGTATGAGTATTCCAATATTAGACGGATTATTTACGACTTTCATAAGACGGAAGGGTGTCGTATTACGGTAAAAAAGTTACAACACCAAATTAATGACGTTTTGGGAATTGTGGCTTCCGGAACATCTCTTCGTAGAATTTTAAAGAAAATAGGTTTCAAATGGAGAAGGAATGAAAATTATAAAAAAAATTTAATAGAGAAAATGGACATCAGAGCATTGAGGATCAAGTATTTACAAAAAATCAATTATTTTCGTAGCCAACAGCGACCAATTGTGTTTCTTGATGAAACATTTTGCAAAAAATAACACAAAACTGAACAAAAAAATATTCTAAAAACCACTGTTTTTCAAACGTCAAAAAAAAATACAAAAAATAAACTTAAAATAAAGTATGGCCACCACGTTGATTTATCACAGCTCTAAATCTAGCATTCATGCTCAAAATTACATTGTTAATGTCTGCTTGAGGTATTTGTGTCCATTGTACTCTCAGAAGCTCTGGAAATTGAAACTCATTGTGAATGTTGCCCATAAGTGGAGTAATTCGTCGTTGGAGCATGTTCCATACATGCTCAATGGGATTCAAGTCCGGTGACTTGGTTATCCAACCAGTTTACTACAATACGAGCATTATCATGCATTAAGTGAAATTTATCTCCAACAGCACCAGCAAATGGACGAACGACAGGTTGGAGAATAGTATCCAAATACAAAATGAGCTCAGTTCATCTGTCAATGATGATTCCGCCCCATTCCATTAATGTGCCACCTCTGTATGTGTACACTTCCTGCAAACGTCGCAAGTGTTCCAAATTTCCGGGCTATCTCCACACTCTCGTCCGACCAGAATCTGGATGAAATCCAAATCTAGACTCATCGGTGAATAAAACTGTAGCCGGTAATCGTGCAGCGCGATTGCCTCTAGACAAAGGTGGACATTTCTACGAAAATTGGCTTCATGGAGACGATTCCTCACCGTATTACTGCCAATTGTCACATTATGTGCACGCTGTAATTCACTAACCAACTCGGGTGCTGTGATTATCGGTTGCCTTCTAGCGGATAAAACTAAATACCGGACTTGTCTTGTAGAACGACCACGTCCTGGATGTTGCTCGGCTGGACTCCCAGTGTCTCTAAACCGACGCCATAATCGACTTATGACGCTTTGCGAGACTCCAAACTGTTCGGTTACTTGGGTTTGTCGCACACCAGCTTGAAGGAGGCCCACCACCCTATTCATCTCATCCAACGTTAAATGTTGTCGTTCCATGGTAAAAGCACACTATCTTTAACACACCAACTAAGCAAGAATAGTATGAAATAGAATTATTACAGTTTCCTGTAAAATTGTCGTATTTAGTAAAGCGTGTTACCAACAGATATCAAAGAATATATATTATTCTACGCTTCACAAATAAGTTTTGAAAAATATTATTTCAAGCTAACGGGCTTGTTGTCAAATTTCGAATTTTGGTTTGTGACTTGGAGGTGAGGTGTCGCTATTATCGCAACTAAAACATTTCCGTAACTGGAAGATATGTATAGTTGTTGATTATAGTGTCATGTCAGTCCGGGATTAACTCTCGGACGATAACATATACCTTGTACTGATGAGGCGCGATACGCCGAAACCGGTCTACAAGTTATGTTGTCCCTTCTAGTTGCAAACCAGAATGGTTGGTTTAAATCTTGTAGATTTACCAACCCCGTTTGATTTAGAAGTGTAATTCAATGTCTGTCGGGGCATGTAGCCCGGGAAGTAGTTGTTTCTTATTCGTTGAACGGTCACTGTTTTTGGAAAATATTTTTCAAAACTAGTTGTGAAGCGTAGAATAATATACACTGTGTTCATTTGAAAAGGAACCACCCTTAATATTTCAAAAATGGGACATATTAGAAAGAAATGCCGAAACACGTCAACTTTAAACTTGAGGGGGACACTTTTTGGCGCTAATGTCATAAACGTCAGATTCACCCCCTCCCTAATGGAGACCCCCTTACATTTTTTCAAATGGCATTAGGTATCAAGTCACACCTCATTTAAAAGATCTGGTAAATCTCTATTCAATCATTTTGTTTTGCCTTTGATACCAGCCTTCCATTGTTATTTAATCGTTGTTTAAAATTGGCTCTGTTTCAATTTTTCGTATGCCCCCGTATTGTGTTATGTTAGAAAGACTCTTTAAAGAATAAAAAATTTACAAATAGTAAAAAGACACCTGTTAACAAGGAAAAACTGCTATTTAATCATGCGTCCAAAGTGACCACCGTTAACATTCAGGCAATAAAAGTTGAAAAAGAGCCAATTTTAAACAACGATTAAATAACAATGGAAGGCTCGTATCAAAGGCAAAGCAAAATGATTGAATAGAGATTTACCAGACCATTTAAATGAGGTGTGACTTGATACCTAATGCCATTTGAAAAAATGTAAGGGGGTCTCCAGTAGGGAGGGGATGAATCTGACGTTTATGACATTAGCGCCAAAAAGTGTCCCCCTCAAGTTTAAAGTTGACGTGTTTCGGCATTTCCTTCTAATATGTCCCATTTTTGAAATAATAAGGGTGGGTCCTTTTCAAATGAACACAGTGTATATTCATTGATATCCGACAGTATGAAATGACTAAAATTGGAATTAAATAAAACATTAAAATCTCAGTTTTTTCATCCCTTGTTAAAAACGTTCTAAAACACGTATTGTTATCTGTTTTGCAATTTTTTTTATATAAAAAGTAAGTATTTAGACTAACAGTTACAGTCGAAGCAAGTTTATAATATATGAACACGAAAATTTCTTTCATTAGTTTTAGGATTTTACAAAAAATATCCCTAGACTTTTGCGTTGTGTGTAGTTTACTTTTAAATTTGTACACCCAGGAATTCACTATAATAAATATGTTCAATTGTCAAAAAAAGTCGACTGGTCATACGTAGCTGTGATTCGACATTTCGGTGCGGAAAACTGCCATATCGTGTACTTTTCGAATTACTTATCCAACTCAAATTGAAATATCCAAATGTTATTAATGCTAAAGATTGCCATTTCGCTACCATAAAATGCACATGTATGTTGCTGTCTTTTGGTAATTTGGTACCTGATCCAATCTCCAACATCGTCGTTTCTCCAGTACTTCATTAGTTTAGTGATATTGTTACGCGAGCTACTGCATTAATATGCTCACTTAGTGCCCCCAGTGAAATCCCCGTATGAGACGACTATGGCTCCTCCGCCCAATTTTCGAGATGCATCCAAAATACGAAACATCGAGAATATCCAGGGAACCCGCCAGAACGTCGAGAGATTTCTAGAATTACGGCGCGCGAGTATAAATAGGCCACGAGCATCGCTACAGGCAATTAGTCAGTGTCGATACCGAAGGAAAGTAATCGCGCCTCGATAAAGTGTTCATTAAGTGACTCTCATATAAATTATAATTATTGTGTTTAGTGTATTAGATAAATTATTGAATAAGGACTGAATTACATATAAATCTGTAAATATAAATTTATATATAAATATAAATTTATATATAAATATAAATTAGAATAAACGTTACAATATTATAATTAATTTCAAATTCAAATAGATTCCTACGCATATTGCTTAGCCTGTTTCGGCTGAACTAAATCTTGATTCATCCCAATCTAACAACTCTTCCTATTATTTATTTAAATGTTGTCTGTCACACAGGATGTGGATGAGTTTTCTCTACCCTTATATAAACCATTTTTCTCCCTTAAATCCCAGTTCACGTTTCACGATTCTCTTTATAGATCTACAATGACTTTTCATGTCAGTTACTTTGAAAACATTCTGTATACTGCAAGGATTTTACGTCGTTCTACTATCGACGTTCTTCGTTTGCAATACTGTAGTAAATAAAAAAATACTTCTCTTTATCGTTGGTGCCTGTCTAGCTCGTCATACGGTGAAAATTCGATACCTCAACGGAAATTCTACACCCTCGATATCGCCACGGTCTAAAGATATCGATCTATTTGTTTACTTCGGCGATTTATTTCCATAAAAATTATCGAGATTATAAATAAATATATCAACAATATAATTATTATTATTAATCAGTGTTTATTTAAAATTTATTTTTAAATATAAAAATGGAATTTTGTTTGTGACATTTTCCAAGAACGATTTTGATGACTCGAAAATATTTGCTAACTGATAAAAATTATCTGTTGCAGTTTAGATACGATATTTACTCATGTTTTGCTCGATACGTGATTATTTTTAATTCAAGAAATGGTCAGTAGTTGCTTGTTTGACAAATATCAATACAAAAATATTTTGATGTTATTAATAATAAAACTTATCTAAATTTCTTATCAGTTATTAAAAATATGAATGAGAAATAATATGAGGGCTTGAACTGAATGTTGTTTATATTCATAAAAAGCCTGTACACAGTGTTGGAATTTATATTCATTATTTTGTAACAAATTTTATTTAGGTAAAACATCTAGACCAGTGTTTTTCAACCCCCTGGGGCGTTATACAGTTTAAGGTAGGGATGTGAGATTAATGGAAAAGAATCGATTAAATACAAATCGATTTTTCTTTATTCAAAATTAATCGATTTATCAAAAATCGATTTTAATAAAAAATAAATTGATTTCTGCGATTTTTTTTGTATTATTTTAAATTTACATGCTTTTCATATTCCGATAATAAACCTAAGAGATTCATTCATTAACAATTTATCAGATTAAAAATCAAATCAAATTATATGAAAATTATCAAAAATTTTGAAATATGGTCAAAAATTGTCAAAAACTGTTAAAAATTGACAATTTTTGTCAAACACTGTCAAAAATGGTCGATAATTGTCAAAAATCGTCAAAAATTGTCAATAACTGTTAAAGTTTTGAAAAATGGTCGACAATTGTCAAAAATTTTGAAAAATGGTCAAAAATTTTCAAAAATTGTCAAAAATGGTCACTTGTCAAAAATTTTAAAAATAGTCAATAATTGTCAAAAACTATCAAAAATGGTCAAAAAGTGTCAAAAATGGACAATTATCGTCAAAATTGGTCAATAATTGTCAAAAATTGTTGAAATTTTGGAAAATTGTCGATAATTGTCAAAAACTATCAAAAATGGGCAATAATTTTGAAAAATGGTCAAAAATGGCCAATAATTGTCAAAAACTATCAAAAATTGTCAAAAATGGACAATTATTGTTAAAAATTGTCAAAAACTGTTAAAAATGGACAATTTTTATCAAAAACTGTATAAAATGGTCAATAATTGTCAATAACTGTTGAAGATTTGAAAAATGGTCGACATTTGTCAAAAATTTTGAAAAAAATTTGAAAAATGGTCAAAAATTTTCAAAAATTGTCAAAAATGGTCAATAATTGTCAAAAACTTTGAAATTTTTTTGAAAAATTGTCAAAAATTTTTAAAAAAATTTGAATAGTCAAAAATGGTCAATAATTGTCAAAATTGGTCAATAATTGTCAAAATTGGTCAATAATTGTCAAAAATTGTTAAAATTTTGAAAAATTGTCGATAATTGTCAAAAACTATCAAAAATGGGCAATAATTTTGAAAAATGGTCAAAAATGGCCAATAATTGTCAAAAACTATCAAAAATTGTCAAAAATGGACAATTATTGTTAAAAATTGTCAAAAACTGTTAAAAATGGACAATTTTTGTCAAAAACTGTATAAAATGGTCAATAATTGTCAAAAATTGTCAATAACTGTTGAAGTTTTGAAAAATGGTCGACAATTGTCAAAAATTTTGAAAAATGGTCAAAAATTTTAAAAAATTGTAAAAAATGGTCAATAATTGTCAAAAACTTTGAATTTTTTTTGAAAAATGGACAAAAATTTTGAAAAATTGTCAAAAATGGTCAATTGTCAAAAATTTAAAAAAAAATTTGAAAAATAGTCAAAAATTGTCAAAATGGTCATTAATTGTCAAAAACTATCAAAAATGGTCAAAAAGTGTCAAAATTGGTCAATAATTGTCAAAATTGGTCAATAATTGTCAAAAATAGTTAAAATTTTGAAAAATTGTAAAAAACTATAAAAAATGGGCAATAATTGTCAAAAACTATCAAAAATTGTCAAAAATGGACAATTATTGTTAAAAATTTTGAAAAATACTTGATAATTGTCAAAAATTGTTAAAGTTTTTGAAAAATTGTCAAAAATATTGAAATATGGTCAAAAATGATCAATAATTATCAAAATTGGTCAATAATTTTGAAAAATGGTCTAAAATTTCGAAAAATTGTCAAAAACTATCAAAAATGGTTAAAATTGTCAATTATTGTTAAAAACTGTTAAAAATTGACAATTATTGTCAAAAACTGTCAAAAATGCTTAACAATTGTCATCATTTTGAAAAATGGTCAATAATTATAAAAATTTTGAAAAATGGTCAATAATCGTCAAGTTGTCAAAATTTTGAAAAATAGTCAATACATAATACGAGCCGTTTGCGAAAATCGATTTAAACACGTAATTTATAAAATCGATTTACCAAAAATCGATTAATATTACTCTAGAAATCGATAACTAAAAATCGATTATAAGAAAATAATCGATTTATATAAAAATCGATTATTTTTTAACATTCCTAAGTTAAGGTTAATTTTCTGAACAGTTTCATATTGATACGCGCTGTAATAGGCCACATCAACTCAAAAAAAATTCGCGCCAACATTGGAACATTTTTCTCTGGGATTGTCCCGCATTGGCAGTTTTTAAATATGGTCACTTTACGGCCTGGGGGGTCGCGAAGCCTCTTTAGGGGCGTCTCGAAGCTTCTACAGGAGAGTCCCAAAAGGTTGGGAAAGCTACTGCAGTAAAAAAAACAATAAAGTTTAAAAAGATTTATCAAGAAAAATATTAACTAAAGGACATAATCATTTGTATCAAATAAATAGAAAATAAAAAAAAAACTTATGAGATCTCTTCCATCTTAAACATTTGTATCAAATTAACAAAAAATAAAAAAACTTATGAGAACGAAGGTTTTTTTTTATTAACCAATTTCTCCCATCGTGGATCCGTTTTTGCTACATTGAGAATTGAATCGTTTTCCAAATTTAAGCTTACTTTTTATATGGGCCATTCATGAAAATGTCAACTCGCACAAGTACGAGGTGGCAAATGGAATCAAACACTTCAAAGGCTCTATTATTAATTCTGGATATTCTGGTTTTCTTTTTAACCAAAAGATATCCAAATTGACAGACTTAAATTCCAATTGCAGCATCCCATCGACAGATAAATCCAGCAGATTTTCTTTAAGCTTGGTTGCCAAATTTGCATCATTTATAGCTGCATTTAAAAACGGATTTAAGATCCACCTTTGCCCAGTATTCTTCGATATCTCTTGCATTGAGAAGTGATGACACAGTTATTTTTTCAACTTTTCTAACACCATTTTCATACCAGGTATAAATTCCTTGATGTTTGTCTCACATCCCACTTCTTCAATGAAAGACTGTCGAAGAAAATGAATCGAAGTGGTTTTGATTTAGGAGACGATGACCACAAGTCAATTTTGTTTGTAAAGCCATGGATTTTGTCTTTAGCAGTGATGACATTTTCATCCCACCCTTGAAGATATTTAAATGTTCAAATAAGTCAGAAAGTCCAAAACTCTGGCAAGTATTTTGCCTCTTGACAACCACCTAACCTCTGTATGATGAAGTAAATTTTGTTGGAGTGCTACCACATCTTCACAATTTTTTCGAAACAGTCGTGTCTGCAACGCTTTTCCTTTTTTCCTTTTGTGTTACGTACTTAATTATGAATTTGTCCAAACCCTAATTAAGAAAATGAATAAAGATGTTGGATTGAATATTTGTCACAAAATAAAATACACGAGAAAAAAGCAAGGGGTCGCGAAATTTTTCTTCATACTAAAGGGGCCGTGTCATGAAAAAAGTTAAAAAACACTGATCTAGACCATTAAAAATCAGAATAAAGGTCGAAACACCCCTATCAGCACCTCACAGGAACAGCGACTGATCATCACCAGCAGACAGCACAGCACCGACAAGGCACGTCAACGCCTCAACCACAACACATTTCTCAGAGAGACGGACGGCGTGCCAATACAATATCTCTGACAATATAAAGTAAAGCCTGTAGTCGGGTATCGCGGCGGTGCTGATCCCGTGTCGATGCGTTAAGTGAGCCCATACACAACCGTCGAGTGGTGATGATCAGTCGCTGATCCTATGAGGTGCTGATAGGTGTATTTCGACCTTAAATGAACAGAAAATGAAGGAATCTGCTTAATTTATTTAAGATGTCATTAGAAAATCATCTTGTAAATAAGTACACTACATACTTTTATATTGAATTCCCTGAAGAGGGATATCATCACCGTGAATATTATGATCGAATCACAGTAAATTGGTTCTGAAAGTAAAACGTCCCATGTTCATACCCTCTGTTTGAAAATGAGTATTAGTAAATCCGGGGCTTTAATGGAATTACATTGTAAATTTACGTACACGCATCGAAGCCAACATCAACAACAATAATGAGTGGTAGAACCATTAGTATGTTTTTATAACGTTGTTTTTTTCGCGAACTAAGTAACACTAGATACGTAATTATAGAATATAATGTCATTATGTGAACGAAAGCGGAGTCATTAAGAACCGACAACTATTAATAAAACTGCACACTATGAGGGGTTAAAGCACTTGAACATTTTACACACTAAGTGCATGGCATAGGATTAAAATTGCAGGAGAAGTACGATTAAAAAAAAGTTCAATTTCATCATTCTAATGTATAGTTGAAGTAAAAGATATTGCGGAACGTGTAACGAAGAAATAATTTATGACTGTCTTTGTACAGGGTGAGCCATTAAGCGAGGTAACCGGCTGTATCTCGGAAAGTATTTTTGACTTATCGTAAAAAAAAGTGAAAAATTACGATAAAATACGATGATCAATAAGGTAACATAAGCATGTTAGCTGCGAAAAAAATCTATTTTAACTCATTTTATTGCCTAGCCAAATGTTCGAATTGCCTGCCACTATTATTCACTCATCGCTCTAGACGTTCTCGGGTAGACAAAACGAACACTTCTATTTCCGCTGGTGTTAGGCTGCGAATGGCATTTCTAATTATTTCTTCAATATCTGCTTTTGTCGTAGGACTTGTTTGAAAGACAAGATCTTTTACTCGCCACTACAAATAAAAGTCTAGGCAAGTCTGGTCGGGTGATCTTGCTGGTCAGGGAAAAAGGCTTTCTCTTCCTATCCATCTGTCTGGATATGTTTCATTCAAGTGTTGCCTAACAATAACTGAAAAATGTGCTGGGCAGCCATCAAGCTGAACAAACATATTTCCCCTGGTTTGAAGGGGCACATCTTCTAATAAAATTGGTAACTCATTACAAAGGAACTCCAAAAATGTATTGCCAAAGCCAAAACTTACTTATAAAAAATTTAAAGCTGTTTCAGAGTATGTTACTAAAGTAGTAACGTTTCATTTAATTTTTTTTAATAAAATTGTAAAAATAAGGAATCGCTGCACAAAGCGACCTCTAGTTCATCTGTTTCAAAGTAATCGATAAGGCATATGATTCATATGAACGGTCTTCAAAATCCACACAACTCTCTTTCATATGAGTCCAGAAACAGTCGGATAGGTTGAATACTTAACGAAATATTAAAATTTAACCCGTAAACACAGACGTGACATCTCTTAAACGGTAATTTTATTTTATCAAAAATTGATATAATGCCTTTTTCAGGTGTGGAATTTTCATCGAAATCAAACAATTTTTGGCGAAACTAAAAATAAAAATCGAAAAATGCAGTTTTTGCGTTTTTCGAGCTAATTTTGAGGTTATGTGAAAAAGTCACTAATGAAAAAGTTGTAGATTTTTCCAAGATCTACAACTTTTATATACAACTTTTTTTTTCTAGGAACTCAACTTTGACCGGAAATCGCAATAATGTCTTTTTTAATCCCCCAAAAAAGTGTTTTTACCGAAAAAACGTTATAACTCGAAAAATTTCCAATATTTTAATTGAAATTTTTTTTCATGGTTTGTGACTATGAAAACTACCTTCTACCAAATTTTCATCAAAATCCAACATTTATTAACGAAACTAAATATAAAAAACGAAAAATGCAGTTTCTTGCGTTTTTCGAGCTAATTTTGAGGTTATGTGAAAAAGTCACTTATAAAATAGTTGTAGATTTTCCCAAGATCTACAACTTTTATATACAACTTTTTTTTCTAGGAACTCAACTTTGGCCGGAAATCGCAATAACGTCTTTTTCCACCCCCAAAAAAGTATTTTTTACCGAAAAAACGTTATAACTCGAAAAATTTCCAATATTTTAATTTGAAATTTTTTTCCATGGTTTGTGACTATAAAAACTATCTTCTACCAAATTTTCATCAAAATCGAACATTTTTTGACGAAACTAAAAATAAAAAACGAAAAATGCAGTTTTTTGCATTTTTCGAGCTAATTTTGAGGTTATGTGAAAAAGTCACTAAAAAAGTTGTAGATTTTTCCAAGATCTACAACTTTTATATTCAACTTTTTTTTTAGGACCCCAACTTTGGCCGGAAATCGCAATAACGTCTTTTTCCACCCACCCAAAAAAGTGTTTTTTACCGAAAAAACGTTATAACTCAAAAAATTTCCAATATTTCAATTTGAATTTTTTTTTCATGGTTTGTGATTATAACGCAGTTTTTTGCATTTTTCGAGCTTATTTTGAGGTTATGTGAAAAAGTCACTAATGAAAAAGTTGTAGATTTTTCCAAGATTTACAACTCTTATTCTCAACTTTTTTTTCTAGGAACTCAACTTTGGCCGGAAATCGCAATAATGTCTTTTTCCACCCACCCAAAAAAGTGTTTTTAACCGAAAAAACGTTATAACTCGAAAAATTTCCAATATTTTAATGATATCTAATAAAAATAATATTATTAAAAAGGCATTATATCAATTTTTTATAAAATAAAATTGCCGTCTAAGAGACGTCACGTCTGTGGTTACTTAAACACTAACAAATAGATGGTCTTCCTTCTAGCTTATTATGACAGATACAAAGAAATGTCACTATAGAAAATTATCTGTTATTAAACGGACTTTCAAATAATGTTATAGCTTATTCTGCGATTTTCTGAGATAATAATAATTTTAGATTTGAACATAGAAGTAACGCCCCCTAGGGGTGAAATTTTGAGGTTGAAAATAATTTCCAGCAATTTCTCTTGGCCACTTTTTCTATCAATATTTTTTTCACCACAACCTGGGGCAAATACTTTCCGAGATAGAGCCGGTTACCTCGCTTAATGGGCCACCCTGTACAAAGCGCAAGGTATTGTACTATTGGTTAAATTCAAGTTTGTCCGACGTTATAGTTGGAAAAAATAAGAGTGTTGAATGATGAATGATTTAATTGATAAAATTTAAAATGTGGCATAAATTTTGAAAAAAAAACTGGGGAGGGGGTACTATTAATGCTTTTTTTGGTATTTTTAATATTTCACTTTACGAAAAGTTAATATTTCTCTAAAAAAAGCATGTCGTGTGATAACATTGCATGTGTAATATTTTGTGAAATTTCAATTTCCAAAGTAGAAGTAGTAGGGGCAAAATGTATGGGATCGCGTCACCATCGTCACCGACATGCTAATGTGACGACAATATCATGTGCATGCTGGACTCTATGGATGAGTAACGATAGAATTTTTAGGGTCAATTTATTTGTAATAATTTTCTTCTATCATAAACGTACGATCAAATTTTTATAACAGGTTAATTTATTTATTTAAATGACCTTTTATCATAGACGTACGATAAAATTTTATTTTATTAGTGAAGATTTCGTACGCAAATTTTTTAAAGGGGGTTCATTTATTTGTGAAAATATAAATTTTTAAAATGGGTTCATTTATTGGCGTTTTCTATTTTTTCGACAGTTTCTATGATATTATGGTATCTAAAAATTAAATTTTTTATGTTCATATTTTCTCTTAAACCGATATTACCACTAGGTATTCTATTTTTTGTTATTTTTGTATTGGTTTTCATACTTGCCGGCTACTACACTTCACCATGCATATTCAATTTAATACTCCAAGGTTGTCATCGATATCAACTGAATCGGAAGTTGCAACAGAAGAAAAAGTTTCACAAATGGTTTAAAGTTCAACAAAATATTTAGTTACCGATAAAGTCTATTTAGTATCTAAAAAGGAAATTGAGCGGTTTTATATAAAAAATTTGTTATATAGAAAAAAGTTGTATTTACTTATAGACTGTGCCAAAAAAAAAGGTGAGCGATCGTCGGACCCCCGACAGAAGCTTGCTTCTTATGCACAATAGAATGAGAGGTTGGTAAAACCATCAATAAAAATACGCGCAATGGAATGCAAGAACAACATTATCTTCACTTCTAAAAGGAATGTGCAACAAAACCATTTCTCGTCGAGTCATTGAAATTATTGGCCATATCGTAATTGCGATATCTTATGACCTTTTTTGAAATTTTAACAATTATTGACCATTTTTGACAATTATTGATAATTTTGACAGTTTTAACAATTATTGACCATTTTTGACAGGTTCTGACAATAATTGACCATTGACGAGATGTGTATATAACATTAAAATTTGTCGACTCCTTTAGTTTTCTAGCTAGTTCATTAGAAAAACTGGCTTCTACGTTAAATCCTGAACAGTGTAATGAGGTACGAAAGTTTTTACCAAAACATACTTTCGCTGCACCCTGTATAATTAAATTTTTATTTATATACATTTTCCGTCTATTACATACTAACTTCCGCTGCTCTCTGTATATTATTATCCTCCTATGTCAGCAGCGGTCATTAACCGTGCATTATATAAAGTAGGTCATTTACTTTCCTACTAAACCCCGGAGACACCCCATTTAATATCTACTCAACCCTCATATATATATTAAAACGAAAATTAAAAGCAATTCTTATTGTCTAAAGGCGCATCCACATTATTCCGCGATTTGCCGTTGGCAAAGCCAGCGACTGTAAAAACGTCTACATTATGTGTTGGAATTCATTTAGTTTAGTCAGACGAAGTTCACAGAACAGGACGATCCTAGTATAGATTTATCAAATTAATAAATTTCTCGTTCGTCCACTCCCTTTGAAAGCACGTGCGAACTGGCAGACAGTCTGAACTAGGGATGTTAGAAAATAATCGATTTTTATATAAATCGATTATTATTTTCTTGTAATCGATTTTTAGTTATCGATATTTATAGTAATATTAATCGATTTTATAAATTACGTGTTTAAATGGAGTTTCGGAAACGGCTCGTATTATTTATTGACCATTTTTGACAAAAAATTAGTGACCCTTTTTCCAAATGATGACAATTTTTAACCATTATCGACAGTTTTTGACCATAATTGTCCATTTTTAACAGTTTTTAACAATAATTGACAATTTTTGATAGTTTTGGACCATTTTTCAAAATTATTGACCATATTTCAAAATTTTTGACAATTTTCGACAATTATCAACTATTTTCCAAAATTTTGACAATTTAAAAAAATAAATGTCCTTTTTTGACAGTTTTTGACAATCATTGGCCATTTTTGAGAATTTTTCAAAATTTTTGAGAATTTTTCAAAAATTTTAACAATTTTTCAAAATTTTTGACCATTTTTACAAAATTATTGACAATTTTTGATAGTTTTTGACAATTATCGACCATTTTCCAAAATTTTAAGAATTTTTGACAATTATTGATCAATTTTGACAATCATTGTCCATTTTTGACAGTTTTTGACAATTTTTGACCATTTTTGATAGTTTTTGACAATTATTGACCATTTTTGACCATTTCAATTTTTTTTTTTAATTTTTGACAATTTTTGAAAAATTTTGACTATTTTCCAAATTTTTTTAAAAGTTTTTGACAATTATCGTCCATTTTTGACAATCATTGTCCATTTTTGACAGTTTTTGAACATTTTTGACAGTTTTTGACAATTATTGACCATTTTTGAGAATTTTTGACCATTTTAATTTTTTTTTTTTATTTTTGACAATTTTTGAAAAATTTTGACTATTTTCCAAATTTTTTTTAAAGTTTTTGACAATTATCGTCCATTTTTGACAATCATTGTCCATTTTTGACAGTTTTTGAACATTTTTGACCATTTTTGTTAGTTTTTGACAATTATTGGCCATTTTAGACAATTTTTGAAATTTTTTGACTATTTTAATTTTTTTTTTAATTTTTAACAATTTTTGAAAAATTTTGACCATTTTCCAATTTTTTTTAAAGTTTTTGAGAATTATCGTCCATTTTTTACAATTATTGACCATTTTTGACCATTTTTCAAGTTTTTTTAAAAATGTTTGACAATTATCGACCATTTTTCAAAATTTTATAAATTATATAATCGATTTTCGGAAACGGCTCGTATTATTTATTGACCATTTTTGACAATTATTGACCATTTTGACTGTTTTTTAAAATTAGTGACCATTTTTCCAAATGATGACAATTTTTAACCATTTTTGACAGTTTTTGACCATAATTGTCCATTTTTAACAGTTTTTAACAATAATGACCATCTTTGATAGTTTTTGACAATCCTTGGCCATTTTTGAAAATTTTTCAAAAATTTTAACAATTTTTCAAAATTTTTGACCATTTTTACAAAATTATTGACCATTTTTACAAAATTATTGATCATTTTTGATATTTTTTGACAATTATCGACCATTTTCCAAAATTTTAATAATTTTTGACAATTATTGACCAATTTTGACAATCATTGTCCATTTTTGACAGTTTTTGACAGTTTTTGACCATTTTTGGTTTTTGACAATTATTGACAATTTTTCAAAATTTTAACAATTATTGACAGTTTTTGACAATTTTGGATAATTGTTGACCATTTTTGACCATATTTCAAAATTTTTGACAATTTTCATATAATTTTATTTGATTTTTAATCTAATAAATTGTTAATGAATGAATCTCTTAGGTTTATTATCGGAATATGAAAAGCATGTACTTTTTAAAATAATATAAAAAAAATCAATGTTTTCGCAGAAATCGATTTATTTTTATTAAAATCGATTTTTGACAAATCGATTAATTTTGAATAAAGAAAAATCGATTTTTATTTAATCGATTCTTTTCCATTAATCTCACATCCCTAGTCGGAACAAAGGTCTGACTCACAACTGTGAAGTCGTGGGAGGCCAGTAGTTGGCACGTCCCCATTTTCCGTTTTCGTTGGTTTCCTTTGAAGGAGACCGACACTTCAGCGATTTTCAATGGCACACGGCTGGCTTATTGGCTCGTGCCAACGGTCGCGGCTTTGCCAATTGGCAAACAGCGGCATAGTGTGGACGCGCCTTAAGACTACATAAGATGTAGCACGTTTGGATTGTTTGCGAGAAAACTTTTATCAACACCCAACACAAAAATCATGAATCATGTCAAAAAAAATAATAATAAATACCAACTGCAGTTGCCGTAGAATTGATTTAGCTAATTAACAATCTCGGTATGTTCAGTAGTGGGTAGAAGTAAAAGAACGTATAGGCGTTTTAAAGTTAGGTGTAGTTACTTCCTGCCGAGCATTTTGCATATAATTTAATCATTCTTTTGATTCGATTTCCATATCATTTGAATATTGGTTTCATTCAGGAATATACAGAGAGACGTATCAATAGCAGAGGTGCGTTTAACGTTTTATATAAAAAAATCGGGTTAACAGTATGTTGAATAGATGAGGCTTTTACTTGATGAAGATCCATACTACTGATGAAATAAAACAAATTAATTTGTTTTATTTCATCATTAACAGTATGTATTTATAAATATTAATATTCTCATTTTTAAATATACAGTAAAACCTCTTAATATCGGTCAGCTAAGGGGAATTTTTTTTGTCCCTTATTAAGAGGTAAAATTTGTAAATAATGTCCAGTAACAACAAGTACATATTTTCATAAACGCCTTATCTATCATAAATAAGGTTAGTGGGAAAACTAAACCTACCCTATCTTAAGCTCGAAACAGGAAACCAGTCAACCGGAACCATTTTTTTAGCTGACTTTTTGCAAAATTATATAAGGGTATCCGTACACGTATCTAGGTAGATTACCTTAACTTTCTTTGAAATTTGGAAAGGTGTCCGTACGTAGAGGTAATTTTTATATAAATAATATCTTCTGGTAACTAATTTCTATGTCCGCGTCCGTTATATAGAGGATCCGCTAATGGAGGTTCCTTTATACACAAATGGTCATCGCAACATTCCGGACATGTGATTTTGATCGTTACATAGAGGTGTCCAAAAATAGAGATTTTACTGGTACTTTCTTTATGACAGTTAAAAATGTCAGCAACAACAAAAATTGCGGTCAAAATGGAAAGTGTTCAAACAAAATTTTTTTGGTTTTCGTGTGCTGCAATCCCTGGTAATTTTCAAAAAATTGGACGAAGATACGAACAGACATAAATGGTATACAGATGGGTCTAAAACAATAGAAGGGATCGGGTTAGGAACAAAGGAGAACCCCAAGCATTTTTCAAGCGTATAAGAAAGTGTGCCCAGTTCAATATTGATTAAAGCTATTGAAGGCAAAATATTATTATCATGTCGGCTGATCAAGCTGCCATTAAAGTATTAGCTTCTTCTACAATCAGTTTTAAGCAACTATAACACTAATCTAAAATAAAACCTGGCACTTATCCTGAAGAGAAGAAGTTGGCCAGGAACATGACCTTGAGGACTTGAAAGAAACAGTACTCTATGCATTTGAATCGAGCTGCCTTCTTCAAGAACAGCGAAGCAGTAGGGATGCAGCCTGGTGAAACAAACGTCAGTCAGAATTAAGAGATCAACGCCACCAAAACCATCTTAATAGCAGTCGATAAGAAAACAAACTCAATGTCAAAACCGTTAAAATTAATGGAAGCTTGGTTGAATGGAGACAAGACCTCGAGATTCTAGATCTGACTCCAGCCAGTAAACTCCTGTGGAAATACAGACCAAGTAGAGAGGGTTTTTAGAAATCAGAAATCCTGGAACATTCCACAGGATCGTATGAAGAAAATATAACTTTTCAAAGAAATTTGATACGGAATTCAGTAACAAGAAGGAATGGGATCCCAATCTATTAACATACTTTGGAAAAATGCCAAATACAGTAACGTCCATTTCATAATGGTGATTTTTGGTGATTCCAGTTATGGCAGAACCGAAGACTAAGTTCTCAGGATATTACGTAACTTTTTGGGAAATAATTGGGCAATATTTAATAGTAATATTGAAACATCATTAACCCATTAATGCCCAGTGGGTCGTTAATGACCCCCAGACTAAAAATGAATCTATTACGCAGTGTCATTTGCAGATGGCACTACAAGTACGTCCGTCTAAAAGAGCGTACTTGCTTCATCGTATTCTCATTCTCTCGCATCTCGCCAAAGCGTACACGTGTTTTTATTACGAACGTAAATATATAAAGAAACAATGTCTTCAAACAATTATTGGTAAGTAGCTTTCGTGTTATTAGTTTGTTCCAATATTTATATCTATATCTTTGTTAGGTGTTCTTGTGAATATCTGTCTTCATTTTATTTGATTTGAGTACGATATACGTAATTGATGAACCGTTTTTGTTCTCTGGGTCGTTAACGATCCCTTGGGCATCTATCGAACTATTTACAGATCTTATTTTATTTAAACCACTTTCAGTTGCTGAACTGCTAGAGGAAGCCGAAAATTTGGACATGGACGGTTCTCAAATTCTTCCAGAAGGCATATACATAACCCCCCCTGAAAATGATGGCGAAAATACGGACTGTGATTTAGGAGATGAGGAAGATACTGATCCAAATAATTTGAGTAGTCTTCAACTCAGAGCTGAAGGAGAACTTATTTATAATAGAGTAGATAGGGGTATTTTATTGAACATACAGGAAGAAGAAGAATGTGACTCAGTTGAAGATTCGAATGAAGGAAACGAGAATAAATCCAATAATAGCCAACCAAGTAATAAAACCTTGCAACCTCCAAAAAAAAAGGCCAAAACCGATATAAAATTTGAATGGGAAAAGGGTGATCTAAACAGGCCAATTTCTTCTTGGAATGGTACCATGGTACCACCATTGTCCCTATCTAAACATGCCATCCTATTGGGTTTTTTTCACGTGTTCATGAGTCCATCACTTATTGAAGACCTCGTGAAATATACAGTTAGATACGCTGCTCAAAAAAATATTTGTGGATTTGAACTCTCAAGCAGAGAGTTATGTATTTATAGGAATTCTTCTGGTTAGCGGATACGTTACTTTACCACGCAGAAGAATGTTTTGGGAAGAAGCTGAAGATATGCATAATTCACTGGTATCGCAGTCGATGAGGCGTAATCGATTTGAAGAGATATGCAGATTTTTTCATGCATCTGACAACAGCACACTACCTCAAGGGGACAAAATGGCTAAGCTACGACCAATAATTGATGCATTGCATAAAACCTTTTTACAATACGCATCCGTACAGCGAAACATATCAATAGACGAATCAATGATTCCTTATTACGGAAAACATGGCTGTAAGCAATTTATCCGAAGTAAGCCCATACGATTTGGCTATAAAGATTGAGTTATGAGTACCAAGCCAGGCTATTGCTTACAGTTCGAAATTTATCAAGGACGAAAAAACCAAGAAAAGCCCATAGAAAGTCGAGGTCTTGGGGAATGTGTTGTGCTAAAATTTGCTGATATTTTACACAAAGAATACCCTGGTTTACGTTTTTCATTATATTTTGATAACTTCTTTATTTCGGCGAAGTAGATATATGAACTTACTCAGATAAATTTCGGAGCAACAGGAGCAGTAAGGGAAAACAGAACTATGAAATGTAAATTAGTTGATTCAAAAATAATGAAAAAAGGGATAAGGGGAAATATTGATAATGCAGTGGATAAGGACAATGGTATTATAGTTATAAAATGGAAAGATAACAGTGTAGTAACCGTATTGTCAAATGAGTATGGTGTTGAGTGTAAAAGATTTTCGGTCAAAAACAAAATGAAAATAGATGTGGCCCAACCGCATGCAATAAAAATGTATAACACATATATGGGAGGTGTGGATCAACTGGATAATAACATATCCAATTACAGAATCGCTATGAGAGGGAAAAAGTGGTATACACCAATATTGCACTGGATGATTGATTTATGCGTTGCTAATGCTAGTCAGTTAGCTCGCTCTTACGGATATGATGCAGACAACCTCCATTTTAGGCGAGAGATTTCATAGTATCTCCTAAAGAAATATGGAAGTAAACCAAAAGTTCCCGGACCTAAAAGGGCTTCTGTGTACTGTACCACTTCGGAAGGATCACACTTGATAATATGCCAACAGACAAGAAGAAGATGCTCCCTGTGTAAGAATAAAACCACTAAAGCGAACGAGAGTTGTCTAGTTCCACTAAACGATAACCGTTTTGACGAATTTCATAAATTGTAATTAAATTTAAATGGTTTTCATTCCAAATTTCTAACAAAAATAATATTGTTTTCTTTATTTCCTTAAGTGCCCAAGGGGTCGTTAACGACCCACGCTCAAAATCATAAACTACAATTCAAAGATTTTTTTTTAAACATTTTTTTAGGTCATATTTCAACACCAAACATTAACTCTAATCATTTAAAAACATTTTCATAGTTTTGGGCCGTAATGGGTTAATCTGTTATTAGGAGCCTTCCAGCATTCCAGCCTACCCGAGGCATGCCTTATTTAAAACATTTTATTAATTTCACTCGTTTAAAAAGGTGCTTCACCTCTTTATGATGAATACATCATTAATTCCAAAATATATTTAGCAACAAAATAAGCATAAAAAGCACAATGGTAATGCCGCGTTTAGATGACACAACGGAAATAGCGAACAATTTTAATCTACTCGTTTATATATTTTGATGTTTCTATTCCAAGTCATCTCTAAAATATTTTATTTTGCATGTGCTACCGGCCAATGTCAACAGTCAAGAGCAGACTAATTCTGGGTCTCTTGAACCTGAATTTATTTGTATATAAACGAGAATAGTATATACCGGATGTCCCGAATTATTAACATTTATTCAATTATTCATGCTAATACTATTGTACGATTTTTTCATGTTGGGTATATTTAAAAAAAACACAATTTCTGTTTTCCAATGTCGTTAATATTTCCAGAATAATTTCAAAAGCGGTCTTCTGCTTTGAGTTTTGAAGGTGCTTTGATAAACGTCTTGGCTTGCCTAATATGCCTGATATCCTATTCCAGTATGTCCTTGTTTTGCGGTCTATCTGGTCCGAGATAGTCCAGATTTAAAGGGATTAATCCGTTCTTATGAACTGGGTCTGTCTTCCTTTTCTGGCAAGTACTTTGGCGTCCAGTTCTCATAGTACGGATCTTTGTCCATCACAATCCACCAACAGGCACCAACCATCAATTTTCTATATCCTGTAGGAGGTCATTCTCGACACCTTCTCAAGGTGGCGATGAAGGGGTGTTATGTAGAGAATGTTTTCCAGTGCCAGCTTGGAAGTGGTGCACTGTCTCTGTCTAGAACGTACCAGATTTTGCCGACACTTGCTCCACCAGACCACGAAGCCTAATGTGATCATAGGTCTGACTTTCATCACATACAGCAAGTAGATCTGTCTATGTGTCATGTATCTTTTGCAAGGAAATTTTTGAATTATTACTTTTTTGTTAAATTATTGTATAACGTTGACCATTTTGTTGTTGGGTGTTTTTTTTTGTTACAATTAATGCTTTCTAGAAGAATTTGATCCCTTACTTCGAGTGATGCGTTAAATTTTCTTCAGGAGAATATATTTTGATATGAATTTTTAATTTATAGTGTTGATATGTATTTTAATTTATTTGTTATAATATATTTATTTGGGCGCCAATTAATATGAATTTTAATTTAAATATTAGTGATATCATACATCACTCACCTTTTATGATGACTCTTCACCTCAGGTTGGGTTCATGGGTCTAATGCTCATTTAGTTTCTTTTTTTATTTTATTATTTAATATATCCTCAGGCCGGTCCTGTGTCCTTGCCCTTGAATAATAGGAACTATCTAAATGTGAAGCAGTTTTGCCAACTTAATAGGAAGAAAACTCTTTATATTAGAAATTTATGAAATATTATTTAATTTATTTTTTAATGAGCGGCGTATTTATACAGAATTGATAAATAAATACATAAGAAACAATTCAAAACACTTATCTAAATGATCTTTCGCTCAACGTTCACACTAAATGAAGTTCTTATATCTAATAAATATATGAAATTATGCAACTCTTTTTACATGTGACACTAAAAACCAAATACAAAATAGAACATCTGTTTCTAACAGATTTTATATACAAAATGGACGATATTGTAATCGTAATGAAGAGGAATAAATATTAAGTTCTGGATTTATTCACACGCACGTAAGTTTGATGATTTAATTTATAGTTTATGAAATACCTTTTATCTTGTATTACTTTTTGAAGATTGGATAATTACTTCTTTTCTATGTTTTAGACCTTTCTGGGCCTTGGAGTCCCTCGTAGAAGTGGCTTCGATATGGCTTCGGGGTCGGCTTGGGAAGATTTTCAGTTCTGCTTACCTCTCGGAATTTTCACTCATGGTTTATTTGAGGAATTTAATATTTACAGAGATTATTTAACCTCTGTTTTAAACAGGAACTTGTTAAGGAAGGTTAGTAACACAAATTCACTTTATAGTTTCACTTTTAACACAACGTAGTCTAATTTTAAATCAATTTTTTAACATGAAAAAGCTTATACTTCTCAATTCTGTATATTTTTTCGTAACTAACCGTTTCTAATCAATAGCAACGTATCAATTTTTTTATATTTTCAACATCCATATGTCTCTTTATTTTTAAGTTTTTCTATATTTGCTGACCAATCAAATTCATTTAATAATTTTTGATTTCTGTTATTTGACTTGATTGTTTTATAATTTGATCTTTTTCTGATATGAAAGTTTATTTTTAATGTCTCCAAATAATTTATTATTGTTTTTATCTTTTAGTTAAAAAATTTTAAAATTATTTGACATCTGTTTTAATTTCAGTTGTCATGTCCTTTCTTCCGTTCGAGTTGACAAATCTAGATTCACACTTTGTTAGATATGTTCATAAGTGTACTTCTTCTATTTTTACCAGTGTCAGATTTTATAACCTAACTAATAATTTTTAATTTTCAGGTTCTTTCTTTTTAGATTTATGATGAGCCAAGAAACTTTTGCAAAGCTTTTGAAAATTCTGAAACTATGTGATAGGATTTCAATAAATTAGAGAAAAGTTATAAAGATTCCCGTTTAAAGTTTGGGTTGTAAATATTTGTCAGGTGATTTGTTTATATTTTATTTAGATTTTATACTGAAATAACCCTTGTTTGGTGTATGTGTTGTATGATTCCACTTTCCATATCAATTTAGATGTTTAGAAAGAGGCGAAACTTACTATATTTTATTTTCCATGATGATGACCAAATTTGAGCTTTATTTTAAAAAATAAATGTTAAAATTGATCTCAAAATCTAAAAATTTCATCACGCAGTATTCTTTGCGTCTAAAAACATCGACAGACGACATAAACGCAGCAATTACTCCAACGTTTTACATACCTACGAAAAATTATTCAAATGAAAAATTATGACCGTACACCAGTTTGTAACTGAAAAAAAAAATCGCAATCGAACATCGCCTACTATATTTCTAGTTAATTCGTTTAATTAATATGCAGCATGGAGTGACTACTAAACCGGTCGAATATGAAAAAATTTTAAATTGGTCTTAATTGCATTAAAAAAGAACTGGTTTAGGGAGCTATCAACCAGAGAGACATTCAAGACCCACAACGAACGTATAAATTTTCATCAATGTTTTTTATAAGAAGGTGCGACTAAGAGAGCTACCTGCATATTTTTCAAGGTCATTTTCTCAATGGCGGCAAATTTACACGCATGGGAATCTTTGTCTTGCACAAATAATGATAGTTTTTCAAGGTTCCTAGCACTGAATACAGTATTCGCCAGCTAACTTGATGTCCTAAATGCTTTCTAGTGAGCTATTGACGCCGCCCATCCGATAACTGTAGACAGTGCCGTGCAAGTTCTGAGGATACGCTTTCTGTTACAAATTAACACAACTTGTACAATTAATACAGTAAAGTCCGTCCGGAAATATATGATCCTAACTTAATAAATAATATTTAATTATTTGTTATAATTATTGGTATATTGATTTTAATAGAAACGGATCTGCTTTATACCTGAATTCTGAGTACATAAATAATATTTTAACAATAATAGGTACCCATTACAATAACATGTTATTTATCTAATTGAAGATTATAAAGCTAGGATCTAATATTTCCGGACGGACTATAATTAAAATTTGTTAGAAACTAAATAATTCCTTCCAGATAGTAATGAGAATAAAAGAAACACAAGATAATGGGAAATTATTTAAGCTAGGTATAAACAGTTTTTATCTTTACGAAGATTTTCACGTTTATTAAGGTATCTTCATCACTTTTTAATGTCTTAAAATAATTAAACACTCTGTATATCACTTGACGAGTTTGTCCTTCAGTACATTTACGATTTTCTTCATTAACGGCTGACATTTTTACAAACACTTTATTGTACAAAGCAGAAACAATAACTTTGTGACGCTACGCTACTGAAAATCTTAACACCTGATAAGGTTCGATGCAATTGGCGTTTGTCAAAATTTTACCACCAATAGCAGCCGAGTAGGCAGGGCACTATTACTCTGTCTCTCTTAGTTGGTAATTTCTGGGACATCAAGTTAGCTGGCGAATACTGTATCAGCTTGACTACGATACTTGTTACTCCATGAATTTCCCGTAACTTTGAATTCAACACTGCGTCAATTAGTATATTTTTGACAGTCATTGAAAGTAGACAGGCCTGGTTAATTTTAATAAAAAATAGAAAAAGTTGTGTAAAATCAGGTGTATCCGCTCAGTTGAGATACCTACACTTTCACTAGGTATAGCCTCAGCCACCTCAAGCACTTCCATTCTTCGACCGTCCAAAATCAATTACAAACGCTTAAACACGTGTGCGTCGCTCTAGCCGACTTTGTGCTTTGATCGGAATATGCTGACCAAAGTAAAAAATATGCCGATCAATGGAAAAAGTCGGCCTCTGCCGCCATTGTCCTAAGAGGGAAGCATGGAAATGAAAACTTCATAATCTGCCTTTTTCACTTCATTTACTGCGTAGACTTTACATTACACCTTTTATATTGGCGTCACAATTAAGAACTTACATCGTTCTTTCACTATTAGTTATACATAAAGGTTAAACTTGGACTTTGCTCACATCGTCATAGGTCGACAGTCGGACGAAAAGTCTCGCGCTAGCGTTCTGCGCGCACATCTAGCGGTTAAGACTAAACTCATGCCGTGATTGGTGTGACCAACACGTTTAAGCTTTTGCAATTGTTTTTGGATAACCTACATTGAATACATTCTGCTGAAATTTTAGCAACACATTTCTCAGCATTTACTTGTATTAAAGCACTTTATCAATTTTTCTATTGTGTTCTTTCAATATTATTCTTGCCAAATCTCATTGAACAAGATGCCCATCTTACTAAGCATGTTTGCAAATACCTGACTTATAGAACTCCCTATATTGAATGTTTGTGTTCATTTATTCTAATTTTTAATGGTCTAGATGTTTTACCTACATAACATTTGTCAAATCCACAAGCCACTAAAATTGAGTTGCTGAAACGGAAAATTATTGTAAAATGTCTGTACAGCTTTTCTGTGCATCAGAAAATGTTGATATTGGTCATAAAGTTAAAAGGACGAGGAGGTGAGATGAAGTGTTGTATGGAAGAATTAAAAAAAAGTAAATGACTTTTTTTTGTTATTATTTTAAAAACAATTCAACATAATTTATGAACTGACAAAACGTTTTTTGTTTCGAACGAAACCATCTGTGAAATTAAAAAAAAAATAAGCAATCATTTAATTTAACATATTTCATACAAAATATACAAAGAACAACTATTTGAAGAATTCAATGTAAGATTAAAAAAGTGATTAAAACATACCATATGTGTTGGAAATGCTAATGTTGAGCGATTTTTATCTTACAGACAGCGTTGCCATATCGAGCGCACATTTCGAATCAATTTGTTGATTTTTTTTAAACATTAGGAAATAATGCGAAACTTTTCTAAATGAAATTTTTTGTGTGTGTTCAAGTAGATTCGAAAATGGTTTAGATTCACAATTGGTCCCGGTAGGTGGGGTTGCAATCGAGCTCACACTGAACAACTCCTAAACGGATCGGCCGATTTTGATGAAATTTTGTGTTTGAGTTAGTAACTGGATGGTTAGATTCACGATTGGTCCCGGTAGGTGGCGCTGCAATCGGGTTCATACTAAACGGTAGGGCTTCACAAGAGAGCGAGATTTTTTTAGTCTCGTCTCGTTTTCGTCTCGAAAAAGCGAGACGAGAAATTTTTGAAAATATTATGGGCGATACCGAGACCACATACAGCGCAACCCGAAAGTCTCGTTAAATTTGTTTATGAAATTTTCATTAGAAAAATTAGAAACGGTCTACATAGAGAACAATATATTTTACAATATATAAAATCTGGTGACCATCTGTAAAATATTTTATTGTAAATTTAAAGGGGTGAGTCTTTCTTTTTTTCTATGTGGAATAAAATGATAAAGCAGGTCGGTTTTACCAAAATTAAACCGACACGTCCTGTATCGCCTCAAATACAATAGGGTCGTAAAATACAGCAGAATGGTTAAGGTTTCATTAATATGATAAGCCTTTAAATTAAATCTTTTAGAAGCTCTTGAGGTAAATAAAAAGGGCAGATGTAAATTGCAGCGCTTGGTAATCCTTAATCCGTATACCTGATAAGAGTTGATAATAGAATCTGTAAATTGCAGCGATGGTCAAATTTGAGATTTTAATCCGACTTGTAAATTGCAGCGATTAATTTATTTGAAACATAGGGGTGTTTTTACAACTTTTTCAACTAAACCTAACAAAACCTAACCCCAACCCTCTCTAAGCTCAGGAAAATAGGGGCAAACACCTTAAAACATAGGGGCAAACCTCGAAAAAATGGGAGCAAAACTTGAAAAAGGGGTGTTTTTACAACTTTTTCAAATCTAACTAGGGTAAGATTAACGCTCTTTGTTGGCCGTGCGCTGCAATTTACATAGTTACTACGAACCCATACATGACCATTCGCTGCAATTTACATGAAAGTATTATAGAAACTCTGACCGCCGCTGCAATTTACAACCGCCGAATAAAAAAAAAGTTCTGGTATTCGTCTTAACGAACAAATATATCAACCATTCTCCCTTATTAAACTTATTTACGTAAAATATAGATCGGGAGTGATTGTTGTGAATGAATTTCCAGGTAAACGTTTTCAATAATTTTGTTAATATTCTTTGAATTCCGTATTTAAGCATTTTTGTACTTTATTTCCATGTAAACATTTTATAATACTTTGTCCATATTCCTAAAATTCCGTAAATTCCGATTATTTTCTACAGCAGGTATGATTATGACAAAATCATGTACATCATTGAAAGATGATGTGATGCAAGCGTTACTATGTTTAAATTCTTGGTCATCAAAAATTATTTATGGATTTTATCATCAATATTTAGTATTAAGCGAGACGAGACAACCGGTAGCGAGACGAGACAACCGGCAACGAGACGAGAAAACCGGCAACGAGACGAGACCGAGACTTGAACGAGATGAGACAACTGGTAACGAGACGAGACCGAGACTCATTTTCTTCGGAATTGACGCGATCGAGACGAGATTTTTGATAGTCTCGCCCACTCTCGTCTCGCGTGAAGCCCTACTAAACGGTTGGTTTGATTTTGTTGACATTTTGTATTTTTGGTACGGTCATTTCAAAAAATGGGTCAAATTCACAACAAAAAATTGCGTGTCCGAAAAGTTGAAAAAGAAATTCAGGAAATAAAAAAAATCAACAATACAAGAGGACAACGTCTATACATTTAAGTTCATTTTATATTCAAGTATTACCAGTAAAATGTTACTTTAATCATTTTTTTTCACTACTAGCCTCTAAACCTAACTTTATTGACTTTTGTTGAGGTAGTAAAGTTGTTCATTATTAACCAAGGCAGAAAAATACAGAGCCTACTTGATTATAACTAAATCTCAATCCATTTGACAGAATGTGAAGTTAACTTGTGCACAGCTGTCATGTCATATAGTACGGGAGTCGTCAAACTAATATTTAAAAAAATAAAATGCCAGTAGTGAAGTAGTGAAAAAAATGCTGTATGAGCTACAGTAGAAAAGTGTATTAATGTCTCGGATCCATTAAAGACCTCGAATCTTCGCTTCTCGGACCTCGACAATAATACCTCACTTTTCTACCTTGGCGCATAATTACTATTTTATTGTTCAGTAATCTATAAAATATTTTAAATGAAAAAATTCGTGGTCCAATTCCGAGGAAACCCCAATAATTTTGTCTTTCCCATTAGAAAATGGCACATTTAGTTAACAGTAACAATATAGTCTACCTACTAGTTTGGCAACATCGACTATCTAAAAACCCTGTTTGACAGGTCAAGTCGTTTTTTTGTTGTTGTAGATGTACGCGGCTATGGGCACTTGGGCAGTCTACGTAATAAATAAATCGTAAAATAAATGAATTAAAAACAACCGCTGGAATGTGAATGCGAACATACTGGTGGGATGGCAACACACACACACACGTACATGCAGACTCGCGGTGAAGTTGAGACAGATGTATAGTAAGTACCATATGTGTACATAGGGGCTTGTCTAATGTCTTTATATTTACAATGTTCCTATTATTGTTAGAAATTGAGAAGAATGCCAACCTTGTCATGTCAATTATCTGTTAAATACAACACTATTAGAAGAATGATGAATATTTAAATATAAGTAAATTATTATTTCAGTTGCAACAACTTTCTCATTTGGAGAAAATTGCCACCTAACTAACCTAACCTAACACCTAACCTAACACCTAACCTAACACCTAACCTAACACCTAACCTAACCTAACACCTAACCTAACCTAACCTAACCATTTAAAGAATGCGTTTGCACAGTATGGTACCAAAGGGGGGCGCTGTAAAGGAAGAGCTTAATATGTGGAGGGATACCATTCCAGTTGATGTTATATCAAAAGCTACTAACAAGAGTGAGTAATGGGGGGAACGAAGACAAAAAGTGAAGCGGAAAATGCCAGAGAAAGCCACTGATGATGTTGGACTTTCATGGAAAGATGATGTAAAGCAGAGCATAACAGAGGTCTTAGATCAACTTATTCGTGAATTAAGTTCCCAAATATCAATGAACGTTTTGGCTTTCTCTGTAATTTGGATGACTACATTCATATGAAAACGTATTCATTTTGAACACTCGTAAAAAGGAAATGTTTCGAACTTGCAAGGAAGTACCCTGACGATTTGAATGGAGAACTCTTTGAAGATATTAAAGATGTCATAATTTTATTACCAAGATCAAAGAAAAATAATGAAAAGATCGACTTGAAGAAACCCAAAGATATTTTGTTGTATTTATCTTGTTTGGGGTTAGAGGCACACAATAACTTGAGCAACACTTTCAAGTTAAAGTCTGTGACATCTTGTGAACCATCTTAAGTAAGCTGAAGCTTATTAAAAATGTGTTAAAGTGACTACTTATTGTAAATAAATATTTATGAACATTAACCTGTGTTGAAATTAAACTCCTTGATCCTTGTTAGCGGGGGCGAGTGTCATTTAGTTAGCCCCGGGCGCATAGTAGCCTCGGTACGCCTCTGGTTTGACAAAGAAGCGTAATTTTATGACCTTATGATTGCATGTGTAATGTGTATGTATAAAAACAATTAATGTTGTTAGGTGCAGGTGCATCTTTCGTTAAACTATTAGTTCAACATAAAAAATATAATCGTAAAATATAAACGTGTATGGACGGCTTTAGTGTGTAATTTCATCAATCGGGAAAACTATTTTTGTGAACTCGGTAGTAGAAATCCAACAAAAGCTTTGTTACGATAGGTCAAGTTCAGTTTTATTTCGGTAAAAGATCGTCAATAAAAATGTCTGCACGCTAACGAGTTGGGACGGTTACTTTTTTGTAAATAACAGATAACATTTGTATTCCGCATGGTTCGGTATAAGTGACCAAGGAAGACAGTGGAATGGAGAAGGGGATCCAGAGAATGTTTAGGGATAGGTACCCGATGCTAGGAGAAAAAGAGGAAATGGCGTGGGTCAAGGAGGTAAGCACTACGGAAAGGGGTAATGGTGAATGCGGAGGAGTTATCTGTCGGATGGAGGGAGATTGTGGGGATTAGAGGAAGGCGTGGGTGAGAGGTGATGAGACGGAAGAGGTAACAAATTATTCAGATAGGAAAAAGGAAAATAAGGGCAGGAATGAAGCGGTAATCCTGAAGGACATCGGGGAAACCAATCAGGAGCAGCTTTAGTGTGTAATTTCATCAATCGGGAAAACAATTTTTATGAACTTGGTAGTAGAAATCCAACAAAAGCTTTATTACGATAGGTCAAGTTCAGTTTTATTTCGGTAAAAGATCGTCAATAAAAATGTCTGCACGCCAACAAATTGGGACAGTTACTTTTTTGTAAATAACAGATAACATTAGAATACCGCATGGTCCGGATTATATTTTCTTGTCTTAAAACTGGCAGAATTATTAACGTACAAAATATTTTTGATGAAGATTCCAGGACACTGTGGTATCGAGGACAACGAAATGGCCTATGAACTAGTCAACTCCATATATTGGCCTATATGTATGTATGCAAACTGAGGTGACCTCCTCTTTCCTCTCCTTAGTTCCCGAGGAAAGTCTCAGAAACAAGTAGTTCCTTTTCCGAAGGAAATTTACGATACCCGCAGGCTTCGTTTAGGAAAGAGTCCCGCTTCTATCCAGTAGGATCCTAGGTGTTGTGTCCCACGTATTACTTTGCAATCTGCAAGTATGTGAATAGAGTTTTCTTCTTCCATTTCATAGAATCTAAATTCTTCTTGCTCCTCTAGTTTTAGCTTTATGAAGTTCCTGTCAGGACACCTGTCAAAGCTTTTAGTTCAGTTTTCTTCTGGCTTAGGCATTCATTTGATCTCACCTGGTTGGAGTGTTCCGGGAGTATATTTGATTGTCTTAGTCCGTCCTAGTAGATATTTCCAATGGTTAGATCTTCTCTTCTTTTCGGCTTTGTCTATTTCTTCCAATATTCATTGGTCCTGATACTGGCCCCTCTATTTGTTCATAGCTCGCACTTACTAATTTTGACAATGAATACGGGACTGAGTCATACGAAAACATTCATTAATGAACCAACGGAACACAAAACTGAACAACTACTCAAGACGGGCAGAATTCAAATAAGAACAATAACGAATCTTCTTACTGGCCACAGTCCAATGAGATAACACCTGCAAAGAATTGAGCTGTACAACGGACGGAGAAGTTTCCTTTAGACGATGTGGTAAATGGACAGAAATGGTCAAGTCGGAACGCAACACATTAGACCGCAAAATACAGGCATTATTTAGAGAGTCTACGCTAACTCCCGAAGAATAGAACAGTCAATTGGTGAAGAACAGACAACAGTAGAACCTGTATAGACCAATTGTTATTATATATATATAATGGCTTGACACCCCATGTGGGGTTACGCCGCATATGCTTTCTAGATCCTCTTAATTGGGGTGTACGTTTAAATTCTTTCACTTATGTCCCTTCATAATTTCATATTCTTTGCTTTTTCTTTCCAATTTGCTATTCCTGCTCTATTGAGGTCCGCCTCTACATCATTTTGTCACTTTGACCTGGGTCTACCGCGTCTCCTCCTTCCTTCACTGCAAGATATTGTAGGTCCTAGCCATTTAACTCGTTGTACTTTTATTCTTTTTACAATGTCTTCTCCTTTCTGTTCGTCCAAAATTTCACGATTCCTTCAAATTCTATATTCATTCTCATTTATTTTTACAGGCCCCAATATTGTTCCCATGATCTTCCTCTCAGTTATTCTTAATTTTTCCTCTTCCTTCTTCGTTAACGTTATTGTTTCTGCTGAGTACATCATTATTGGCCTTATTATCGTTTTATATATATAGTAAATTTTATACCCATTTAGAATAAGACCATCCTTATTTATTATTAATAAATCGGTTGAAACAAAAAATTACCAACAAAAATGAACGTCGTAACTAATTTATTAGATGTCACGTTTTTGAAGTTACGTCAAATTTTGATTTCATGTTAATGTCATAACGCAAAATAAGATATAAAAATGCGATATTCTGATGAATCCAAAAAACTTATGCTTAATGTAGTAAACTATTTTCAAAACGATTTAGGATCTCGATTTAAGGCAATTCAAAAAGCGTCCGAAGCACTAAAAGTTCCAGAAAGCACATTATATAATCTTGAAAAACCAAACAGAGCTACAGATTTCGAATTTAGAAGAAATATGTCTGCAAGCGTTTCCCGGAGCAAAACCCGAATTACTAAAAATACCCTGCATTGTTTGAGGGAAGTAATTTATAAAATGTATGCGCGAAAGGATAAAATCACAGTAGAAACTATTTTACGGCAATTTATCGAAGAGTCTCCAGAAACTAAGATTTCTAAAGGTTCGTTATATTTGGGAATTAAAAAAATGGGTTTTCATTTCAAAAAACAGGATGGAAGAAAACATTTATTGGAAATGCCTGCAGTCAGATTAAAAAGAATATTATTTTTGAACAAATACCATGCTGCTAAAAGCGAAAAGCTCTTTACACCTGTTTTTCTGGATGAGACATGGGTTTTTAGTAAAAGCGGGGACAGAAGAATGTGGCAAGATGGTACTAAACACAGTGATTTAAAAATAACTGGAAGTGGGACACGATATGTATTTGTTCATGCCGGTAATAAAAAAGGTTTTGTGGCAAATGCATCGCTTATTTTTAAATGCAATAAAAAAACAGGCGATTACCATGATAACATGAACACCGAAAATTTTGAAAATTGGTTTAAACAGCAACTAATTGTAAACTTGGAAGAACCATCGTTAATTATAATGGATAACGCAACGTATCACAGTCGCCTGGATGAAGAAATCCCAAGAAAAAGTTGGAGTAAAACACGCATGTTAGAATGGCTCAAAAAAAAGAATATTCCTTTTCCAGATCACATTTTAAAGGATGCTGTTTGGAATATAATTGAAAAGCAAGTTTTGCCAGAAAAAAATTATCATTTAGGCAAATACGCTGCCGAGCATGGTCATTGTGTTCTCAGGCTACCACCCTATCATTGCCATTTTAATGCCATCGAAATGGTATGGTCAAAAACTAAAAGGCATTATGACCAAGCTATTACGAAAACTGCAAGGTCACCTACTGAAGTCTGAAAAGTATGGAATGACGTTGTAAAAAATGTACCGGAGCAACACTGGCAAAATTACATAAATCATACAGAGAAAATTATTTCTGAAGCATGGGAAGTAGAAAACAAACTGGACCTACTAAACTTCGAACCTATGGTGATCTCTGTATCCAATGAATCCGATGATGAACTATCACTTTCCGAAAGTTATTCTGATTTAGAAACTAATTAAACTTTGCCTTGAAGATCACGTTGTCATTTTTTTTAAATCTAGAATTTGTACTTAATCGAACTCTGAATTGCCATATTTTTTTAAGAAAACTATGTATCTAGTTAATAAAACATTTTTTTTTAAATTAGTGCGCTTCTTTTATATTCTTTTATTATGTCAACATCTTTAGAATTTTATGAATTTCATAAAATTAATTTGTATTATTACAAACCGCCACTGATAATAGATAATATGAAATTTCAAGTCATTACGCCAATGCAATAAGAAATATGTCAAGCATTTGACATGACAAAGGTCATAACCTAATTTTTTTCATGCGGGTTCAGATGGTTCAAGAAGCCGCATACGTTAAGTTACTAAAACGGCTGGTACCTCTAAATAGGTATTAATTTTACTATATTTAATTTTCTTTGTTTTGTTAGTTTGTTTCTCATTAGCGTGGTAGGCTCTATTTGTAGAGATTATCTTTTCTTCAATTTCAGTGCTTCTATCTCCTGTGTTGCTAACCATTACCCCCCAATATTTATATTTTTTAACTTCTTCAAATTCATAAGTGTTGATTTTTCTTTTTGGCTTAGGTTCCCAAGTCTCATTAGCTTTGTTTTACTTTCATTAATTTTTAGCCCAATTTTTCCTCCCTCTGTGACTATCTCCTTCAGCATATTTTCCATGATAATTCTTCTTTTGGTTACAAGCACGACATCGTCCGCATAGGCTATTATTTGGCTGCCACTTGATCTTAAGCTACCCTTGTGTAGTTTTCTCATTGAGTATTCTATTGATATCTTTGTTATTAATTGTCGTAATAAAATCATACTATCAATAATTGCTATGGTAGAATCGACAATTAAAATAACGCAAAGACAGAAATAACGCAAACATAGTTTTCTCTCCCAACGCTCAATCAATTGAGAAATACAGAGGACTCAGACGGTATTCGCCTACACGTATAATGAAGCAAGCCCGACATAGACAGACGTTAATTCCTATAATGTTATTTTTGTACAAAAATGATGGAGGTGATTCGCTTTAGTGAAATGTGAGCATGGCCTCCCGTCGAGGTTGTTGTAGTAATGTTAGGTTAGTGCGCTTGCGAATGCAGTGGGTTTCGATGCGTTTATGCGATGTTGTCGGTTCTCAACTATCATTAAACGTATCTAGGGAAAACGAAAAAATTAGCTTGGAAATTAAGTTATTACGAACGTGAAATTTTAACCTCGTCTTGGATGAGTTTTTATAAAGAAATCCAAAAAATACAATATAAAAAATTTAAATTTAAGCGTGATTTTTAACATTTTCTAAAGTAAAAAATAAAAGAAATACAAAAATTCCCAAATTCGATTTGAACATTAACTTACGATCGTTTTGCACCACTACACCTTATGCCCGGTTCAGACGTAGCCACTGATTTAGTAGAGACAGTAGGGATGGCGATTCTTTCTAAAAAAGATCGATTTTTAAATCGATTCGAATCGTAACCTGATGAATCGATACATAAAAAAATCGAGGTCTAAAAGATCGATTTCAAAAAAATCGATTTTTTTCAAGTTTGTATTTTTTACAATGTAAATATAAATCGATCTTTTTTATTGAAAAACAACAAGAAAGGTACCCCTAAATAAACAATCTCTTTCCGGGATCTCTTATCAGTAAAATTGGGGATTTTTTTTAAGTTCAGGGAATTCGATAATAATAACAATTATTTTTTTATTACCATATTATTACCACAAAGTATCGGATTAGGAATGTGTTTTAAAAATGGACATGCTTTTCGTATATATTCCGATAATAAACCTAAGAGATTTATTCGTTAACGATATTTATCGGATTGAAAAAAAATCAAATAAAATTATACGAAAATTGTCAAAAATTTTAAAATATTGTCAATTATTGTCAAAAACTGTTGAAAATTGTCAATAATTGTTAAAATTTTGAAAAATGTCCAAAAATTTTCAAAAATGGTCAAAATATTTGGAAAAATGGTCAATAATTGTTGAAAAACTGTCAAAATTGGTGAATAATTGTTGAAAAATGGTCAATAATTTTAAAAAAATGTTCAATAATTGTTGAAAAATTTGGAAAAATGGTCAGTAGTTGTTGCAAAACTGTCAAAATTGGTGAATAATTGTTGAAAAATGGTCAATAATTTTAAAAAAATGTTCAATAATTGTTGAAAAATTTGGAAAAATGGTCAGTAGTTGTTGCAAAACTGTCAAAATTGGTGAATAATTGTTGAAAAATGGTCAATAATTTTCAAAAAATGATCAATAATTGTTAAAAAATTTGGAAAAATGGACAATAATTGTTGCAAAACTGTCAAAATTGGTCAATAATGGCCAAAAACTGTCAATAATTGTTAAAAAAAATGGTCAATTATTGTCAAAAACTGCTGAAAATTGTCAATAATTGTCAAAAATTTTGAAAAGTGGTCGATAATTATCGAAAATTTAAAAAAAAAATTTAAAATGGTCAATAATTGTCTATTATTGTCTAAAACTGTTGAAAAGTGTCAATAATTGTTAAAATTTTGAAAAATGGTCAGTAATTGTTGCAGAACTGTCAAAATTGGTCAATAATTTAAAAAAAAGGTCAATAATTGTTGAAAAACTGTCAAAATGGGTCAATAATTGTAAAAAATGGTCAATAATTGTTGAAAAACTGTCAAAATTGGCCAATAATTGTAAAAAATGGTCAATAATTTCAAAAGAATGGTCAAAAATTGTCAAAAAGTTTGGAAAAATGGTCAATAATTGTTGAAAAACTGTCAAAATTGGTCAATAATTGTTAAAAAATGATCAGTAATTGTTGCAAAACTGTCAAAATTGGTCAATAATTTTTAAAAAATGATCAGTAATTGTTGAAAAACTGTCAAAATTGGTCAATTAATTGTCAATTAATTGTTAAAAATGGACGATTTTTGTCAAAAACTGTCAATAATTGTTAAAAAATGAATTTAAAAATGGTCAGTAATTGTTGCAAAACTGTCAAAATTGGTCAATAATTTAAAAAAAATGATCAGTAATTGTTGAAAAACTGTCAAAATTGGTCAATAATTGTCAATTAATTGTTAAAAATGGACGATTTTTGTCAAAAACTGTCAATAATTGTTAAAAAATGAATTTACTGTTTGGACCCTTACTTTGTGGAATCTACTCATATTACTTTTTTAAATGAAACTAAGTGTTTCTAATTAATTCCACTATTTACTGAAAAAATTATGAAAACTCTAAGATATTGATAATTAATGTTAAAAAATGGTCAATAATTTTGAGAAATGGTCAATAATCGTCAAAAGGTGTCAAAATTTTGAAAAATAGTCAATAAATAATACGAGAGCCGTTTTCGAAAATCCTTTCCTTAAACACACGTAATTTATACAAAATCGATTAATATTACTCGAAAAATCGATTATAACAAAATAATAATTGATTTATATAAAAATCGTTTAATTTTTCAAACATCCCTACTTATAGAGTTCCCTATAAGCTTTTTTGAAAAAAAAACAACAGTGCCTGTCGAGTCTACTGGGATCCGAGCGGTTCCACACTCATCACTACTTGCGATATTGCCGGGGCAATTGAAAAAAAAGCCGCTCTACCAAAAACACAAAAAAAAATCGAAAGTCGATTTTCAAGGGTGAAATATCGATTCACTGAATCGATTCAATACAACATATCGATTTAAAAAATCGATTTATTTGGTCCGAGGAATCGATTACTCGATTAATCGATTTCAGATCGCCATCCCTAGAGACAAGTAATTTGTAGTCGAGTGGCCTACATGTGAATTTACATGGGGATAGTAGCTAAAGCAAGTAACTAAAGCCAGTTACCAAATTTAGCTACTGGCATTATGTAAACGTCTGATTTAGTACTTGAGCGAGTCACCAATTTAGCGAAAATTTTAGTCAAGTAGATAGAAAGCTATTCTATTTACTGGAACAAGTAGGTAGGTACCCCCACTACGTGATTTGTTTACTACAATTCGCACTAAACACGTCTAGACAGGTTTTTTTAGTATAGTAATAGTAGTTTGTGGTGTATGGTGTTATTTTATTTAAATACGAGAAAAATGGCTGTACCTCGCTGGAACGAAGATACCATCCTGAAATTTGTTCAGGAGTACCGCTTGAAAGAATGTCTATGGAACACAAAAAGTGCTGTTTACAAAAACAGAAATGCTCGCGAAGCAGCTCTTGAACAAATTGAAGTAATAATGGGAATAGAGGGATTTGGAGTGGCTGAAATAAAAAATAAAATAAAGGCACTTCGATCAACATATTCACAGGAATTAAAAAAAATCAGAGATTCCAAAAAATCGGGAGCTGGGACAGACAGCGTATATGTGCCGCATGTAAAGTGGTTTCGAGAAATGCACGCATTTTTGCATTGTTTGGAAAATAAAAGACCTACACAGGATAATTTAACGGTAAAATTGTTTAATATTTTAAGTTGTGGTTGTCATATTTATAAAGTTAATTAATATATCATTTGGTCCTGCCACGGTACGGCTCCTTCTCTCAAAAAATACATACAAAGGTTGTTTCTGCGTTGCCTTGCGCACCTTGAACTATGATTACTTGCAGTTCTAGATATGGACCGAGGAACATTTTTAGTTTCATTTCTCCAGGATCCTGGCACAACAGTTCCATTATCAATATTTTCTTCATCTACAGATCCTCTTGGCATATAGTGATTTGTAGAAGTTGTTCTCAACCAGTTATGTACTGTACAGCTTGTTGTAATAATTTTGTCAAATGTAGATGGTAATCAAAAACACGAAATCTGCTCACAAGAATTCCGAATGCATTTTCAACTATACGACGCGCTCGATAATTAAAATTCTTTTGTTCTTTGGAAAGTGACGTTCGTGAATAGGGTTTTAACAGATACGTCTTCAGGGGAAAAGCATCATCGACCACTAGGAAGCCTTCAGGTGGAAGCAGGCCATTTTCTAAGGCTCCAAATAATGATGAATGTTGAAAGACCCCACCATCTGATTGTCTGCCATTACATCCATTACATTTATGTATTCACAACAGCTAACAAAATAATACTGTTAGCACCTTTATAATTAAAATAGCCACTACCACAATTTGCGGGTGCTCGGATCCCGAAATGCCATCAAGTGCTCCGTAACAGTTGGGGAAATTCCATCTTTGGCGAAAACCCATTTCTTTTCCATTCGGTATGATTCTCAGGCTCCTATGAAATCCAAATAGATACAATTACAGTCACTACAGTGAAATATAACAAAACATACAGTGTGCTTCTTGCCGGAATAGCCACCCTCATAAGGGTGTCAGACTTCATTATAGAAGGACCAACCTTATGCCCTTATGACCTTCTAAAAAAACTTACATAACTGAATGGGACGTGTATATATTACATCAATCGTTTATTATGAATTAGCGAATTTTCTTTCTGAACACTTGTTTATCGACTGAATTCAGGAAAGAACTGTAAGTCTCAGCGGAAAACAGCCGAGCCTTCAACGAAATAAAAAGGAAATCTACCCTATGTGCACTCTAGGGTTAAGGAAACTAGTAGTATATGTTTGGAAGAAATACAAAAGCCTAAACGTCCATGGGTAAGAAAATGGATTAGTAGAAGAACTGGCATTTAATATTTTGCTGGACAGAATCAAATTTAGTGATGAGCGAGACTGGTCTTGGTCTTGCAAAAATTGCAAGACCAAGACCAAGACCAGCTAAAGGCTTGCAAGACCAAGACCAAGACCAAGACCAAGATCGAGTGTGCAAGACCAAGACCAAGACCGAGTTGTGCAAGACTTACGCAAGACCAAGACCGGCCTGCAAGATTCTTGCAGTCTTGCTTTTTTTAATTTATTCAATAATGTTACAAATTAATTCTTACAAAATGTGTATATTTACCTCAAAATATCATGAAAGCAATTTAAATTTTAAATAAGTATAGCCATCTTGGGTCGTAACAGATCTATAAATAAATTATCGAACAATATCAAAAAACGGCGGCAGATGTACCAATACGTGACAATACTAGACATTTTGATAAAGGTTCATAAAATGTTTCATAATAATTTTGTTGTGGGTTTTTCCCAACTATAACATGCAAGACCTGCAAGACTCTTGCAGCAAGACCAAGACCGGACTATGCAAGACCAAGACCAAGATCAAGACTAAGCCGGTCTTGGTTTTGCTTTGCTCATCACTAATCAAATTATCTATTCAAAAAAATGATATTATAATGAGAGATGCTATTCCAGCCGCCACAAAGTTGCAGACAGTATTATATTTTCTAGCTACTAAACTAAGTTGTTGCCTGTCCAGAAATGTTTAGTTGCTGCGCTAGTCGGTTGTCTTTTGTGGTGGGGGTTGCTACTAGCTCCGAAAAATAGAATAGACTTCTATTTACTAAACTCGACAAGGCCAGTAAATTCGACTAAAATGAAGATGTTCAGACTGATCAAGTTCTAAATTACTTGACCAATCGACTAAACCACTAGCTGTGTCTGAACCGGGCCTTAGATCCGAATTACCATTCTGGTTATGGTGTTCAATCACCACAAATCAGTCCAGATTTTCAAGTGGATTATAGCTTGGTGGATCATCATTGTAAATTGAAAACATCTGTTTTTCGAGAGATTTGCGACTCAAATTCATACGATTATGAATCTTACATTTGGTAGAATTTTTTAACACGAAAAAAAAGCAATAGGAAACTTTAGATCAACAAAATGGGTAGAAAACTGATAATTTATTATTTACCATCTGATCCTATCTAACAACCGGTGATATTTTAACACATTTCATTATATTATTATTAGTCAAATATGAACATTTGAGTCATTTAAGTCATAGCCCCTGTATTATCAAGTGGATTCGACAACTATTTCTTATCTATCTTGTTTATCTGAAATTCGCTAGGAGGACCAGTTCATCACCGACAAACGTATAGTTCAATAGCTATGAAACAACGAGACGTGAGTGTTTTCATGAATCATATGAAGAATGAGTATGCAACTGTGTATTACAGATAGACGTATATCAAAGAGTCCACATTAGATTCTTTCAGACACTAAAATCTGTGAAATATATTTTAAGAGATATCGTACGTCCAAGGCCGCGCTCAGTTTGAATACGAATTTCAATCGTACGTAAAAGTACGAACGTGATCGTACGAATTGATCGCTCACACTAAATACGTTTTTCTCCGTCTCGTCCTTAGTGTTATTGCATTCGTAAACTACTCTTTGGTAGAATCGTGATGAATAATATTTACCTCCTTATTACTCAAAATCCCAACTCTTGTTACCCATCCTCATTAAACTGTATAGAGCTAGTCTGGCGTGGAATTACATACCACCCAGTTGGTTGACGGCTATGGTGGTATATATACCGAAAGTGGGCCGCACAGACCCACACCCTAAATCGGTCAGACCAATTAGCCTAACATCTTTCCTGCTTAAAGGACTTAAAAAAGCACTGGATTGCTACATCAGGCGGGTAGCTTTATATAATTCCCCCCTGAGCATCCACCAATATGCTTATCAAACTGGCAGATTTAGCATTACACAACCTTGTTGAGAAAATCACACAATCCCTTAACAACAAGGAGATTGCGGTGGCCATATTTCTTGACATTGAATGAGCATTTGACAATGCACTACCGACCTCCATTGGTTCAGCTTTTACTGAAAAGGGCATCAAACCAACCATTGCCGGTTGGATATATGCCATGCTCACTAATAGGACAGTCACTACATCACTTCAGGACGAGACCATTAGCTTTAAGGTTTCCAGGGGCTGCCCACAAGGCGGAGTACTATCTCCCCTACTATGGTCACTCTTGATGGATAACTTGCTTAGCGCTCTCGAAAGAAGAGGTGTAGAACTGCAAGCGTATGCAGACAACCTTGTCATCTTGGCAAGGACCAAGTCAGGAAGGGTAGCATATAATACCCTCCAAAAGACGTTGGACGATGTCCACAGTTGGTGTCAGAGGGAACAGATGTCTGTTAACCCTGGTAAAACTGTAATAGTTCCCTTCACTAGGAAAAGAAAGTTGGAGGATATTCCACCACTTTCCTACAATGGTGAGGTTATTCCATTTGCAGCGGATGTAAAATATTTGGGGATTATCCTAGATATGAAACTTACTTGGAACGCTCACTTGGAAAAAGTTATCCATAAGGCCAGACTATCCTTGTGGACATGTCTTAGGATCTGTGGAAAATCTTGGGGCTTGGGACCCAAACAAATCTATTGGATATATGTGATGATCGTTAGACCAATGATGACATATGGAGCTATTGCCTGGTGGCCAAAAGCTTTACAGCGAACGGCCCAAGCAAAGCTCTCTGGTTTACAGAGACAGGCTTGCCTGGCAATTACTGGTGCTATCAGCTCCACACCGTCAGCAGCCATGGAAATCCTTCTGGACCTACCTCCTCTCCATATATTTTTGGAAAGAGAGGCTAGATGGACAACTTACAGAATTGTGCATATTTCTAAATGCACAAATCAGGCTTATACAGAACGAAGCAGAATGCTAGTGGACACTGAAAGGGAATGACCTCTCACATAATGCCTCCAACAGTAAACTACGGCCTGCCTTATACCGTCCTAATTCCAAATAGAGATGAATGGGTCCTCTGTAAGGATGAACTATTAAGAGCAGACAGCTGTTGGTACACAGACGGTTCAAAAACACCCTCAGGCATTGGTGCAGGTGTATACGGGCGCAGACCTAGGACAGAAATCTCAACCTCTCTAGGATCCTATGCAACCGTATTCCAGGCGGAAATTTACGCCATTGTTTCATGTGTGGAGAGATTGGAGCAAGCCAATCTCATACATAGAACAATAAAAATTTTCTCGGACAGCCAAGCGGCTTTGAAAGCACTTAGCTCTCACCGTGTAACGTCGAAATTGGTTTTAGACTGCCAAAGAAGACTCTCCTTAATCGGAGAACTCAATAAAGTATTGCTGGTCTGGATCCCTGGCCATTCTGGCATGGAAGGAAACGAGAAGGCAGACTCTCTTGCAAGGGAGGGTGCCGTACGTGTTTCTATCGGACCAGAACCAATAATTGGCATCGCAATAAGTTTTGCCAAACAAACACTGAATACCTGGACGGCAAGAAGAGCTTTAGACTTCTGGCATAATTTACCAGGATTGGTTCATTCAAAGGCTTTCATACATCCTTCGAAGAATGTCTCCAAAAAAATGTTAGACTATAGCAGGCATGACCTACGTTGTCTAACAGGGATTCTCTCTCGCCCTCGGACCTGAAATATCATTCACCAAATAAACTAATTGGCTTTGTTAAGAAGCTGAATTTGTTTGGTGAAATCTGAATAGGTGTGAGCCACAATAGACTCTTGCGAGTCGCAGTGGAGGGCCTTATAGACCCACTCATCAAAAACCTAACCTAACCTACTCAAAATCCCAACAAGTTTGGATTGGTTTCGGACGTCGGAACTACACGACTAACTCGTGAGTAGTCCGAGCGCTCCCATAATAATTTTTAGGGTCGGGATTGTTTGTGCGTGTTTGTACGTGTACGCACGAGCAAAATTCGTACGAAAACGCGTTCAAACTGAGCGCGGCCTAAGGCAAATTTTAGTACCAGGAAAAATGTCTCAAATCGGCAACACCGCTCGTTATCCGTGTTTTTTTTTACACAAATGTACATAGTTGCGTGGTAGGTACGTAATGTCTTGTCATGTCCCCCAAGCCCAGTCGAGAAGAGATCGCGTGTCTCGGAAAAGCGAGGGCGTTTTACGCTGTCGCCGTATAGCGGCCAATCCGAGAATTATTTATTTTCGCGATACTTTAAACACCGCGTACACACATAAAATATGCATTATATGGCGAATGCATGCGTGCATTCATTATGACTAACAATCGTAGGGTTTTTAGAGGTACATTTAAAAGGCGGTTGTTAACTGCAGGTTGATAACAATTGTACAAATATTTTATTTTATTACGACTTTTCGAAAATGTAAATAGGCGATTTTGTGATGTATTGTTATTAAAAATATATACGTGGTAAAAAAATTAAGTACCTGTTCAGTCAAAAATTAAAATGATTATTTTTTTCACTTGTCAAAATCTGACGTTTTGGTGGTTTTAACCAATAGCAATACATTATTCTAGCCAATCATTCGGTATTATACTGATAAAACTGCTTCCTCATCGATAATACCTTGTTTACATTGAAACGTCAAAATTTTGAAAAAAATAATCTTCCCAAATACAACTCGTACTTCAAATTTTATCACATAATTTTTTATTTTCATCACTCAAACTTGTTTATTTGAGGCAAAAACATTCAAACAAACCGAATTTAGATAAAATCACTCGTCCTAACAGACTCGTGATTTTATCAATCGGTTTGTTTTCATATTTTTGCCAAATAAACAAGTTTTCGTGGAAAAGAAAAAATTATCGATAAAATTTGAAGCTTTCGTGGTAATACCTTTGAAAATCTTCCATTTCGTTGTATGTTTTCGTCTATTTCTGTATATACCACTCGAGGTATATATTTTGTTTTGAATATTTTTTGACATTTTTCCGCAAAATTTCTGTAAAAATAGCCCTCGACAAAAATTCATTTTAAAAAATATCCCTCCATCTTCGCTGTCGGGATATTTTTAAAGAATTTTTGTCTCGCGCAATTTTTACAGAAATTTTACACAAAAATGTCAAAAAATATTCAAAAAAATATTCACCTCTTGTGATATAACTAGTGATTATTTTTTGACGCTTCTGAAAGCAAATAGACACAACTGCAATAATATGACAAATTCAATTACAAATAAAGATGTGGTTTCATTTAACAATCAAAACCTACTTAACTAACAGCATCTTCCTCGTATACTAACCACAATATAGGGATGCGCGATACTATCCGATATTCCAGTGTATCGATACCTTTACTTCTGATACTCGATATTTTGTATCGATACTATGATTTTCGATGCATTCCAAGTATCGATAAATTTGTAGTCTATCGATATACCTTGCGATACGGGGTTTTTAGTGGTAGCGGCAAGTGGCGTTATCTATAGTGATGAGCGATATCATGATTTTTTAATGACGTTGTGAAATGATGTAGTGCTTTTTTTAACGAAACTAAAAATAAAAAACGAAAAATATACAGTTTTTTGCGTTTTTCGAGCTAATTTTGAGGTTATGTGAAAAAGTCACTAATGAAAAAGTTGTAGATTTTCTCAAGATCTACAACTTTTAAAATCAACTTTTTATTCTAGGAACTCAACTTTGGCCGGAAATCACAATAATGTCTTTTTCCACCCCCCAAAAAAAGGGTGTTTTACCGAAAAAACGTGATAACTCGAAAAATTTCAAATATTTTAATTTGAAATTTTTTTTCATGGTTTGTGACTATCAAAGCTACCTTCTACTAAATTTTCATCAAAATCGAACATTTTTTAACGAAACCAAAAATAAAAAACGAAAAATGCAGTTTTTTGCGTTTTTTGAGCTAATTTTGAAGTTATGTGAAAAAGTCACCAATTAAAAAGTTGTAGATTTTCTCAAGATCTACAATTTTTATAATCAACTTTTTATTCTAGGAACTCAACTTTGGACGGAAATCGTAATAATGCCTTTTTCCACCCTCCAAAAAAAGTGTGTTTTACCGAAAAATGTTATAACTCGAAAAATTTCCAATATTTTAATGTGAAATTGTTTTTCATGGTTTGTGACTATCAAAGGTACCTTTTACCGAATTTTCATCAAAATCGAACATTTTTTTATCGAAACCAAAAACGAAAAATGCAGTTTTTTGCGTTTTTTGTGCTAATTTTGAGGTGATGTGAAAAAGTCACTGATTAAAAAGTTGTAGATTTTCACAAGATCTACAACTTTTATGATCAACTTTTTATTCTTGGAACTCAACTTTGGCCGGAAATCGCAATAATGTCTTTTTCCACCCCCCAAAAAAAAGGGTGTTTTACCGAAAAAACGTAATAACTCGAAAAATTGCAAATATTTTAATTTGAAATTTTTTTTCATGGTTTGTGACTATTACTATTCGATATTCTACTGTATCGATACTTTACGTTCCGATCCGTATCGATACCTAATATCGTATATACTATATAGTGCGCAAACTCGAATTAGGGATGGACATATCAATTTTATCACCCCTTCCAGAAGGTAGCGGGTCATCTAGGAACAATTCCTCTGCAAGTTCAAAGAATTATTACTGCTGATTGATACATATCGATTTGTTTGCCGGAAGTGATTGCTGAGTTTCGAAAAACCAACCCCCAACGACGAATTATCCTCCACCAAGACAATGCAAGGTACTACACATAGCTCGAAAAATAATTGAGTTTTTAAAGCAAGAAAACATCGAATTGTTGGACCATCCTCCATACAGTCCCGACCTAAATCCTAACGACTTTTTTACTTTTCCAAAAATTAAGAATGAATTGCGTGGTCAAAGGTTCCAGTCCCAAGAAGATGCAGTGAACGCCTTCAAAAATTCTTTTTTGAATGTACCAACAAGCGAGTGGAATAACTGCTTCCAGAATTGGTTCCAAAGGATGCAAAAATGCATTTCTCTTCGTGTTCGGTTGTCAAGTTCGGGCGCGATGATCATGTGTGTCTTCGTAACCGGTTGCCTACCTCGTTACGTTCTGTGTTATTGAGGGATGATTACACATTTTTGGGGGTAAAAATTTATCCGTGTGTACTTGATTGAGATTTATTTACCGGACTTGACCAAATATTACTTACGCTACCCCGATCAACTGGGTCATACCATAGAATTGGTACTAGTGACAGATATCTGGCAGACCTGATTTTTGACATGGGTCTTGTCAGGATTCGCGGGGAAGTGAGAACAAGATAATAAGAGTAGCCTCGACACGTGGTTGGAATTTTTATTGGGAAAAATTAGGTGTTTGTTTTTATTGGACTTCCCATTTGGGGGATTAATTTTCCTGATCACAGTGTTCCTTGTGTACTGGCATTTTATGGAGTTTGAGGTATTTTTTGGAACTAGGTATTTTCAAACAAGGACGCCCAGCGAATTGGAGGATTAAATTAAATTTTCCTGCTCCAAATCACGATATTGAGGATTTATAAATTGAATTCGCTCGCATTGTTTTTATTGTATGGGGCCGTATTAAAGAAGTCCATACCCATACAGCTATTTGATTTTGGTGAAGACCCTTCAGCTGGAAAGTATGTACATTGGCATTGTTTTTTTTTAGGTGATAATGAAACTATTTTTAAGGATTTTAGTAAATTTTTTCTCATGGTACTTGGATTTTTTTTGTATTATTTTAAGGGTTCTTATGTGGAAGCTATATTTTCCCTAGGGGGAAGCTACGGTCTCTTGGGGAAATTGCATCCTCCGATGGAAGATTTGCTGAATGTATGGAAGCTATAACCATCCGGACTCATTTCTCTTAGACTTTGGACTTTCCAACTTGTTCTAACTTCCAACTTGGTGGGTTACATTTATTCATTTGTTATTACGCTGTATATAATTGTTTTGTTGTTACTTGCACATATCATCATAGGTTATCTGCCTTGGGTATTTTATCTGTGAAGGTGTAGAAATTACCTCTTAACTTCGTTTTTATTACTATCTGATTTTGACAGATTTCTCCTTCGCGTCGCCAGCATTGGTACCAACACTCCCCGACTGCGCATGTTCAACTATTTTCTAGTGATATTTATGTAATTTTTTTACCTTAAGACTTTTTATTTTATTATTTGGGATTGGGGTTAAGTAGAGTTAATTTACTCATGGGACTATGGTGAAGAATGGGAATCCTGTAATAATTAGATATATCTAAGTAAATAAAAACTGGTCAACGACCTGTCAAATATTTTTCAACACTGTCTGTATAAAATTGATATTTTTTTCTATTGTTTATGATTGTATTGTAGTTTAAAGTTCTTAAGAGAGATAATAAAACAGGTTCAAGTTCGAAGGTGGTCCTTTTATTTTATTTTCTCTTGCTAGATTAGGGATTGTGTGTACTTATAGGCCTGGCATAGAGTTGAAATCTAACTGGCGCCCATTTTGGACATCATTATAATATTGTGGATATCCAGGAAACATTTGTTTCGATCCACGACCGTCTCCACATGATCGAAGCCGAAGGCCGTAAATGTTGAAGACCTGAGAAACCGAAGAACCCCACTACATATTAGTTTTTAGAAGCAAATTGGTAGGTTACAAATACTTTGAAAAATAATACTGTTTTTTTTAGCTTTATATGCAAAATATAAAAGACAACCCTCGTATTTGTGTATGCAATTGAATGATATTTTTAGGAAGTTTATACGATTATAATTATTCATTTAGTCCAAAGAAAAACGACAACCTCTCACATGCCATTGTTTATGCTAACTGCTAAAAAAATTACATACCAAAAACTCGAAGAACTACAGTTTAACTTCAACTTAGACTCACCTGAAACAAAAGACAATAATTTAGAAAATCAATTAAGCAAATGTTATATTTTATATGTAATAGTTTTATAAGGGTCGATATTAATGTCCATGTAGCACGAGTACGAAGTTCGAGCAAGGCGTCGTCCTGTGAACACCAGCTATTAAAAATTGACATGCGAAATGTAATGTAACGTTTATTCTAATTTATATTTACAATTAATTTATATTTACAGATTTATATGTAATTCAGTCCTTATTTAATAATTTATGTAATACACTAAACACACTAATTATAATTTATATGAGAGTCACTTAATAAACACTTTATCGAGGAGCGATTTCTTTCCTTCTGTATCAACACTGACTGATTGACTAATTGCCTGCGGCGATGCTCGTGGCCTATTTATACTCGCGCGTCGTATTTCTAGAATTCGCTCGACGTTCTGGCGGATGCTCTGGATGCGGTGGGTATTCTCGATGTTTCTCGAAAATTGGGCGGAGGAGCCATAGTTGTCTCATATGGGGATTTCACTGGGGGCACTAAGTGAGCATATTAATGCAGTAGCTCGCGTAACAGTAACATTATAACCGCATTGGGAATTGAGCAAAATTCATTAAAAAAAAGTCGACGCTGTAATGGAATTCACATTCAAATGACAGCTGTAAGGGAATTGAAGGAGCGGCTACAGTTCCTAGGAATACCAACGTTGCCAATACCTTCTTCAATTATTTTCCTTGCCCTTATCGATAAATTAACCAATGATCTGTTTCATCATGGGTTTAATGGGATTATTATTACGTTTTAAAACAGATCATTGGTTAATTTATCGATAAGGGCAAAGGAAAATAATTGAAGAAGGTATTGGCAACGTTGGTATTCCTAGGAACTTTAGCCGCTCCTGGGAATTGGTCGTAGTATTATTTTACTTCATCGCTTGTATATTTTAGTAAAATGATACGTATAAGTGAACTCTAATCAGAACCCGCTGGCCTTATTCGAGTTTATATTTATAATTAACTCAATACTAACTGAATGTTCTATATCTATATCGAAACAACGAAAAAGGTTCGTTCTATATTTTAACCCCGGTCCTGATAATAATTTAAAATCCTCAAATACCAAATTACCTATCTATGTTCCTTTTAAACCGTGAAAGTAATCTCGTAGCAGCAATCTCGGTTAACAACAAAAAGTAAAGACTAACGGTAAAAAATTAATCACTAGTTGATGGCTAGATGGGAGACAAAGAAAAAGGCCACCGAACTGAATCAAACCCAAACTAACGTTGGCTTGTTCACGACTTACAATCATTACTGACATTATATTGTGGAGTTTTTATTTTACTACTGCCAACAATTTGGTATTTAATACACAAAACCAATGGCGTAACTTACAGGGAGGAATATAAATTTAAGCGCATTGTATATTAATAAATAATAAAATAATCTATGTACTAATTTGACAATTCTATAGATACTCCATAGTACACTGATCCTATACAGACAATACTTTTTAATTGGCTGTTGGTAATACTCCATACCAGACGTCATTAGAAGGGAAATTTCCAACGAGTGTGTATATTTTATCAACCAGAATTGCTTTATTTTGAAGCTTGATTAATTATACATCAGATAATAATGATTTGAATGAAATTGAGAGATAATATTGAAAAATGTATTCGTTTAGACGAAATTACTGATTAAGGATATTTTAACCCTCTGGTCGATGCAGGACCTCACAGATCCATTTTTCCCCATTTCTAAAATTCTGAGCTATTGGAAACAATGCTCTCAGCTATTTGTCGCAACGGGTCTGGTCTAGGGATGGCGATTCTTTCTAAAAAAGATTTTTAAATCGATTCGAATCGTAGCCTGATGAATCGATACATAAAAAATCGAGGTCTAAAAGATCGATTTAAAAAAATCGATTTTTTTCAAGTTTGTCTTTTTTACAATGTATATATAAATCGATCTTTTTTATTCAAAAACAACAAGAAAGGTATCCCTAAATAAACAATCTCTCTCCGGGATCTCTTATCAGTAAAGTTGGGGATTTTTTTCAAGTTCAGTGAATTCGATAATAATAACAATTACTTTTTTTATTACCATATTATTATCATAAAGTATCGGATTAGGAATGTGTGAGATTAATGGAAAAGAATCATCGATAAAATAAAAATCGATTTTTCTGTATTCAAGATCAATGAATTTGCCGAAAAAATCGATTTTAATAAAAAATAAATCGATTTCTGCGAAAAGATCGTTGATTTTTTTTTGAATTGTTTTAAAAATGGAGATGCTTTTCGTATATATTCCGATAATAAACCTAAGAGATTTATTCGTTAACGATATTTATCGGATTGAAAAAAAATCAAATAAAATTATATGAAAATTTTGAAATATGGTCAATAATTGTTAAAATTTTGAAAAATGGTGAATAATTATTGAAAAACTGTAAAATTGGTCAATAATTGTTGAAAAATGGTCAATAATTTTTAAAAAATGATCAATAATTGTTGAAAAATTTGGAAAAATGGTCAGTAATTGTTGCAAAACTGTAGAAATTGGTCAATAATTGTAAAAAATGGACAATAATTATTGAAAAACTGTCAAAATTGGTCAATAATTGTAAAAAATGGTCAATAATTTTTAAAAAATGATCAATAATTGTTAAAAAAATTTTGAGAAATGGTCAGTAATCGTGAAAAGGTGTCAAAATTTTGAAAAATAGTCAATAAATAATACGAGAGCCGTTTCTGAAAATCCACTCCTCAAACACACGTAATTTATACAAAATCGATTAATATTACTCGAAAAATTGATTTATATAAAAATCGTTCAATTTTTCAAACATCCCTACTTATGATATATATAAGATTTTTTGAAAAAAAAGCAACAGTGTCTGTCGAGTCTACTGGGATCCGAGCGGTTCCGCTCTCATCACTACTTGCGATGTTGCCGGGGCAATTGAAAAAAAAAGCCGCTCTACCAAAAATACAAAAAAAAATCGAAAGTCGATTTTCAAGGGTGAAATATCGATTCACTGAATCGATTCAATACAACATATCGATTTAAATAATCGATATATTCGGTCCGAGGTATCGATTATTCGATTAATCGATTTCAGATCGCCATCCCTAGTCTGGTCCACACATCCATCAGTGCATTATTGTTTGTTGATTTGCGAACGTTGTACAGCAGCACATTTATTTTTTATTGGGTAAGTGGGGTCGTGCAGGGACCCCGTTTGAGTATTAAGAGGTGTCATATATTTACGTTGAATTTTTTTATTTTGTTTTTAGAAATGAGCCAATGGAAGATGGTAAAAGCATTGACTACTGAAGAATTGGAAAAATAAGTTATTGCTGGCTTTGATGACGGATTGGAGTATGATGGCAGTGCATGTCCTGACGAGAATGAGAATGAAATTGGTATTGATGAATGTGTTTCCGAAATCGAGGACGTGTTACAAATTCAGACCGAAGAAGAAGACGCTGAACCTGCAGGATACGCTGATGGTGAAGATGCAGAAGAAGAACACGGAAGTTGTCCAAAATATCTTTCAAAATCGGGCATAGAGTGGAATGCTCGTCCGTTTCTTAAGGCTCGTGTCCACTTGCAAGTAACTTGCGATAGTTTTTTCAGCAAGTACTTGCGGGCTTGTCTACACTGTATTGTAATTGTTTTCAAAATTATTGTGGCAAATTACTCTAGCAACCTCGTTTGCTTCAATTTCCTACTGAAACGTGTACACACAGTTGCTTTTTTACCGAAAAAATGTCTTCTCGGCGAGTGGCTGCTGCGGTTGTGACATATATACATACAAACAAATCCCATGTACTTTTATACAATTCATTTGTTCCCTGTCCACTCTTCTTTTTTTGAATTTTTCTCCACTCCTGATTCAGTTGTGTTCTCAAGTTATGTAGCTTGCGCTGAATTTCATGTTCAGATGTGTCGAAAAGTTCTGCTTGCTTTTTCAATCTATTTTTGAAATCTTTGCGAGTACCTTCCACAATTTTGGGTACAGTTCTAAATTTACAATCAACTTAAAAGTTTCATCCCTATTCCATACACGGCGTTCTTCCATTTTTGCAAAAATTATATTTATTATTTGATTTCTTGCTGCAAATATTTCGGGACAGTCTCGAAATTAAAAAGAGCAAACTGATTTGCTTAGATCAGCCGTGTACACAACAAGCTCTAGCAAGTAGGCAAGTACTTGGCGCGCAAGTAAACTTTCAGCAAAATTTCTCTAGCTCTGCTGTTTACACACGTTGCAAGTTACTTGTGAGAGGAGTCTAAGCAAATTTACTTGCAAGTGGACACGAGCCTTTAGAGCCAGAAGGAGAGGTAGAAACTTTGTGAATGCTCGTTCTGGTTTTACTGAATACAGAAGAAATTCTAATAGATTTGTTGAAGTGCTAAATTTATTTACTACCACGGATATGAAGGAAATAATTTGCCTTCATACTAATTAAGACGCATTGAGATGTTACGATGAATGGAACAAAACATATCCAGATAGTAAAAATATATAGATACCACTACATAAAGTCGAGTTGGACTGTTTCATTGGAGTTCCTATGAAAGCGGGAGCTCTGGATGTGGAAAAGAATCCAAGAAAGAAATGTGGACAACAGATGTATCAATACGAAGATATTTTTTTCCTGCAGCTTTCTCACGGAGAGGATTTGAGGAAATTTCTATATTTTTGAGATTTGACAATAAAAGTACTCGCATCGAACGAAGTAAAAATGACAAGCTGTTTTGAAAACAAATTATAAATTTATAGTTTTAAAATTTGTATTTTGTATTCGCTGTATTTTTCTGTTTAGGTATTTTTCTTTGAAATAAGAAAAAATATAAAAAATTGTACTTTGGAATCTCAATAAATGTACTTTAAATAGTAAGAAATAAATATTTTCTAACCCCTAGTTATGTTAACATACCTAAATACCTACATGTATTTAAGTTGGGGTCTCTGAAGGACCCCGTTTGGTGCTTCACGTAATTTTTTTAGCATGGTACTCAGAGGGTTAAAAGTATAAAGCAGAAATTTGCAAACTATTTTGGGTCAGAAGCTCCTTTTCCAAAATGAACTGATACCTAAGACACCATAGCCAAATTCTCCTCTAGTTTTTTTCCTATTGATACAAAATTCTTTGCGGTTGTTAAGTGAGTAAACGACAACATTTTCTCATCAAAATTTAACAAAATAAATAGACATAAAATTTAAGGAATATCAAGTGTAATTAATAATTATTAATACAAATTAGGTAAAAATACTTAAATAGGTAATTATTTTTTAGAAAAAAAGATGATAGCCTTGGTTGGAGCATGTTTGGACTTGAACGCGATCATGATTTCTTTCGTGTTAAATCGCGTATATGCGTCAAATACAGAGCAGGTCAAAACGTGCCCGAAAGACTTGTACTCTCGAACTCATTATCTTGCACGAACTTGTCCTAGCTTATTGACTTGCCGAGTTTTTCATCTAAAGCTTCGTACAGACCTGAACATTACGAAGAACAACAAACAGAACAACGAACTGAACGGCGAACGGCCTTTTAGCTTTTAGTCCAGTCAGTGGCGCACCGAGACTTTTTCTTTGAGGGGGGTTCACTCGCTGATACATTCACAAACCCAGACAAAGCATTTTGTACAGAAGTTAATGTTTAAGAAACGAAGTTTCAGTCGTACTAAATTTATAAAATATCGAATTATTCGATAATCAGGTCATTTATTACCATGCAGGGTTTTCAAATAATAAAATTAGAAATTTCAGGTGAGGTGAATATAAATACATACTCTTAAATATAATAGACTGTAACAGGTGGACAATTAGATATCGTCCGGGTGTTGGGTTTTAGGAAATTATTCCATAAAACGATTTATTCACTAACAAAAACTTAGAAACACAAAATGGTTATAAAAATTTAAAATAAAGGCGATTGACAATAAAAAGCGGGAATGAGAAAAGCCGGTAAATGAAAAAGAGTTTCAACGTATTCACTCTTTAGAACTAATTAGCACACTACTGCAACGGACAGTTCAAATAGGGATGGCGATCTGAAATCGATTAATCGGGTAATCGATTCCTCGGTCCGAATAAATCGATATGTTGTATTGAATCGATTCAGTGAATCGATATTTCACCCTTGAAAATCGACTTTCGATTTTTTTTTGTGTTTTTGGTAGAGCGGCTTTTTTTTCAATTGCCCCGGCAATATCGCAAGTAGTGATGAGTGTGGAACCGCTCGGATCCCAGTAGACTCGACAGGCACTGTTGTTTTTTTTTCAAAAAAGCTTATAGGGAACTCTATAAGTAGGGATGTTTGAAAAATTAAACGATTTTTATATAAATCAATTCTTATTTTGTTATAATCGATTTTTCGAGTAATATTAATCGATTTTGTATAAATTACGTGTGTTTAAGGAAAGGATTTTCGAAAACGGCTCTCGTATTATTTATTGACTATTTTTCAAAATTTTGACACCTTTTGACGATTATTGACCATTTCTCAAAATTATTGACCATTTTTTAACATTAATTATCAAGTTTTCATAATTTTTTCATTAAATAGTGGAATTAATTAGAAACAGTTAGCTTCATTTATTACATTAATATGAGTAGATTCCACAAAGTAAGGGTCCAAACAGTAAATTCATTTTTTAACAATTATTGACAGTTTTTGACAAAAATCGTCCATTTTTAACAATTAATTGACAATTATTGACCAATTTTGACAGTTTTTCAACAATTACTGATCATTTTTTAAAAATTATTGACCAATTTTGACAGTTTTGCAACAATTACTGATCATTTTTCAACAATTATTGACCAATTTTGACAGTTTTTCAACAATTATTGACCATTTTTCCAAACTTTTTGACAATTTTTGACCATTTTTTTGAAATTATTGACCATTTTTTACAATTATTGGCCAATTTTGACAGTTTTTCAACAATTATCGACCATTTTTTGAAAATTATTGACCATTTTTTACAATTATTGACCAATTTTGACAGTTTTTCAACAATTATTGACCAATTTTGACAGTTCTGCAACAATTACTGACCATTTTTCAAAATTTTAACAATTATTGACACTTTTCAACAGTTTTAGACAATAATAGACAATTATTGACCATTTTTAAATTTTTTTTTAAATTTTCGATAATTATCGACCATTTTTCAAAATTTTTTACAATTATTGACAATTTTCAGCAGTTTTTGACAATAATTGACCATTTTTTTAACAATTATTGACAGTTTTTGGCCATTGTTGACCAATTTTGACAGTTTTGCAACAATTACTATCCATTTTTCCAAATTTTTTAACAATTATTGAACATTTTTTTAAAATTATTGACCATTTTTCAACAATTATTCACCAATTTTGACAGTTTTTCAACAATTATTGACCATTTTTCCAAATTTTTTGACCATTTTTGAAAATTTTTGGACATTTTTCAAAATTTTAACAATTATTGACAATTTCCAACAGTTTTTGACAATTATTGACAATTATTGACCATATTTTAAAATTTTTGACAATTTTCGTATAATTTTATTTGATTTTTTTTCAATCCGATAAATATCGTTAACGAATAAATCTCTTAGGTTTATTATCGGAATATATACGAAAAGCATGTCCATTTTTAAAACAATCCAAGAAAAAATCAACGATCTTTTCGCAGAAATCGATTTATTTTTTATTAAAATCGATTTTTTCGACAAATCCATTAATTTTGAATGAAGAAAAATCGATTTTTATTTTATCGATTATTATTTTCCATTAATCTCACACATTCCTAATCCGATACTTTGTGGTAATAATATGGTAATAAAAAAATAATTGTTATTATTATCGAATTCCCTGAACTTAAAAAAAATCCCCAATTTTACTGATAAGAGATCCCGGAAAGAGATTGTTTATTTAGGGGTACCTTTCTTGTTGTTTTTCAATAAAAAAGATCGATTTATATTTACATTGTAAAAAATACAAACTTGGAAAAAATCGATTTTTTTGAAATCGATCTTTTAGACCTCGATTTTTTTATGTATCGATTCATCAGGTTACGATTCGAATCGATTTAAAAATCGATCTTTTTTAGGAAGAATCGCCATCCCTAAGTTCAAAGGGTAGGTAACCCAAAAAGCGCAGTTGTCACGTTGGTTTAATAAGAAGGGGATCTTGTTACAGACAAAATTTTAATCACTGTACTTATAATAAAATATCCAAACGGCGAGGCTTTAGAGCCAACTGGTTTAACACCTCTTCTTCGTTTATTAGAGTGCCCGGGTGTACAAACATCAATTCTAAACCATTTAGTCTTTCTTCGCCAGTAGAATTTCTTGAATAAGTCTTTAATAGCTTTAGTGAAGAAAATGACCTTTCACATGTACAGGGTTTCTCATTATATTTTGACCCCTACTTATTTTCATCAATTTCGGGAATACAAAAAAAAGTTTCAAATAAAAGTTGTATTATTTTATCTGTTCCGACCAAAAATGTAGCAACAGACTGAATTTTGTATATAGGGAGTGCACAATAAAATGTGTATCTTCAATATTTTAAATGGGACCCCCCCTGTATTTTTTTATAGTTTTGAGTAGCCCTGCATTTCCTGATTACAAATATATAACATAGCATTAGTTTTGTTCTATAATGGCGTAATGCAACTGACATTTCAAAATGAAACAATTATTAATTCATTATAAGCTGTCAGTCCTTATACCAAAATGGGAAGTAGTTATTACTACATTAGCCGTTTAACATTTAAATTTACGCCTTAATGAATTAATCTGTGGATTTAATTAGATTTGATATGCTCGTTGGTTTCTTTTGCATTAGAACAATTGCGTTTCGAAAACGTATCAAGTTGCTAATTTGCTGCGATTTTCTGCTATTAGATCAACAATTAACAATAGAATTTTGTCGGTATCTTAATCTTAAAATTACAAATAGACGTTTTATTGTCAAAGCGTTGTCAACTTTTTTGTAATACCAACAGAGAAATTGAATAATTTACATTTTTTTCAAAATTTGCCACATTTTCAAAAGGGATTATCTCTTGAACCACTTATTTGATTTTGATGATTTTTTTTGTGAAATGTAGGTCAATTCTTCTGTAGCAATACTGTCGTTTAAATTATGATTTAGAGTTAAATTTTAAAAATATAAATGTGAAGATGTTTTTCACCCGAAATTTGAAACACCCTGTAAGATGCAGCAACTGCAACAAGAGGTATTTCTATTAACTGGTGTCAAAATTTAGTAAGTACCATCCTTTATTGCACCTTTTGGTTTATTTTCACGTTATTAAAGTTTTTCTAAATATCTAGCGTCTTTTACCAAAAAGAAAAGAAGCACAAATGCAATTTCAGCAACCATGAATAAATTTCCCATCTAGAAAAGCGTAGATATAATACTGGGTGTCCCAGAAGTTTCTGACCCATTTTAACTGCAACAATCTTGGAACTCAGAAACGATGGGGAGGTGTGGTTTTCGATGAACAATTTCTTTTTATATAAAGTTTTTTCAGTATAAATGTTTCAATTCGTGAAATCTTATATAGGGTGTTTTAAAAAAATGGTATTTTTAAATGCAAATATCGTCTATTATTTTAATGAAGCACCTTATATATTTTTATTCTATCTGAAAGCTGAATTCTTCCCCTTTCTAAAAATGTATAATTTGTTCAAGTTTAGATGAAAATGAATAAGTTATTTGGTTTTTAATGATGATTGTTCATTAGATAAAGGTTTTAAATAATAAACAATTACAAAATTTGCCCGCTAACCAATAACAAAGATTACACAAAATTTGTAATCTTTGCTAACACCTACGTTTAAAAAAATATACTGAATGTTTTTGAAAGAAGCATGACTTAAAATAACTAAAACAACTAAACAAACTTGAAATGTGAATCAAATTTTAATAAAAATTAACATAAATTATCTAATTTAATAAAAATATTTAAGATGTTCCAAGTATTGTCCAAGTGATCAAAATTGCGTAACATTTCCGGGGTAATTTCTGGAAATGTTCGGACAATGTTGCCTCGCAGTTGTTCCAGAGTCTGTTCTGTTCCAGAATTATAACATCTATCTTTGATAAAAAACCCAAATAACAAAGTCTGGTCAAAGCATACGCCTCTAGATGCCTACATAACAGCCTATCATTAAAAATCAAATAACTTATTCATTAAGCATCTAAACTTCAACAAACTATACATTTTCAGAAAGGGGAAGAGTTCAGCTTTCAGGTAAAATAAAAATATATAGCTTCATTAAAAAAATACACGATATTTACATTTAAAAATACCATTTTTTTAAAACACCCTATATAAGATTTCACTAACTAAACATTTATACTGAAAAAACTTTATATAAAAAAAAATTGTTCAACGAAAACCGCACCTCCCTATCGTTTCTGATTACCGAGATTTTTGCTGTTAAAATGGGTCAGAAACTTCTGGGACACCCAGTATTTAATTTCCTCTACTAAATTAATATCGGTAATTTTGTGTTTCATACTTTGTTTCGACAGTCGAAATTTTTACCCCCGAAAGAGAAGTTTCTTTGGTTTGAGATACAATGAATTGTTCAATTTTTCCTAAAAAATTATACCAATAGTTAGGTACACGGAGAAAAGTTATTGCTTTCGACTCACCATTTCAATTAAGTTTAATAATCCCCATAGAGCTAAACAATATAGAAATACATCTCAAAATATTGGAATCGTCATGGTTTGGTATATGGAAATAATTGAATATTTTTTGAAATATTTCCGAGCGAACTATTCATTTTCTTGTAGATTGCAAAAGGGGTGGATTGGCCCTGTTGGCCTTTCCACCCTGAGATCTTTTGTGTCTACCCTACATTTATATATCAGTTCAAAAGATCTAGGCTTCTGAGAAAACTTATTATTCGTTTTGGAGCTAGGTTTTTCCAGTGAAAATTCCTGTGATTACTCCGAGTTAATTTTTCTGAAGTTCCGAGAGCAACTTAGCGTAGCGAGCAGAAGGTTGTAATTGTTATTGTTGATATCTCGGGCACGTCTCTATCTAGAGCGACGGCAAATGTCGACAGGGGAGGGAGGTATAAGCGCTCTGCAGATTCTGACAAATCTGAACAATTCAGTAGATCTTTTTAACGCCAAAAAGAGAAATCATTCAAATACTCAAATTGAAATAGGTACTTAAATAGATAATAAACCAGAAAAACACGATGGAGGTAAGTGGCGGAGTAGAGAGCATGGTTAGGGGGAGAGAACGACTCGGTATGGCATGAGAGGTAGGAGTGAAAGTTAGAGAGAAGACGACGGTGTGAGCGGAGAGTGTGCGAGGGACCGCAGCTCGTCTCGAAGTAGTGATTCCGAGGCGGGGGTAACGGCGAGTTTGGTTAGTAGGCATACCCTTGGGGATGAGTCCAACACTGTTTGGGTCCTGGACCCATTCGAACATGAGTTTCCCATCTCGGTCCGAAAAATAAACCAGTTGCTTAAGGTTTCAGACTGTTTTAGACTCATAAGTTGTGGACTCCAGAGCCTTTGAAGCAGCTTCAACTATCAGACGCAATGAATATTCTGGCTGTGTTGAGGCGTTTTTTGAGATACTGTTGAGCACAAAAATTTATCTAGTTCCACTTAAAATATATTGTTTAATAATATGATTTGTTAAGGCTAATCTGAGAAAATTCATCATTTTAAAATAATTTCTCATTGCTATCAATTAATAAAATTAGTATTTTTAGTAATTTAAATACTAAATATATTAAAACAATAAACTTTTAAATGTATTAACCGTTACAATGAGGAATGAGGTATATAGACGTCCCAATTTTGGCGGGACGTCCCGATTTTGAAATCAAAATTAAATATCCCGCGCGGGAAATACTCAGTCCCGCTTTTCGGGGATAACTCGACACCATAGACACCACTGTCACCAGCGCACAAAAATAGCACCAGCTCTTTCAACAGTTTCCAAAAAGAGATATCTACCAGGAATATGTTACTAGCATCTTTCATATTAAGTATCCCAACATCAAATTGCTTTCCTGAAACGCGTTTTTCCCAGATTAATTTAAAATGGTCGGATGCCAAAATTAAATGATACATATTTAAAAACTTCTCATTATATACGTTTTGTTACACCATGTCCCGCTTTTTTCACTCAAAAAGTTCCAAAATCCCGACTTGGCAAAAAAAATCTGGCAACGCTGATATGAATGTACTTTAAATGTGGCAAAATTTTTAGTTTATTTCTACCCAACAACATTATTGCTTAGTACGTTCTATTATACTATTTTTTTTCCTTCCATCTTGCTCCACATTAGTCGTTCACCTTCACTAAGGTGTTCGATTCGTTCGTCTTTTTACACCGTTGCCAATACGTCGAGAAAATAACTTTTAACAGCATTTTACCTTGATTTCATTGGAACCATATACAGAGCATTTCAATGAAAACTATCCACCTCACATAATTCTGAAGGCGCCACTTTCATGAAAAAAACAAAAATCATATAAAAGGGGACGACTATTTGCTCATATGTTTCCTTCAGAAACCGCTCTAAAAAAAGTACACACGCCGGTGCCAACCAGTGAAAAGTGCTAGTGACCCCAAATCCTCTCCAACCATGCCCAAATCCGAGTCCAACCATGCCCAAATCCGAGTCCAAACACGAATACCTTAAACACGACGACACTTGAGGAATTTCCTCAACTTCCCTCCACTTCAAAAACCGCCAAACCACGCCTTCTAATGAAAATTCCTGAAATTCCTGAATTCAAATAGAAATCTTCAACCTCCAAAACTCAAACCTCCCAATCTTCTGCCAAAAAAGCCTCCGAGACACCCTCCAGCAGCTCCAAACCCCGCCCTCTTATGAATTCTCCGATTCCATGACCCAATTCCAAGACATGTATCACTCTCCAGAGCAAACTTCCTTTCTCGAATCGCTTGAAAGCCAAACAAAATCTTCGGATTCAATACAACTCACTATGCATCTATGTTTAAAACAATCCAAGACAAACTAGACTACATAAAAAAACATCCCCAAATTAGAAGCTCTAACATACGCACAAACTGCCAAATCTCCTCCTCCTTCCATTCAATCTTCTCGACCTTTCCAGGCCTCTTCACTCTACGAAGCAACAAAAATCCGCCAAAACGACGAAGTAGCCTCCGTTCGGACTTCTTCGTCAAAATCTTCAACCAACACTTCTTCTCCACAAACAACTCCGCTTCAAACGCTAAATTTACGAAACCTCCCACCCAAATTCTGCTTTTAGAAGGAACTTTTCATCCTTCTGAACAGGAATGAAATCTTAAGAGGCAATATCTCTTACCTCAAGGCCAATTACACATTACACTCTCGATGTAATACGGTTTTTAAACGAATCATTTCCTGCTCGGTGGATAGGTAGACGAAGCCCAATGTTGGCATGGCCACCTAGGTTACTCGATTTAACCCCCCTAGACTTTTTTATGGTGATATCTGAATACCAAAATTTTTGTCACTTCCAGCATCTATAGATGATTTACGTCAGCGAATTATTCAAGAATATCGACAAATATCCATAGAAATGTTACATAATGTTCGAAACTTATTTGAGTCTCGATTGTATCATTGTATGGAAACCAACGGAAGTCAATTTGAGCACTTTGTAACATATCTATCGACCTATTTCGATTTTATAGAATAAACCCTTTTAATTACTGCTCGTCGTCTCATTAGCCACCCCAATCTTCAACCCTGACCATAAGACAATTGACTTCTGCCAAAGGTCGCTTCCATTTTTTCAAGGCCACGAGGGACAGCCCTTTTCGCTATCGACTCTCTTCGAGAAAAGACCTCCATTTTTTTATCGCTTTTATACCTTTCCTACTTAATTAATTTTGCTGTGGTAAGCACAGTCCTAAGACCTAGGCTAGGATACAAGCCCTAGACCAGGATATCGCCCTAGACCAGGACACAGCTGCTAGGATACCGTTCAAAAGAAGAATCTATCTACCTATCTTCTTCGAGATCTAGTCTCCATCTTCTCAAGACTTCGTAGAGGCAAGATCTACCTACCTTTTCCGGAAACAACCACTTCATTAGCTAAGTACCTATAAAAGTACAAGTCTTCACTTTTGTTCCATTTCCTGTGGCAGAAGAATAAATATAAATTTGTTTTAAAATCTATTCTTCATCTTTTTTCAAGTAATTTTTTTATTTGATTTCTGGTTAACTTTTGTTTAACTTCTACAAGGCGTTTCTACCTTTTCCGCCTTAGTTTGTTAGTACTTTTTATCGACGTCAAAAAGATAGTGGCGCCCTCAATTTTTACAACCTTTCTGTTATCATTGTGCGTCATAAACTTGGGGTCGAATCACCCTTGAGAGGAGTTTCTAGCCGGAGCCTATTAGTAATAACTCCCAACTGATTGACTTTTCACTTATAATAATTATACAATTTTGTAATCCTCTTGTAGAGGAGAATCCAACAATGCAATTATGTATAGGGTGTTCCCTTTAAAAAATTGTGAGTGGTGACCAAAGTGGGGAGGGGGTTAAAGTTATAGTTATAACGTCTACATATGAGCAAAAAAGTCCCTCTTTACATGATTTTCGAGGTGTTTTTTCATAAAAATGAGGCCCTCAGAATTATGTGGGGTGGTACTATAATAAATATTAATAATATAAATGTAAAATATATTTTGAAAAACTAAAATATTTATAGCAGAGCGAACTAAAAAGTGAAAAATAATTTTGGTTTTTTACAAAAATGGATTGTTCGTCCGTAACGTATGGAATAAATTTCATATTTCCTAAAAGAAAAGCCTTTTAACACGTCGATTCTCAATTTTAATTCCTACATTTTACATAAAAACTTCATTATACAGAGTGACACACATTAATGTGATGACGCCATCAGCAATTTTTTCCAAATGTAACACTCTATGCATTTTTCTATTTTCTAAATTGACTTCAGAAACACTACTACTGCTATAGCAAAGATTACAAAAAAAAATATAAGATAGTTCACTTGAAGGCGGTCTGATTCTTCTTAGTGTTTTAAACGATCATAAATTATATTTACGGCTCGCTAATGTTGTAAATAACGACACCGCTAGGTACCAGGGCATTAGAAAAGTATATTTTATTCCAAGCTATACAGGGGTAACTTGAGAAATATATATTCAAAGTAATGGGATGATTTATTAAAGGTTTTTTTTATATAATGTTTTTAAATGTTTATTATTTCGAAAAAAGTTCAGGATATGAATTTGAAAAGGTAGGTTTAGGTATAAGTAAAAAATACATTAAAATTTTTAAAATGAATCATTCGACAGATTTTATTTAACATTTTATTAATTTTGTGATACGTATTGATGATCTAGCGGTTATTCATACAGAATATCACAAATTCAATTATACATACTTATTGGCCACCAGAATAACAGGACCACTAAAACAATTTTGATCTTTAAATTAGACACTCCGTATTTTTTAGATTCACAAGGTTAAAACAGTAAAAACATATTATGCAGCTGCAGGATATATTTATTAATAAATTAGATATGTGAATTTTCACATTTCTATGAATACCCAGTATCTATAAGTACTAAATAACTAACTAATTTATTATTATCTAATATCTTTGTTACAATAGTTTAAAAAAGTTGAATTCCGTATTCTCAACGTATTTGGGACAACGATAAAAGGGTATTTCTGGTTTTCCCACCTTGCTGGAACAACCCATCACAGCATAACACATAGGCATCTTAAAACCACAATTATAATATTATTAATGTTACTTTTGGAAGACAGGAGTTAAAATAATGCGAACAAGAAATTTTACTTCCGGAACGTTTCCCGAAAAACTAAATGAAATACTTCTACAAAGTTCCTAGAGATTGAAGGCACATTTCTGGCCCTTAATTGCTTCTCTATATTTTTATCATTGTTTACATTATAAGTACTTAAAATCAAGACTGCATTCAGAATTCGTGGGAAAGTGATAAACTCTTTACGATTTATTATGTATACAACTAAGACTATTAACAAATATCACAAAATATTTATTTTATAAGTTTTGCTATTGAAGAGAAAAATATTAATATTATTTTTTCCTTATTGCAATAATTAATTAATAAATTTAAAATATCTATAAAACATAAACATAAAACACGAACAACGAATTCTAAAATACCAGCGCTCTATAGGCGACGACCCGTATAATATGCAAAATTAAATGCAAGTAAGGATTAAGCGACATACTGTAGCAAGACGCCAACCGCTAAGTCACCAGACAGTAACCAGCGGTATGAATCCTTTGATCGATAGAATTCGTACGAGTGAACAATCTTATATATTTTTAGTAATCTTTGGCTATAGTACAAAAGTGACCCTGATTTAGATTCAATTATTGATCATCAGAAACGGTCTAGTTTCTAGATAATTTTACTAATTTACATTGGCAACCCTGCTTGCTCATTGCATTTCCTTGTCGAGTAACCGGTAACTTGGCCGATGCCGTGTCGGTGGTAATGCTAGTGTTGGATAGTAGTCGACATCGGCAGCGCGGTGAGTCATTAATGTGTATGTACAAGGGGCACTCCCCGTTTAGTTCAGTTGACGGTCGGTCAGATCATAATAAATAATATAACAAGAGATAATCCAAATTGTACAGGGTAGCTCATACTCAATACGAATAATATAAATGAGATTTTCTTCAAAAACTTATGACAAGCATATCTAGGTACCTCCCCTACACTCCTTGAAATACGAACTTTATCTACAGCTTAGCTAAAATATTAACCTTTTCAAAGATCAAAGCAGCTGTCATTCTTAGTCAAACAGACGATTTCCTTCAATTTTGCCGGCGTTGTGGAAAAGTGATAAATTTCTCCTTTGTACGACGGCAAAGATTACAAAATATATATAAGATTGTTCAGTCGTACGAATTCTATCGATCAAAGGATTCATACCGCTGGTTACTGTCTGGTGACTTATCGGTTGGCGCCATGCTACAGTATGTCACTAAATCCTTACTTGCATTTAATTTTGCATATTATACGGGTTGTCGCCTATCCAGCGCTGGTATTTTAGAATTCGTTGTTCGTGTTTATGTTTTATAGATATTTTAAATTTATTAATTAATTATCGCAATAAGGAAAAAATAATATTCATATTTTCCTCTTCAATAGCAAAACTTATAAAATAAATATTTTGTGATATTTGTTAATAGTCTTAGTTGTATACATAATAAATGGTAGTTTATCACTTTCCCACGAATTCTGAATGCAGTCTTGATTTTAAGTACTTATAATGTAAACAATGATAAAAATATAGAGAAGCAATTAAGGGCCAGAAATGTGCCTACAATCTCTAGAAACTTTGTAAAAGTATTTCGTTTAGTTTTTCGGGAAACGTTCCGGAAGTAAAATTTCTTGTTCGCATTATTTCAACTCCTGTCTTCCAAAAGTAACATTAATAATATTATAATTGTGGTTTTAAAATGCCTGTGTGTTTTGCTGTGATCGGTTGTTCCAGCAAGGTGGGAAAACCAGAAATACCCTTTTATCGTTGTCCCAAAGACGTTGAGAGGTGGGTATTAAATTAGTTATTATCAAATACGGAATTCAACTTTTTCAAAACTATTGTAACAAAGATATTTGATAATAAAAAATTAGTTAGTTATTTAGTACTTATAGATACTGGGTATTCATAGAAATTTGAAAATTCACATCTAATTTATTAATAAATATATCCTGCAGCTGCATAATATGTTTTTACTGTTTTAACCTTGTGAATCTAAAAAATACGGAGTGTCTAATTTAAAGATCAAAATTGTTTTAGTGGTCCTATTATTCTGGTGGCCAATAAGTATGTATAATTTAATTTGTGATATTCTGTATAAATAACCGCTAGATCTTCAATAAGCATCACAAAATTACTAAAATGTTGAATAAAATATGTCAATTGATTCATTTTAAAAATTTTAATATATTTTTTTACTTATACCTAAACTTTCCTTTTCAAATTCATATCCTGAACTTTTTTCGAAATAATTAACATTTAAAAACATTATATAAAAAAAACCTTTAATAAATCATCCTATTTATATATATATATTTCTCAAGTTACCCCTGTATAGCTTGGAATAAAATATACTCTTCTAATACCCTGGTACCTAGCGGTGTCGTTATTTACAACAAAAGGGAGCCGTAAATATGATTTATGAGTGCGGCGATCGTTTAAAACACTAAGAAGAATCAGACCGCCTTCAAGTGAACTATCTTATATATATTTTGTAATCTCTGACGACGGCGACATTTATACAGGACTAGACGATAATTAGTGATCTTCTAAAGGTGTTAGATTAATATTCAAGGAAATCTTAAGCGAACCCTGTAATTTAGCTGAAATTTGAAAAATTGATTTTAGACAAACCTTTATTGAAGTTTTAAACGAGCCACCATGTATGATTACGGAGAAATATTGAATGCGCATAGAGAGCCATTATAAATTGCTCCAGTTAACCAAAGGATTTAAAAACCCCCGAGGCTACTATACAATTAAAAGTTTGCTTCACAAGTGATTGACAAATTGGATTTGGTGGATCTATTCCAATTTATTTTAACTGCCATAACATCATTGTAGTATAATAATACTGAGATACATATCGAAGAGATTTTTCAGACTGTTGAAAATTACTTTGGGGATACAAAGAAGTGCTAATGACTATGATTTTCCACTCAGAAAATCGCATTTTGACGTTCTGTGAAGTCTTTTTGGCAACAAAAAATAATTAAAAGAAATAATATAAGCACATGTTTTCAAGTAAATGAACGACGATGAACTTGTTGAATATACAAAGTCGTTGTATATTTTTTTAATATAGTATAAACAAAAAGATTTATGTGATTTCTAAAGATGTGATATTGAAAGTTTGCATATAACCGCAGGTGAGGAAGGTTAGGACGATTATTAATATTATTATTATTATTATATAGTTAAATCGTAAGAACTCTGCTTAATTTAGTTAAGATCTGAGTTCTACTGTTGAGTACGCTAATCGCGAGTCTTTGGAGTTTTATAAATTTCTTATAGAGAAATTGTATTACGGATTTATTTGAGTTTAACGATCACTAACTGCAGCGACTTAAAACGAGTTAAAAATCAGTTAAGGAGCACCATGGGACAGGAGCGTTTGAATGATCTCACTCTTATGAATATCGAAAATAAATTAATCAAAAATATTGACATGAGCAAAGTTTTCTCTAAATTTTCTAAGATTAAGTCAAGAAAAGTGTTTTTGTGATTAAAATTTATTTAGTACTTCTAAATATTACCTGACAAGTACCTGAGTTCCTTTTATTTTATTTTTTTATGTAGACTCTTTATGTTTTTTATGCTATGTTTTTAATGTTATTGGAGTTATTGCCTACTTTCTTTTTTCCAAGAACTGTTTTGTGATTTATTTTTCAAAATAAACTTTCCTATTGTCGTTTAACTAGTTAATATTATATATAAAACATAATACACACCTATTGTCCGAATAATATAAGAAAAGGCCACTTCGTTAGACATACACAAGCGTAGCTTATGATGAAAGTTAACGAAGTGGCCTTTTCTTATATTATTTGGACAATATAATTTTGTTTCAATTTCACCCAATTAAAAAAATCAAAAAATGGTGTGACTGATTAAATTCTGTAGAAACCGAGAAAGAAAAAAATAAGTCGTACTATAGGGGAGTTAATCAATTAAAGGCGATAACACATCCTTTTAACTAATGTTTTTTCAAGTTTCAACCCCTTTTTCTTTGTGGCTAGTAGAAAGTCGAAGCTTTGCTACTGGCCTAGGGCCCCAAGTTCAAGTTTTGCTACCGGCCCCGCGATGCCTTAATCCGGCTCTGACTATAAATATAGGGAAAAATAATCTTCAAAAACATCAGCGTTCATTTCCTCATGGTAATCTTTAGTTGACTTAGATTCGAATTCAAATAAACAACCATCTAAGATCCTTTATCGCTACCAATATGTGCAATTATTAATTTGCGACCCTTACCGGAAGGAACTTTCAAGCCTGTGGATAAGCCTCCTAAAAAAGCTTTCGACATTTTTGTCCTGCCAATATTTGCTCACGGCTTCGTTAACCCAGGTTTCGTCTAAATAAAAAATGTTTCTCTCTTCCCTTCGGTACTCTTTAATTTGCCTTAAATATTTTTTTCTCCAACAGATTATTTCTTCTGTATCTATTAAAATAGATTGTCTATTTTGCTTTTGCCAAGAAAAATTTAGTTCGTGTAAAATATGGTACTTGCCAAACTTTTGCACTATTAAATAAACCCGACAAATGTAACCATTCATGTCTTTACCGAAAAATGTAACGCCAATGGTTTATTGCCGCTTTATGGCTACCGACCTTTTCTTGTGCTCCTATGTAATAGGAAATCTAGTATAGTAGTAAATATAGTTGTGTCTTGTAAACTCGTAAGAAATTAAGATGGGTCTTTCCTATAACAAAATTTCCTCAGTGTACCCCTTTCCGAGATATGACCCTTAAAAGGTGGTGACTAAAATTGACTTTTTTTTTATTTTCTAAAATTTCAGTAAAGCTAGAAACTTGAAATTCTGTCATTTTCGTGCACTCGCAAAGAACTAACCACTGGTATTTTGTCAATATTCCTGTTACATTATAAGGGGGTAAAATTAGCAACTCTTATTTTATTTAATATCAAATCTTTTTTTCGAGATTCAGTTTTGTGAAATAAAATTCAACTTAAAATTCTTGTTTTATTTAAAAAAAAAATTTTATTCTTAAATTTTTTTCCCAAAACCAATAGCTGCAGAGAAAAAAATAAACACCAAAATTTATAATTTTTTTAATATTGAAAATATTTAAAAAATACCCGTGGTTAGTCCTTTGCGAGTGCACGAAAATTACAGAATTTCAAGTTTCTAGCTTTACTGAAATTTTAGAAAAAAAAAAATAAAAACTCAATTTTAGTCACCACCTTTAAAGGGTGATATCTCGGAAAGGGATGGGTTGAGGAAATTTTGTTATAGGAAAGAAACATCCTAATTTCATACGAGCAATCACCTCCTGAATTTTGTCGCATGAATTTAGAAACACCCTGTATGTACATAAAATAATTCAAATAAATCAACTTAAACTCTATAGAGTAATTCAGACAATAAAAATCCATCTATACAACTAAAAATTTTTGGAGTCTTCCCTCTTGTTCTTTTATCCTTAAGAGATTTTATAATAAAAATTTTTTAAGGAAACAAAAACCTACCTTCATTTTTTATAATGTACTGTATTTTTTTCAAGCCTTGTATCATATAGACAATTATGACGTGATGCAAAAGAGACAAGTTTACGGTAGAAGCAAAAAAAAACAATAAGTTATAAATTATTGCATATGTCGGTTTGCTTACATTTTTTACTGTAAACTTTTTTATGTTTTCATGACATTCTGCGCGTAAAGTTTCAGATGAATTGTTCTGCGAAATTTCATGTAACCGTGCGCTGGTATAAGTGATTATATCTTCGAATCGTATTTATACAACACAATGTCATACTGAGCGATAACGAGAAAAAAACAAATAAAAAAAAACGGGGAATATTTCTTTTTTTTATCAAATATCTATAGCCCATACAGTATAAAAACCGTTGCACGTGACTTATGTCATAACTGGACTACGTTGCCAATCCCTTGTATGTATGTATGTAAATTGGGGTGACATCTACTGATACCTAAAAGATCTATTGTCATATCATCATTATGATAGATATAAAGGAAAAAACAAACACATTTAATTTAAATGAAAGTTCTACAAAGAAACGTTCGATTTATTATTCAACTCTTCTTAACGGCTTAGTTATTTCAAAAATGTTATTAATACTAATTATTCTTTATTTAAATTTCATTCACTCTCTCTCTCTCATTCATAACAAATTAAAATTATACTTATTCGATTCTATGGTTTTACACTTCTATGGTTTTAAAAACTACAAAGAAGATTTAATTTTATTTGTGAGAAAGTGACATTCGACACATGTTTCTAGAATAAAACGGAGTCTATATCAATTATAGTCGATATCTTTTTGAAAAATTTTATCAGTAAGTATAATTTTATGTAATATCTTTTTTTTTAATTTGAAACAATTGGAATTTATACATCAGTATATTCAACATTAGATTAGATAGATAAATTATACCTGAGTGTCTTTGAAATAATGCATTTATTTCTTTACATAGTCAATTGAAGTTCAATGTTCGTCGGCCTGGACAGAAATTCTGGGCTACTTGAAAAGTTTTTTCTGTGCTGGATAAACGATTTCAATGTTCTTCTGCTTTTCACTTTTGATTTTATTGAAGATACTCCCAAATAAGGTATATTATACTGCGTATACCGGTGGTTCACTTAGCAATACTTATTTAATGGTAAGTACTACTTTTCATTCACTTATTTATTGCTACACGCACTTTACATTAATTTAGTTAACTTTATATATACAAATTTTTATTTGTATTTGAATATTTTTGCATAAATTTTAGTTTTTTACTTTTTACTTTTAACAACCCTTCTTCCTTCTCGTTGTTTTTCAACAAACACTAGTAGCTTTTATTTTAAAATTATTTCTACCAATGACTGTCTTTGAAAAATTTAGTTATTTATATTTTTAATTATATTGATAGTTTATTAATGTGAAGTTATATGATTTATTCTATTTTATCTATAGTTCAATTTGAAGTTATAAATTTTTCCATTTTGGTGTTTATTTTATTTCTATTTCAAATTTACAATCATCACTTTTTAAGTTGGTACTCTGTTAATGTTTTATTTTGAAGTTTGTGTTCCTGTTTTACTGTTTGTCATTGTATGACTCAAATTATTCAGTATACAGGGTATATCAAAACTAATTTTATTATTCTTTTTCTTTCTAAATGTTTCTAATTTTTGTATTGTTGTTTTAGGTTTGTGACTGATTTATTTAATATATCATGATTCTGAATATCAAATGAAAGCGTTGGTTGTACATGTATCAATTAAATTATATGATTATCAAATATTTAAATTTATTATTGAGTAACTATTCATACCAAAACAGTATATTAAATAATGTTGGTCCCAGCACGGAACCCTGGGGTACTCCACAGTCCATCACCCTCTCACTGCTCAGTACTTATATGTTAAAGAAAATTATAAATAACCAGTAGAAATTCAATGCTAACAGCACACAAACTATTATTCTCTATGTATTTGATTCACTTACATGATAAATTAAAAAAAATAACCAATGATGTACTTAAAAACCCGATGATGTACTTAAAAACCCGATGATGTCCTAAAACAACCCGATGATGTCCAGTAAAATTAACCATATATGTGCACATCACGTACAAGCTGTAAGAAGCGTCCAGCTCCTTACAACTTCAGTGATTTTGTTTGTTTGTTTACATTTTTTTTTATTTATACACTGTACTTTTTTATATTTCGTAAATAAACATTGTTATTATTATTATATCTGTACTTAGTTAACGATATCCAAGCGTTGTCCATTATTAGGTGCGAATCCTAGCAACAGTCTACTAAACGATACGAAATATCTATGAACCAACGATAGTTATCCGCATAAATAAAACATATTATTGTTAAAATTCAAACGATTATGACATTATTTATATGACTATGACTAATTGCAAATGTTAATAAATAAAGTTCACCGACTTGCAATATACTTTACACATGTGCACATAGTTATTATTTATAATATAATTTAGAAATAATTTTCTCGAGTTTATTTATTTTGTAATAACTGCATAAATGCAAAGTACTTCTTCAAAGCGGTCGTAAACGTTTGCTGAAAAGATTTCCATAATAAATAAATCAGTTAAATTACAAAAATAGTTTTCTTGAACGGCAAAGACGGTTTTGTTTAATAATACCTTTGGAAATAATATTGACAGATAAAAAGTATGGAGAAGATTATAATCTGTCTTTATGACAGCAATTCTAAGAAATATCTAGGTATGGAGGAGGAAACATTCTATGAGCCATAGATTGTTATTATTCCGAGACATTTTGCTACATAAAATCGCAAACTTTACCGTATTTCGCGTAAATTATCTTAACAACAGTATGTGGTGAAGCCATTCTGAAAATCAATAATATTAATAATTTCAATAAAAGAAATTCCTATTTTAAAGTATATTTGTTATTGAAAATATTGACCGAGCATGAACTTGTTTAGTCTACAAGGTCTGCAATAAGTAAACCCATATCACAAGTACATCGATGAATGTAACATTTACACAAAGTGACATTTTTAATGTGCACAATGAGCAATGTCTGACAAAAACCCGCTCGAAGAGAGGAAGTTCAGGATTAAAATTAACGTTTGGGCCGGAATAATTTAGGACCAGTTTATCGGGTCTTCTATTCTATCGGAATGTTTGAATGGACCTAGATATGTAAATTTTCTTAGGAATAATTTAATAGATCTTCTTGACCTTGACCTTATCAACGTAAACTGTCAATAAGATTTACGTACGATGGATCTTCGCCACATTTTACACTGCAAGCTAGGGAATGGTTAAATACAAACTTTACTGGAAAATAGATAGAATAACAAGCATCAATAAGATGTACCAGGAACATTCAACGCTATAGATAATAACGACAACGTATATCAAGTGCCAAATTAAGAAGTATCTATTGAAGGTCTACCATTCGGACCAGTTTAGTCTTCGAGAGCTAATTACTAAATATGGTAACTATGAATAAAATTACATACCGAAAACTTGAAGAATTCAATTTTGACTTACCTGAAACGAAAGAAAAGAAAAATTAAAAAGTTATAAATAAATCATAATAATAAATATTTAAAAAATCGATTATTATGAAACGTATATGAATTAATTAATTATACACGACTTTATCCTTCCCGAGAATGCCATTAATTTTATGAAACCGGTCGAGGTATTAAAAATATTGTTCATGTTAGTTACATTTATACAGATTTATAAAAAAAAATAACAGCATCTCCAGTTGCCGGAATGCGACAATCGGCGTGAAATATAATTTTTATCTAGAACATAAATATAGTTGTCGGGCTAATTAAAATAGAAAAAGGACTATCGAGCAGGCAAAATAAAAAATATACAATACATATATATGTAACATTTAATTAATTTTATTATAATTACTTTACTTATAATTTTATATTCAAAAGATTTACTTTTAATATTTACTAATATTTTCAATTTATTTATGTAGCACGTTGCGATATTCATAAATACAAAAGTAGATAACAAAAAAAGTTTTCCGTAGAAGAGTATTTTTTTTAATTTGAAAAAAATCACATAAAAAAAGGTAAGCATTAACTGAATTTCATGTATTGATTGATTGATTCGGCACCACCAGTCAGAGGCTTAGTACCTCGGCACCTCAGCCTTTAGGCTTTTTGTGCTCTTGGTTATACCGTTTATGTGAAGAGACCAATAGCTCTTATCAGGCTCAACAGGCTTTTCACTAGGTCCTTCTTGGAGAAATCCTCCCTTGGATACTCTAATCCTAGGAAGTCTATATCTCCAATGAGAGAGTGCCTCACATTCGAAGATAATGTGAGAGGCTGTTTCCTCCTCTTCCATGCATAACCGACAGATAGATAGGTTACTCCCTATATATGCCAATTTTATGCATGTTGTGCTTCCTTAGGGTACAGTGACCGGAGAGTAATCCCGTCACTTTACTCATCTGGCCCCTGCTGAGGTTTAATATTTCGTTAGTCAGCGACCCCGAGGGTTTTTAGACCAGGAGTTTGCTGTGTTCCTGTTTTGGCACGTGTCTCCAGTACGTCTGATGTTTAGTTTGAATTCACCGAGATGTACAAACACGTGCAGCAGCTTTTGATATTCCAAATACTGATTCAGGACCAGTGAATGCAGTTTCATTGTCTACAATACTCTTGTGCCAAACTTCCCAACTTCCCAAACTTCCCTAACGATGCGTGGACAATGTACCTGGGTCTGGCACCATGGACTCCAGCTCCTGTTCCTAAGTCAGTTTTAGATCCGTTTGTGTACCACACCAACGTTTCTTCCTGTCTGTATGCTTCCAACCCATCCCAATTTAGCTGAATATGGTATGGTTGGTTGTCGTTAATTGTGGCCGGCATGTTATCACTTTTCATTTCAAGAAGCGAGTTTGTGTGAACATCTGTGATTCTGGAATGACTATGGGTGTTGGTTCCTTCGTGTCAATTCCCATTGCATTCCAGCCTGTATGCCGCCATTCTCGTTTCCACCTCAACTTGCAGAGCAAGAGGCGGAAGATTGAGAATGGCTTCCATTGCAGCAGACGGGCTGCTTCTCAACGAACCCGTTATGAAGTTTTGATAGCTCCAGTTCGGCTTTCCTTTAATCTGTTTTTGGCCACCAAACTAAGGCTCCATAGGTAACCATGGGTCTCACCACAGTTGTGTATAGCCAGTGAACGATCCGTGGATTTAGTCCCCATGTGTTTCCTATCGCTCGATTGGCAGCCATTAGGGCCAATTTCCATTTATTGGTTTTGTCATATAGGTGTGAATTCCATGTTAATTTTGCATCCTAATTTCATGTAAATAAAATGATTATTACGCGAGCAAAAAATTAATAACTGAAAAATCGGTTTTCCGCCATTATCTCGGTTTTCCGCCATTATCTCAAAAATTAGAGGTTATGTTAAAAAATGTCTCATACAAAACTTGTAGAGTTTTGTATGATCTACAACTTTTATATCGGGAAACTTCCCATAGGAGATAATGTTTTGACAGATATCTCATAAAACTGCTTTCAACCCTTAAACACCGCCCCCTTTTCACTCTTATCGTTCATTTTTTATTTAGTTATAAGAATGTTTTGATTTTGTATTTTCCTTTTAACATTTTAGATTAAAATTTTTGTGTTACACGGTTCCATGTAAAATACCAACCCAGAAAAAACTCGTTCTTATATCACATTCTGAACTAATACGTGTTTCAATTTAAGAAAAAAACTGAACAAAAAAAAGTAAATCGTGCTTCAACTCTAAATTAATTTACATGAAACGCCTTACGGTGGTTTTTTTCTTATTGAATTCCAACCTTTACAAATCATTTAAAATTTTTGCCAAGTGATCGAGATAACAAATTGGCCTTTGATCTCCTGGCTTTTATTGCTTTTATCAAAGACCACTCGGCGATATTCCATTGATGTTGAAGTCATACGGCTATTTTTAAGAAAGTTCTTGAACCCAAACTGTACAGGGTATCATCATCATCATACCAGTCAATTGTATTTTCTTGCCTTGCTCATCACAACAACAAAACAATCGTGGTGTTTGTTTCAATTTGTCGATTATAGTCGTTTGTAATCTATAATCTGTACAATCGGCTAATAAAATTTTAATTTACAATTACACGGTCCATAAAACTAGAAGATAACAATTTTTATTTCCATTTTTGGTAATAGATATTTCTTGTAAATTATTAAAATGACCTCTTACTTATGTGATTTTTGTCACGATTCTTCTACCTTCTCTATACAGGGAGTCCCAGACTAATTTATCCAGGCTATATCTCTTAAACGAATAGAGATTTTCGAATGGGACAAAAACGGATCTATTCCATTTCTAATACACTTTGATATTGCGTAGAAAAAAATCATCCCCTAAATATTCATCCCTTAGTTACAACCACTAAATTTTTTAATAGCATCATGTACATTTTTTTATAATTTTGGATGTGGTCTTCCATCTTCTATTTAAGCAATTTTTCAAAAATAAAATGGGTTCGTAAGTAATCAAGACACAAGCAACAAGACGGAGCTCCTCCACACAATGCGTGATTTGTCAACTCTTGACTCTTTATTTTGGGCAGGGGGTTTACGTTTCTAGGGGGGTATTGTGGTACTATCTATTGCTCAAATTTATTTGAATAATCCTTAATACAGACTTTATTATTTCTGTCCATTGTTTACAAAGTGGAATTATTTGTTGGATGACATTGACAATTGGCCGTGACAATCGTGTCTTGGATAAAAGCGTTCGTTTGTCATGCCGCGGCTCACATAGAGGAAAGTGTAGCACTTTATGACTTGATCTGTGCGGAACACGCTCGGTATAGTGAGCAGTGTAGTTCGGATGTATGTTTCGGGTAGGTTTCTCTATGGTAGTATTCTGTACTGAAGTTGAGGAAGTGTCAGTCACTTTTTTCCGCTGTGTGCTTTCTACTAGATGGCGTGGTTTCCAAAAGTGCATTGAACGAGAATCTGAATTTTGTTAATGACTGGGAAGTCATCCCCTGCTGAGTTTTACAGGTTCTCGTTCTGAATTAGTTATGGAATATACGGTATAGTATTTTGTTCTACAGGAGTTCGTATTGTTGGAAAATTCCGTCCTGTTCTGGAAGCCGTTTTCACAAACCCTTATAGGGGATTTATTACACTCGAACGATTGGAAGCGCCAACGTTGAAGTTTTGGCATTGGAGGTGTGCCACATGTTGTTGATGTTGGTTCATAATTTGTTGGTTGCCATCCAGTAAGAGGAAGATTTTGAGTACTGGACCCTTTTTGGAAAAGGGTTCACCTGGCCAGGGCCAGTGATAAAAGATATTGTTTATCAATGAAAACCGCAAAATGTAGACGAATTAAAAGAAAACATAAGACAAGCATGTCGCCAAATTACATTTATTTTTATTGTTCCTTTATGCTTTAAGGCTTTCTTGATTAATTTAACAAAAATAAAAAATAAACTGATATTTTCTTGATTACTTATGATACCATTTTATTTTTGAAAAATTTCTTGAATTAACGATGGAAGACCACATCCAAAATTATAAAAAAATGTACAGGGTGCTATTAACAAATTTAAAGTTAGGAGTTGTATCTAAGGGATGAATATTTAGTGGATGATCTTTTTTCTACGCAATATTAAAATATATTAGAAATGGAATAATCAGTTTTTGTACCATTCGAAAATCTCTATTCGTTTAAGAGATATAGCCTGGATAAATTAGTCTGGGACACCCTGTATACTTTTGACAAAAAAAATAATTTAATTCTAAAATATTTTGTTTCAAAATACGATAATCAACAATACAATAAAAGTGTATTATTTCCATTGACCCAACGTCCTAAAAATCCCCTTGTTGTTTTACAAACCCCAGTAGCATTTTTGTGCTTCAACTTTGACGTTCCTCTTCCAAAATGCTCAATTTAATTTCAGGGACTGTCACTTTTGCGGATTTTATATCGGGTACGAATCTAATTTGTAATTGAATGTGTTCAAACCTTCCTACCCTATCACAAAACAAATCCTGAATGGGGAGAACATTACCATTTCCCGAAAATTCAACGAAAGACTAATTGAACATGGCTATAGTTCTGTCGAGGTTCGGCGTTACCGGACAACTTTTACAAATTGTGTCATTTTCATAATCAGGATCGGTTTCAGAATAGTTTCTTCTGTGTACTATGGATACAAAAAAGGTTGGTGGGGTTATTGAAATTGGGGAAAACTCACCGATTTTTCAAGGTAGTTTAAATTCTTAGTCTACCGATCAATTTTGATAAGAGAGAGAAAAAGTATTTCAGGAATTTCCAATAACATAACAAGATGACGTCAAAAATAAAAAGGTATGTGAGGCCTTTTGGTATAAAATAAAATAAGAAATAAAGTGCCTTGAAACTATTTTCAATAAATCATTGAACGTTAAAGAATGCATAAATAAAACCCACGAGGCCGACAGGTATTGAGAGTTAAATTCATCACTTAAATAAACATATAACATTAAATAGTAAATATCAGCCTGAACTTGAACCACAATATATAAATATCATAAAAGCAGACGATAATATATTTAGATACAATGCATATTCAATTCAGTCTTCATTCCGTTATATTTAGTTTATAATATAAGTTTGCTATAATGATGATTTAGTAATCTTAATTAGTTGTAGTGTGTAATATTAAAGTATGGCAATAAACAGAACTAATCCCAGTGCCAGAAGTCGTAGATTTATTAAAGTCAGATGACCCTCCGAGTGACCTGGAAGACCACCAATTAAAGAGGCCTTTCCATAACAACATCCCAACATCACATGGCGATCCTGCCACTTCACACTTATAATTAGAAGACGTATGTGGTTCATTTATGATGGTGCTCCTCCTCTTTTTATATTAATCGTACGGAAATTTTTAAATAACCGTTTTCCAGACCGTTGGATAGGTCACGTGGATCTCCACACCCATGTCCCCTAAGGTCACCTGAACACAATCTTCTCGACTTTTGTGTGTGCACATTTTGAACATTTGCTCCTAATAAAATAATAAAAACATTGAGCACCCTGTACCTCATTAACTTATTATACATGTTTATATAGTGTATTTTTATCATATTGATAGCTGGAGAGCTCATAATAAATTCAAAAACGTGTCTGAAACACTTCAGGGTGATTCAAAGAATTAAACAGAATTGTAAGCGCTTCTTCATGTAAAAAGTGTTCAGTTAGCAACTTTTGCTAGATTCTTCCTGTATAGTGAACCGCAGGTAGCGAGGACAATAGTACCCTATTACCGTTACCATTCAAATATGTTTAGAAGTGATAAATTTGCCGTAACAGTGTAGTGTAGTTGGGTAAGAATAAGATCCTATGAGAGTACTATTTTCTAGTATAAGTAGGTAGTATGTGCGCGTACTTTTTATGTTTAGGTTTTAGGTTCCCACGTTTAAATATCCTACTTATTGTCCATATTTATTCGCTTTTGGAGAATTGAGATACAATTGATTTATTTTATCCTGCCTAAATTCCAATGCCCGCCTATGGTTTATTGCGGTTTGTAGGGTGAAATCGTGCTATCAATATGATAAAAATATATTATAGGAAGTTTTCGTCTTAAAATTTAATGAGGAATCGCTCACAAAAATATTTCAGATTACTTCGAAAATACCCGAGTTTTTTTATCTTTTCTTTTTTTAATCTCAACAAAAATTTCAGATCAGGATAAAAGTACAACCCTGTACCATCCTTAGAAATCTGTCGACACGATGTGTCCAATTTAAATTCACCACTTTCCGTTGACCGTTACTACTTTTCCTTCTATTTTTCTCACCTTTTTTCTAAATCTGACAAATGGCTTTTCATTAAATTGTGCACGGTATAAATTGCATTTTCCATCTTTTTTAAATTTTCGCCGGCTTTCATTAAACCGGGTTTATATTTAGATTTTTCAAGGGTATTTCACTTTATTTTTTTTTTCAAAAAGAAAACTCGGCAGTTTGAAGAACGCGTAAAATTAAAATTAGTCCTAAAAGCGGCCTCAGAAATGTAAATCTCAGTATTTAATAAATACCAGGCGAAAATGTGAATTTATTTTCTACATAATAAATTTTGCAGTAAAATTTTAAATGTTTCTTTACAATTTATCTCCATTCATACTGAGCAATAAATTAGAAACTGGATTTAGATCCCGCAGGAGTTCTTTGGGACTTTTAGTATGATTTTTTGAGAAGAACATTCACCAAGATCTTTTGTTCTGCTACCCAGTTCCTGAGAAAATGTCGTAAGATGTTGGAACTGAGTTGAATTTTCCTATTTTATTATTTTGTGACAGTGATGCCAACCGGTCAAAATGTTTTCCCTTAAGACTATTTTAAAAGCCCCCAAATTCAAACTATAGTGTATTCATAAAGAAGAGAGAGTAATAAAACGATGAAAAACCCATTTTTTCGAGCGTACCATTGGCGTAGGTATTTTGCCAGCATTTAAATTTAAAAAAAAATAGAAAAAAGACAGCAGTTAAAAATATATGTTATATTTTAACCTGATAGAGAAATTGTTTATTATGCGAGTTCTGTTTTTGCACTATAATACGTAGGTATGCAGATAATGCCATTATAATCAAATTAGAATTATTAAAATCGCCGCTATCAAAGTCTGGGAGAAAACCAATAAAATTTGATGAGGATGAAAAAAATGCATTAGGGCGGTTAGTTCATTCCTTTTATTTTAGAAAGGAAATTCCCACTGTTGATAAAGTTTATGCTTCAATAAAAACAAGATGGTGGGTTTCCAAATATTGGAAGAACGAAATTGTGGAAAACTTTAAGAGAAATTAATTTTTCTTGAGAAAAACATAACAGAAAGGCGGTTTTAATAGAAAGTGACGAGATAGTTTGCTGGAGAAGAAAATATTTAAGGAAAATTAGGCAATTTCGAAGTGAGGGCAAAAATATTTATTTTCTTGATGAAACTTGGGTAAATGAAGGTCACACTGGCAAGACTAAAATGTGAAAATTGCCCGTCAGGCCAAATTTGGTCGACAGGGATGAAGCCGCCGTCAGGAAAGGGAAAACTTTTGATAATTGTCCGTATTGGCAATGAAAAAGGGTTTGTAAAAATAGGTCTTTTGGTCTTACCGTCAAACCATACCTACTGGCGATTATCACGAGGAGATGAATGGCGATACATTTGAAGAATACTTCCAGCAAATCTTAGACCTAATACCTCCTGGTTCAGTTATAGTAATGGACAACGCCAGTTACCATTCCAGAAACCTTGAAAAAGTACCAACCACAACATGGAGAAAAGCTGATATTTGTAAGAGCCACAAAGAAAAATTCAATAAGAAAGTTGTCGATGATATGGCTGGAAAACGAAATATAACAGTATCAAGACTGCCGCCTTACCATTGTGAACTTAATCCAATAGATTTAATATGGCCTCAAATGAAAGGGTATGTAGCAAGGAATAATACTATCTATAAATTAAAGGATGTGGAGGTGCTTTTTCAATAATCTGTTGAGAAAATAACTCCAGATAATTGGCATAAATGTGTGCAACGTGTTTTAAAAGTAGAAGAAAAAATGTGGAAACTTGATTGTTTAATCGAAGCAACTGTGGAACCGTTAATTATTTCTTTGGACGAAAATGAGAGTGATGATGAGAGCATTTACTGTTCTTCTGAATCTGAGTAATTTATTCCTATTTTATTTTTGACCGTTTTTAAAGAAACGTATCTACCTCCATTTCATTTTAATTATTTTTGTAGTTGTAATAATTGACAACCGTAACATTTTTTTTACATACCAACCATTTGTTTAGCCTTAATTTAGTTTTTAGGTTTGCTTATTAATTATAGTTAAAACGTCAATTCGATTTTTTATATATATAATATAATATTACTTTTATTCCTAAAATGTATTTTTATTATTTAATTTATAAATTTTTTCTAATAAAGTAATTTGTTTTAATAAATTTCATAGAACTTTTTACATATTTACTATTTTCTTTACTAATACCTATTATATACCACGGTACTTGAAATGTAAGTTTCCCCCAATTGCAGCGCCTATGTACCTGAGGTACATTAGAAAATTTTTAAAAGAGAAGAAAAAGTGATTGATCACTCAGTACAAAATTTATCCAAATTTGCATTTTTATTACTCTCTCTTCTTTATGAATATAGTGTAAAATACCCTATTTTTTTGTGGTATTCTTATATTCAATATAATTACTTCAGTAGATGAAAAGTATAATTAAATATAAATTGTTTACTTTTATGCTTTTATTCTGACATCTTAAAACTAGTTTTACCAAGTAAATTGATCGAACCGTAGATATCGCCAAGCTACTTTTTATTCGAATTCTACAACTTGAATATGTTTTTAAGTTTTATTTTTCTTGAGAATACACTGTCTATACCTTGTTTTTAAACCAACAGGAGCGATTTGAATACAACTAGGCATTTCTGTTGCCTAGTGATTGGTCAGATAGCCCTTTCGGAACACACTCCCAATCTAGTAACTTTTATTGGTGTGTTGAGGTTTCTTAAAATGCTCCTTCTAGTTTAAAAACAAGGTATAGTTTGTTTAAACAAAAAATTAAAATCAATAAATGTTCTCTCTAAAAAATACCCTACGATATTTATCCCCCCTTATTAAATTCTTCTCTCCAAATTTAGGGGAAAAACCCCCAAGTTGGCATCACTGTTTTATGATGTAAATTAAATTGTAAAATCTTCAAGCGGTTTGCTTCTAAAACTCGAATAATATACAGAGTGGTCTATTAAAAACATTAACACATAATTCACTCTACACCGTGGCATGAAATAAACGGGTACATTTTTTAATTTTTTTAGGGCGATTTTTTAGGTGCTCGTTGCTTTATGGAGAACAAAAAAAAAGGAAGCACAGGTTCGGGAAAAAAAATTATAAGCCTCGAGAAACGGCTGGAAATTATTTTCATAATTGTAGGTCCAGCGCTAGAGGGCGTATTTGACAATTAAAATTTTAAAATGGAAAATTTTTCAAAATTTACTCAATTAAGGGACATATTGAAAATTATAATCAGATTCCTCGACAAATTCTGCATATTTTTTATATGACAAGTTTTAGTCTATCTCTTCAACTCTTCAAATAAGGGGTGGTGGAGAGAGGGAAACTTGTTGCGAAAAAGCGCCTTCAATTCCGGTTCTGCTTGACCGATTTTATTAAACTTGATGTTGTTTGAAAGAGCTTTTGTTAAAACAAAAAAACGGACAGTAAAAAGTTAGTTCACAGAAGTTCTTAGTAATCGTACAGTTAATAAAATAGTGAAGATAAATAGTGTAATATTCAAGTGGTAAAAATAAATTACAACTATTATACCGAGTGTAAATAAATTAGTAGACATTAAGTAGAGTGTGTATATAAATTAAGTTTAATACAGTGTGTGTTTCTTTAAATAAATAAATAGTAATTAGCCATATTATCGTGTATAATTTTATCCCACCATTAAAAACTATTTAAATAAATAACAAAAACATTACACTATTGAAGATTGCACCAATATCACTTGGTCCTACACCAAAGTTTGAATGCCCAAGATTTCGATACCAGGTTGGATTTTTGCAAATGGCTTTCAAATATGTTACACGACGATCCTGAAATATTTTCACGAATTATATGGACAGATGAGACTAGGTTTCATAGTGATGATAGCGTAAATCGACATAATATGCACTACTGGTCTGAAACGAATCCCCATTGGATGCAGGAGGTCCAACATCAGGGTCGTTGGTCTGTAAATGTGTGGTGCGGGATTCTAGGTGGAGAAATAATTGGGCCTTTTTTTTAATGAGACTATCAATGGAGAAAGATATTTGGATTTTTTAAGCAACAAATTGCCACTTATTTTAGAAGACGTACCCTTGGCCATTCGTCGTGACATGTTCTTGCAACATGATGGGTGCCCGGCACATTATTCTAGAGATGTTAGGAATTTCTTAGATCAATCATACCCTGGAGGGTGGATAGGACGTGGAAGTTTATTTATTTGGCCACCAAAGTCTCCAGACATACCTTGTTTAGATTTTTATTTGTGGGGGCGAATAAAAGATCTCGTTTATGCCGATAGACATGGTTGAAAGAATATGACAGACAATACCGAGTAATTCAAGGTCAGAAATTGAAACTGCTGTTTTCTACACCCGTCAGCGATTGATTTCATGCATTGAAAATGATGGACGACATTTCTCGAACATCTAGGGCGATACTAAAATTACGTAGTTATTGAAGCTTGCTTCTTATTGCACGACATAGGACTTTTGGGAAGGCTAGTGAACTCGTGAAACGTGTAATGTTACGAAAAAGCGTTCGTCACGCGATAACTCATTCAAGCGACTGTGCGCAATCTCTCTTGCCGCACTGAGCTCGCACACCTATAGGTGTGAAAAATTGTCAAAAATGGTCAAAAATAGTAAAATTTTTGAAAAAATGGTTAATAATTGCCAAATATGTTAAAATTTTTGAAAAATGTCAAAAATTTTTTAATATGGTCAAAAATTGTCAAAAATTTGGAAAAATGATCAAAAACAGTCAAAATTTTGAAAAAATGGTTAATAATTACCAAATATTTTCAAAAATTGTCAAAAATGGTCAATAATTGTCAAAAATTTTGAAAAATGTTTAAAATTTTTGAAAAATTGTCAAAAATGGTCAATAATTGTCAAAGACGGTCAATAATTGTCAAAACCAATCAAAATTCGTCAAAAATTGTCAAAAATGGTCCAAAAGGATCAATAATTGTTAAAATTTTGAAAAATGGTCAAAAATTGTCAAAATTTTGAAAAAATTGTCAATAATTGCCAAATATGTTAAAATTTTTGAAAAATTGTAAAAATGGTCAATAATTGTCAAAGACGGTCAATAATTGTCAAAATTCGTCAAAAACTGTCAATGGTCAATAATTGTTAAAATTTTTGAAAGATTGTCAAAAATTTTTAAATATGGTCAAAAATTGTCAAGAATTTGGAAAAATCGTCAAAAATCGTCAAAAATTGTCAAAAATTGTCAAAAACTGTCAAAATTTAGAAAAAATGGTTAATAATTGCCAAATATCTTCTTGGAAATACGGTCAATAATTGTCAAAAATTGTCAAAAATGGTCAAAAATTGTCAAGATTTTGAATAAATGGTCAATAATTATAGAAAAATGTAAAAAATGGTCAATAGTTATTAAAAATTGTCAAAAATGGTCAATAATTGACAAAACCTGTCTAAAATGCTCAAAAATTGTCAAAAATGGTCAATAATTGTCAAAATTCGTCAAAAACTGTCAAAAATGGTCAAATGGTGGCAACCATGACATTATTATGATAACGGTTTAAATTACTGCAGACCAATGTAAGATCTTTTCATCCAGGCTAAATTTAACAGTTTCCGTTAACGCGAACCAGCCTTCTAAACGTTGGAAGAACAATTCCCTCCATTTACCTGTTGTAGGAAAAAGATAACGAGTTGCGGTTTTCACTGTTTTATTACTAATTTAGTCTACTTTTCAAAGACCTACCTAAATATTTAATGCTTCCATTTAAAATATTGTAACCAGAAAACACAATATTAAAAAAAGATTAAACAGCGCCCTCTAGCATTTATGTTATTAATCAGATTGCTTCAAATTTACAAATTTTCGATTGTTTAACAAAAGCTCTTTCAAACTACATCAAGTTGATTAAAATCGGTCAAGCAGAACCGGAATTGAAGGCGCTTTTTCGTAACAAGGTTCCCACTCTCCCCACCCCTTATTTGAAGAGATAAATTAAAACTTGTCATATAAAAAATATGCAGAATTTGTCGAGGAATCTGATTATAATATTTAATATGATCCGTAATTCAGTAGATTTTGGAAATTTTTGCGTTTTAAAATTTTAACTGTCAAATACGCCTTCTAGCGGTGGACCTACAATTCTGAAAATAATTTCCAGGCGTTTCGCGAGGCCACTTTTGTTATGAAAATTTTTTTCCCGAACCTTTGCTAAAATCCATTCCTAAGATATGGCCGTTCTTAGTTGGATACTCGGTACAATGTAGCAAAAGAACCATTATCAACTGGATACATAAAATTAGCACTTTTTTGAGTATATATTCAATTAGTAGGGGAAATTGTAGTAAAAGGAAATGAACAAATTGAAAATTTACTATATTCTGTGAAAAATAAATTTACTTTATGGCATTTGCATTGCAATGCGCTGCACGGTATATCGCATATTTATGAAAGGTCTCTTATCCCAACATATAAAATATGTATGTTTTACGATACCGTATAAAAAGTACCTACCGTGACTATATAATAAATGTACAACACATAGTCTAGTCTAAAAGAGCCATTTTGGTGAAAATCCAAAGTATGTTCTAGGAATGACCTCTAGAAACTTGAAGTGGGGCCGATAAAAATTACAAAAGTATTAACAATTTATTAAAAAAAATGGGGGTTTAGTTTTTTGCAAATATCTTAGAAACTATTGCAAATATCGACAGTCTGATTGCCATCTTTTGCTACTTGCTAATTTTTTACGACAATTATTTAAACATTTTTTATAATTTACAATAAACAGGGAAGTTCACGAACATTTTGTTAATTAACAATTGCCAAACTTGTTTGAAAATTAACTTTAATAATTTTTTCCAACTGCAATGAATCCTTTGAACTGTTCAGAATACACCATAATTTTTTCAAATTTTTAAATCAACAACTAATACCTTAAAAAAAATTATTTAATGTGTTTACTGTTGACGAGGCGCGCGCAAACCCAAAATGACTCCCGTAGACCTATTTTCGGCTGGCAATTAACATTATAAATATTCCGGGAAGGAGGACTTTTTTTTCGGAAATTTCCTGCCCTTCAAGGATCTTTATTCCGATTGAATATATTTGCAATAGTTTCTGAGATATATGCAAAAAACTAAACTCCTCTTTTTTCACCAAAATGGCTCTTGTAGACTAGACTAACACATATAGTTAAAGTGTAGGAAATTCATAAAAAAAACTACCCCTTTCGGTTAGATAATTTAACGACCTAGGAGGAACATAAAAGAAAAAAGGTAACGAAAAATATTATTATTTCTCCCTCAGGTTATGTGACAGATAAAATTTTAAGCCTTACATCCAACCCCATTTGGAGCGTGTTCGCTCATTTGTCCTTTTATTATTCGTATAACGCCGTTTGTCATTTCATTTGAGAAGAATCCAGGGCCCTTAGAGCTAATTTTAGAACAATAAAAAACGTTTTCCGTTTTATCACCGATTCTACTCAAAAACATAGAAGATCGTATATCATTTAAAACGAGCAAAACAAAAATATCAATTAAAGATGGGATGAGATCTAAATATCTAGACCGAAGAGTAAAGATATAGGGGAAGGTCGCATATGGACAAAAAGGCCATTTTAATCAGTGTCATGGCGAATTTGAAAGATTAAAATGGTAAAGTTTGGTTATGTTAGGAAAATTCAAGGCAGAAATACTGGTGGAGCGACGAGATTAAGTCAGCCAGGGAAGAAATAGTAAAAGCCCGGCGGGTGGCGCAGAGACAAAGGGGCGCTGGGAACTACCAAGAGTTCGAAAATGACTTTATCCGTAAGAAGAAAGAGCGGAAAAAATGATTCAAACTGCTAAAGAAAACATATGGAAAGACCTCATTGACAAGAAGGCGATGTCTGGGGTGATGGATCCAAAATAGTAATGAAGGGGTTCCAGCTGACTAACTAACCACAAGAAATGGGAGGCTGCAAAACTGCTTTTTCCCAATAAAGACCCCGGAGACTTTAGCCGAAAACCCTCCGAACCATGCAAAAAAATCACAAACGAAGAATTCGAAGCTGCAGTTGGCGGTCTAGCGAGCGGCAAAGCTCCGGGCCCTGACAGGATCACAGTGGGGCAGCCATAAAGACAGCCATAAACATAAGGCCAGATATATTCTTAGGCATTTCTAATGACCTTCTAGCAAATCAAGACTTCCCTAAGCAATTTAAAACCGCTGCCTTGGTGTAAATATGGAAAAGGGGTAAACCAGCACACGACATATCAGCTTATAGGCCCATCTGCCTACTAGATTGCTTAGGTAAGTTATACGGTAGCATAATAAAAGCCCGAATAGAGAAGGAATTATAAGCAACAGAAGATTATCAGAAAATCAATACGGCTTCCGAAAAGGAAGATCTACAGTCATGGCATGGGAATGCAAAAAGAATTGGTCCTCATCACACTCGATATTAAAAATGCCTTCAACAGCGCCTCACGGTCACACATAATTAAAGCAGCCCAGAAGAAAAAGATCCCAACCTACCTGGTCAATATCATAAAACTTTACCTAAAAGATCGGGAGGTAATAGTAACCCCTGGCAAAACAATGCAGGTGACAGCAAGCGTCCCCCATGGCTCTGTACTTGGTTCAACACTTTGGACTCTACTATGATGACCTTCTCAGAATAAAAACTTCCTCTGGTGCTACCCTTGTCGCATTTGCCGATGACCTTGCGGCCTTAGTTAGTTGATGCCAACGACCCTCTCAGCCTTACGGCCCGTGTTAGTACATCTCTAGCTAAGATAAGCAAGTGACTGGAAAAACAAAGCCTCCAACTAGCGGAACAAAAGACCGAGTGTGTTATTCTCAAAGGACCTAGGGGTAGAGAGCAATATTGGATCTACAGAAATTAATCACAGTAGGGTATTAAAGTATCTGGGGATAAACTTAGACGACCGACTTAGATATACTACTCATGTAAGAGAAGCCTGCAAGAAAGCTGAGACAAGGAGTATGATGCCGAATATAGGAGGTCCGAGTTTATTTAAGAGTCTTCCAAGTTCTGTTGGGAGTGACTAATCCCATATTACTATACGGGGCTCCCATATGGGGAGAAGTGCTAAAATACCAGTTAGAAAAGAATCGTATGGTGAAAGTTAAGAGAAGAGCCCTCCTCAGGGTAGCTATAGGATCCGTCACTACAAGACATCTGCGGAGAACTACCAATATTCCTATTAGTTGAAGAGCGTGCTAGAACATATAGGGCACAAGATACGTGTGTGAACTTAGCGTCTCATATCTCAGCATCTCATAATTTAAAAAGAGTTCTTATAGCGTCCAACATAGTTCTAGAGTTCCTGATACTTTATATTAATAGTTCTGTTGAATTCAGTAGCGAAAACGGCTTTTGAAAAAATGAGACGCTGACGACCGGAAGTTAGCGTCCCAAAGTATAAAATCAAAAAAATCGAGCAGAAACGGTTATTCAAAGGATAGTTCTAGAGTTCTTGTTTATTTATATCGATAAATTCTTAGAATTCAAAATCGGACATCTGTGAAACGGTTTTTATAGATTAAAAATCATGCTAGTGAGAAGCTGTCGTACAAGAGCGAGTTCTAGCTCCTGTAAGGATTAAAAATGATCATTAATTGGGGGATTAAAAATGATCATTAATGTCCCAATATACGATTCCCTAAAAAGTTCTAATAGTTAACGGTCTGCAGAATATTTTTAATTATTATTATTGAAGAAAAACCATCTCAATAGTGGGACGCTGTCGTTCTAGACCGAGTTCTCGCTTTTGTATCGATTCAGAATGATACTGGCGTCCCAAAATACGATTCCCTAAAGAGTTCTGATCGTTAACGCCCTGCAAAATATTTTTAATTATTATTATTGATGGAAAACCATCACAATTGTGGGACGCTGTCGTTCTAGACCGAGTTCTCGCTTTTGTATCGATTCAGAATTATACTGGCGTCCCAAAATACGATTCCCTAAAGAGTTCTAATCGATAACGCACTGCAATTAATTGAATATTATATTCTGCTTATACCATGACAGAATCTCGACCTCAATTTAGTACGACAGCTTCTCGCCATCATGGTGATTTGTCGTCCATAATAAATAGTTTTCAGGGTTTTGTACGAAGCGTCAAAGAAGAACTTTCAAGAGTTCGTACTTTGGGAACCATTACAAAACCTGGAACTCGCTTTAGTATGATAGCATCCATCTATCGTGACAAATTTTTATCCATAATAATCTTTCGAAATTTTTTGCAGAGCATTGAAGATTAGAACTCTTCAGGAGTTCGTATATTGGGACACTACTTATCATTTTAAATCGCGAGAGAAGCGAGAACTGGTTCTAGAACGACAGCGTCCGACAATTGTTATGGTTTTCCGCCAATAATAATTATTAAAAATATTTTGCAGACCGTTGAAGATTAAAAGTCTTCAGGAGTTCGTATATTGGGAAGCTAATGATTATTCTGAGTCATTGCACAAGCTAGAACTCGCTCTAGAACGACAGCGTCCCACAATTGTGATGGTTTTCCATCAATAATAATAAATAAAAATATTTTGTAGAGCGTTAACGATTAGAACTCTTCAGGAGTTCGTATATTGGGATGATCGTCTCATTCTGAATCGATACCGAAACTAGAACTGGCTCTAGAAGGACAGCGTCCCATTATTATGATGGTTTTTCATCAATAATAATTATTTGAAATTTTTTGCAGAGCGTTAACGATTAGAACTCTTTAGGGAATCGTATTTTGGGACGCCAGTATCATTCTGAATCGATACAAAAGCGATAACTCGGTCTAGAACGACAGCGTCCCACTATTGAGATGGTTTTTCATCAATAATAATTATTAAAAATATTCTGCAGAGCGTTAACGATTAGAACTCTTTAGGGAATCGTATATTGGGACATTAATGATCATTTTTAATCCTTACAGGAACTTCTCACTAGCATGACTTTTTATCTATAAAAACTGTTTCACATATGTACGATTGTGAATTCTAAGAATTTATCGATATAAATAAAAAAGAACTCTAGAACTATCCTTTGAATAACCGTTCCTGCTCGATTTTTTTGATTTTATACTTTGGGACGCTAACTTCCGGTCGTCAGCGTCTCATTTTTTCAAAAGCCGTTCTCGGTACTGAATTCAACAGAACCATTAATATAAAGTATCAGGAACTCTAGAACTATGTTGGACGCTATAAGAACTCTTTTTAAATTATGAGACGCTGAGATATGAGACGCTAAGTTCACACACGTGCACAAGATCCTATAATGGCTAGCTGCACGGAGAGGGTTGAATCGATTGATAAATGGCAGCAGGAATAGAACGCCGAGCAAAAGGGGAAATGGACCAGGGAACTAATCACGGACATTGAAAAATGGGTGAAGTGTAAGCATAAAAGAACAAACTACTTATTTACCCAATTCCTCTCAGTACATGGGGCTTTCAAGGCTTACACACACAGAATCGGAAAAGAACCGGATCCGAGACAACAATGACGATGTTGAACATACAATTTTCATCTGCCCCAGATTTGAGGACTACTCTCGAAATAGAATTAGCTTTAATAATGAACAAACATAACTTTCTGGAGCTGGCCACTTCTAACATAAACACATACAACGCTATATATAAACATATAAATTGCATCATGGAAATTAAGGAAAAGGAAGAAAGAATAAGAACAGATAATCGCAGACAATACGCAGGTACACGCGACGTCGCCGAAGATATGCCAACCAGACGGTTTAAGTGACGGAGCGGAAGACGAGGTGGACTGTTTAGTGAGCAGTACCTCCTAGGTGAGCCTCACACTATGTAATGGTCGCGAACAGCTTATGGTGTTCGCCTCCATTACATGTGCGTAAATAGCATTTCAACCACCCCATAGCACTGGCGACAGTTCTCTGGCATGCATGACTCTCTGGGAGGAGAAGCAGGGATGGCAGAGGATTGACGACAAAAAAAGGTTAGGTTAGGATGCTTCAATAGGACATGTCCACCAACTGACAAGTTGACACTAATGAGGATAAACAATTATTTGGATAGATTTTAGATTTGTAACTTGGTTGTTTTGTATTGATTTAATTATCCTTTTTATTATAAACAGTCGGATATAGCTTTTAAAATATCGTCGAGAAAAGCACTAAATCAAAAAGACTCGAACACGAATAACACGATCAAAATAACTGTAAAGAGCCACGTGTTGTACAGAAAACACTTGTTTATCAGATGACGTAACGTGGACTTGCCCTATGAAAGAGAAAACACAAACATGGTTCAGTATAATGTGAAAGGATGAAAAAGGTCCAGGGAAAGATGAAGATGAAGATTTTTTTTATGGAGTCTACCGCGTTTTTTCTTTTTATGACTGGACACAATCACTAGAGGCGCTAAAACTTGAATACTCTTTTTTGACATATTTATGAGAGCCTACCCATAAATATTATTCTTTGATTTGGGCCACGAAACAGGCAGAATACTTAGCAATCTAATAAGGACGAAAGGTTTTTATGGATCTATCTAAGGACTTACCATAAATATAGTAAGGTGGAATATAAAAAAATTTTGAATTTCCAAAAAACACTAAAGGGACAAAAAATCAATGCAAAGACGACGTCTTAGTTCAGGAGGTGAGCCTAAATAGTAAAACGAGAATGAAAATAATTAACAGATAAAGAAAACCGTTAAGGTCGAAACATACCTATCAGCACCTCATAGGAACAGAGACTGATCATCACCAGCAGATTTTATTTCTTATGTGTATTTAAATGTAAGCGCGCATACGTAACAGCATCTGCACAGCACCAACAAGGCACGTCAACGCCTCAACCACAACACATTTCTCAGAGAGAATATCTTACGGACGGCGTGCCAATACAATATCTCTGACAATATAAAATGAAGCCTATAGTCGGGTATCGCGGCGGTGCTGATCCCGTGTCGATGCGTTAAGTGAGCGCATACACAACCGTCGAATTGAACACTCGACGCTGTTCCTATGAGGTGCTAATAGGTGTGTTTCGAGCTTTATCCGTTTTGGTTTCAAAAAGTTCATTCGATGCTAGATGGTGATTTCCCTACTCGAGTAGTTTTTGGAAACTGACTACCGGAAAAAAAGAACCAAGATCCCAATTTTTTCTCAATAATTTTATTTTGCTATGAAGCTACGCTTACTCGAAACGGAATTTTTAATTTACATAATGCTACAATGGTGAAAATTCGCACGCCTTAAAAGTGACGAAGCACCAGCAAATATTTAGCATAAATGTCTGAATAGGTGTAATCGGCAATCAATTCCTGGGACCAGTAGAGTTATCTGACCTTAACTTTTAGCAAAATAATTCACCTGATTTAATGGACTACGATCCCCCAATGACACGGAAAAAAATATGATTCATGCACGATGGTTGTCACTTGTGTCTAGTGCCACCGTTTAAACTTATAGCTATACAGAAGGGACAGGGTGAGTGGATTGGTTATTTTTCCTTCCCCTTCTTCAAAAATTAACCAATGATCTGCTTTAACCAAAATATTATGAAACTTATTAGAAACAAAAACAAGTATCAGTTCCTAATTATTCTATCCTAAAAACTCAAAATGACAAGACAAGGCAAACTGATCATGAAATGCGCACGCGTGCATGCGGGCTAGAAAATTCAACGGTGGTACTAGACGCAAGTGATGGTTGTCCTGCTCATTTTAGTCGAGTAGATCGTCAATATCTATGTATGGAAATCGATGGATTGGACGAGGCAGTCAATTGGCCTGCAAGATCGCCCGATTTCAATCCATGCAATTTTTGTTTTTGGCGCTATTTAAAACCATTATTTTATGCTGATCCAATACAAAATAACATTACCTCAATACCGGAATAGATCTGCAAAGGTCGCAATGGAAAAGGTGGATAGCTCATTCAATCTACATCAATTTGTGGCTAATTAGTAAACAATAATTTTAAATAATTCCTCTACCAAACATTGAAAAGACGTAATGATAAGTAATATCTTCTCAACCTTATAATGCCGTTATCTTTGCATGGTTAAACGTTGTTATAGAACGCGTGAAATTTCCATCTCTAATCGCGTATAGGTAAATTGATTTGATTCATAGGACATATATACAGCGAGAGAGATAGAGAGCTCCCTTTATATTTAACAAAGTGACAGGAGCGAGTAGTCTGGGTTGTATTATTCGGGTGCAGTCGCTTCATCGATCCATCCAATATAAACGGCGGTCGTCATGGTTACCGCATCCCGAAAACTCTCCGGAGTTTGTGCTAACGTAGGAAGTTCGTGAGTTTCGCACGAAACAGGAAAGGGAAGCGACTTTTATTTTTTTTTTTCGAAAAAAAGCGAACAGAACGATACTGAAAGTAGGAGGAATATTTTAATGAGAACATATACTGGCGGTACAGTATGTATGATAATTGCTGCAAATAAATTGCTAGGATTTAGAGATTTCTGCTAGTAATTTGTAACGGTTGAATTTGTCACTACGTCTATTGTATATATTAAGTATTTGTATATAGTAATTACCTGACCGATATTGTCTCTATGTTTCTAATATCATTTGATCACTACGAAAGTACTTCAGTAGTTAAATAGTTTCTGTCAGCCCAGAGTTTTAGGGACTACTCTGCCATCATCCTTCCGGTGAAGTGGTGCAGGCTGTGACCATACCTGTCTTCGCATCTTGACAACAATTTAATATTTTGTCGCTAGGTAATGTAAATAATAAAACTAGCGCCTACTTGGTAAATGTCCGTATAGATAGATTCATGTTAGTTGTTTCTTTTTGTTTGTTATATTATAATTCATAATTAAGGGTAGTAAGGGGTTTTCTCCCTTATGGATTTTACTTTAGTTTTTAGTTACCGTGGGACTACTGATTTTGTTTCCGGCTTTGATTATATTACCTTTGGGGTGTAGCCACAGAAGTCCAAATACTTTGTCCGCTTCAGCTTGATAAACGCTAAAGTTTATTAGGGTTCAGTTATAAATTATTACTGACTCCTTGACTTCAAGTCTAAAACATTTAAAGTAGTAATTAGTAATAAAACTTATTGATCTATATAGACATACTTTTCTTTTGAGTTAGAGGTATATTTTCTTCATTTATCTACCATATTTTGGCTTAATCAAATACATACTAGTTAGAAATCTTCTATGTAAGATGGCATTCGAATATTTTCTGAACATCTACTTATAATCTATATTAGCTGTTATCGCCATGTGTTTTGTATGTTAAATCCGAGTGTTTGATCTTGCTTTGTTTACGTTGGTTTGGTATTGTGGTACTATGTTTACTCAAATTTATTTGAATAAGATTTAATACATTGACTTTATCATTTATCTCCAATGTCTACAAGTGTTTATTTGTAGGATGACATTGACATTTGGACCGTGACAGCTGTGTCTTTGGATAAGAGCGTTCGTTCGTCATGCCGCTGAGTGTAGTCGTACTTGATGTTAGGCGTTGCTCTGTGACTTTACGAGTCCACAGACAACTAAGTTTGTCGCGCCGATGTTGTCGGCAGAGATAGAGCGTTTGCTCTGTGACCTTATGAGTCCAAAGACAAATGTTGTCGCTCCGTTTTACGGAATTGTTAGAGCGTTTATTCGATGCTACTCAGGAGTGTAGGCTGTTTTACTCGCAAATGCATATTGACTTACATAGAGGGAAGTGTAGCACTTCATGACTTGATCTGCGCGGAACACGCTCGGTGTAGTGAGCAGTGTAGTTCGGATGTATGTTTCGGGTAGGTTTCTTTATGGTAGTATTCTGTATTGACGTTGAGGAAGTGTCAGTCACCCTTCTTTCCGGTGCGTGCTCCTACTTGATAGATGGTTAGCAAAAGTGCATGGAACTAGAATCTGAATTTTATTAATGACTGGTTAGTCATCCCCTGCTGGGATTTATAGGTTCTCGTTCTGAATGATTGTGGAATATACGGCTAGTTTTTTGGTTCTTCGGGAGTTCGTATTGTTGAAGAATTCCGTCCTGTTCTGGAAGCCGTTTTCACAAACCCTTATAGGGGATAAATTGCACTAAAACGTTTGAAATCGCCAACGTTGAAGTTTTGAAATTGAAGGTGTGCCACATGCTGTTGTTGGTTCGTTATTTGTTGGTAGCCGTCCAGTAAGAGGAAAATTTTGAGTATTGGACCCTTTTTGGAAAAGGGTTCACCTGTGGGGCCAGATTATACACACTTCACTTATGGGGCCAGATACACACACCACCTGTGGGGTCAGATACACACTTCGGGATGTTTGGAGTTTACCTGGTGGATCGATTGTGATGTCTTCTGCAGTTTGCTGCTACTTTTCAACAACTTCTTGAAGAAGACCACATTGAGGGTAACCCAGTATCGGGGGTTTTTCTGAGTTATTTACTTATTTTTACTTTAGGCTTTACGCCAACATGTATATATAGTAAAATTAATACCTATTTAGAGGTACCAGCCGGTTTAGTAACTTAACGTATGCGGCTTCTTGAACCATCTGACATTAACATGAAATCAAAATTTGACGTAACTTCAAAAACGTGACATCTAATAAATTAGTTACGACGTTCATTTTTGTTGGTAATTTTTTGTTTCAACCGATTTATTAATAATAAATAAGGATGGTCTTATTCTAAATGGGTATAAAATTTACTATACATTAGCTAGGTAGTTCCTACTGATTTATTTTATTATGCAATTGTAATGGTGGAAATTAATATTTTGCGGTAAATTTTCACAATCTAATTTTCATAATTTTATCCACTTGCGCATGCGTCTCTGCCTTGGTACCAACGCCTTGACTACGGTGTCGCCTTGAATGGAATTGATTTTATAAACTGTACGCTACTTTTCAGGTTCGTTTATAGAACATATAATTAATACGTTCTTATTTACTGGTTCACTTGAACAGCCATATTAATTTCCCACTACATAGGTCAATTAACTGGTATATGTTGGAATTTAATTGTTAATCATTTGGGTTTTTTTTATGTGTAACAGAGGTTCACACCATTTTCTTTAAGTGGGGGGACATTTACTAGGGTTCACATTAGCTATTAATTGTAAAATATCCCTTAAGGGTAATAGATGTTTTTTTCATTTAGATATTATAAGGAACATAAGCTTGCCTTTTATTTTCATCCCTTGTTATACTGGGTTATCGGGGGAAATTAGTCGTGCTAGGCCAAAGTGGAAAACTCAGTTGGCGCCCACACAAGTTGTCTACTATTTTGTCCGGAAGATCAATAAGAGGGATCCACCCCTACCTCCGTTCTGAGCGACGTCGAAGGCCTAAGGTTGTCACCGGAGCAACCGAAACTTATGTAACCAAGTAGACAAATTAATTTATAATCTTGCACTTTTTTTTATTTATTTAAATTTTATAGCTTTATTCTTATTTGGGCTTGAGCTCAATTTGTAAGGTTACAAATTCTCAACAATTATGAAAATTACTTCGAAAAGTTCCTCTCCAAAGTCAGTGGCAGAATTTTACTCACTAGGGATTATCTCGAGAATGAACACGCTGAATGTGGTGAACACATAATTGTTGCTTCTTTCAAGTTTTAATTATCTGCGAATGTTTAGTGTTATGTCAACTTTTAGATACATTTTTGGCATTAAAATGCGTTGGAAAATTTAAAGTCATCCAGCTTCGACTAACCTAACCATATAGGTTCATAAAAAAATTTGTGTAAATTTACTAATATCTTGTGTAAACTAGTGAACAGCGATTCTGTTAAATATGATAAAAAATAAATTGATGGGAATGAATTTTTAAAATAACAGTCTATGCATATTTGAATTTTAATCCAATTCGCACACTTTACATTTTTTTTGTTCAAATTATTAGAAAAACACACATCAATGAAAATGTTAAGTAAACAAGGAATTTAGAATATTATTTAACCCAGAAAATTTTCCGTCTTAAAACATAATAAGGATTGTTAATTTCACTCCGTCATAATACTAGTAACACTAAAAAAAATGAATAAGAAATCATGGGATAGGTAGGTAGGTTTGTGGTGAGTGGGTATATAAGGCCCTCCTCTGCGACTCGCAAGAGTCTATTGTGGCTCACAGATATTCAAAGTTCACCAAACCAATCCAGCTTCTTATGCTCTGCTGTTTCAACATATTCCAGACAAAGACGACACATCGGATCTTCCGACAGTCCAAGTCTTAGCATATGATGATTCAGATCACATTGACCTGTTAGACAATGTAGGTCGGTCATGCCTGCTATAGTCTATCATTTGTTTGGAGACATTCTTCGAATGGTGCATAAAAGCCTTAGAATGGACCAATCCTGGTATATTATGACAGAAGTCTAAAGCTCTTCTTGCTAACCAGGTATTTAGTGTTTGTTTGGCAAAGCTTATTGCGATGCCAATTGTAGGTTCTGGTCCAGGTGGTCATGGGGACTGCCGACCGAAGTGAAAACACAAATAAATAAACCCCTTTTAAAAAATATTATCGTACGCCTATGCTTAATGGAAATTTTAACAAATACATTAATCACTTGAAAAAATTTCATCGTATGCACATGATACAGATATTATTACAAATAAATTGATCATTTAGAGAAGTTTTAACGTACGCCAATATTAGAAGGAAATGTTTACAAATAAATGACTTCTTTATAAAAACTTTATCGTACGCCTATGGTAGTCGGAAATTTCCTAGTAAATGAATCCCTTTTAAACATTTTATCGTACGCCAACTACTTAAATGTTTACAAATAAATTAAAAATTTAAATGTACGCCTCTGGTAAATTAATTTTTTTTCAATTTAATTAACCCCCTGTAAATTTTTACAAATAAATAAATCCCCTTTAAAAACTAAATTATACGCCTATGACACGCAGTGACGGTTAGGTGGTGACCAACCTAAAAGTGTTGTCTTGTTTTAGGAAATGTACCAAATACAATATCAACCATTTAAAGGGAAATATTTAGCTGTTAACGAAAGAAGCCTCAGTTTATTAAATCTTTTTCATTATCTTCGTCTTTGAAATGTAAAACCACAAGTCAACAATAATAGCCAATATTTCATTTATCTGCATATTTGCATTATCATTCTAAGAACAAAGAATTCAATATGGACGGTATTTTTGTTATTCATTTATCTATAAATAGTGTAAGTACAGTGACCTTGGTTAAGGATACTAACACTGCAGCACATTGATTTGTACATTGTTTATTTCTCAACTTTCATTGTGTCACCGATAACAACAGATAAGGCGCAATAATTCTATCGTAAACCTGTTAGTCATCGCAGTTATTAAAAAGATTATTAAAACGACAATCCTGCGAAACAATATTGCTAACTTATTTAAAAAAAATCTTTGTCCACGACTATTTGATAATGTTTACATTTTACAAGTATAATGACGTACATTATTCACCAGTGAATAATAGGTGTGGATAATGAATAGGTCACATAAATAGGAACTATATTGAAGGTTATTTTTATACAAATGTCACAATATAACGAATAAAAATTATCACCGCGAACCCTACACCTACAATTCTCCAATTTCGCAGCCAGACCTCTAAACCACTCCGCTACGAAGACATAGAAACTTATTAACCAAGCTGTTGTATTAGAGCGTATGATTTAAGTCGAAGTGACGTTATAAATAATTTATAGCTGATTGCAAAAATTTTAATTATTATACTGAAATTACTAGAAAATATAATATGGAAAGCGAATCAGACACTGAAATGAATGTGACCGCGCCAAAAATAAGAGAAGCAGAATAAATAGTATCCTTAAATTTATTACCAGAAAAATCGAAAAAATGATATATGAAAGCCTATAATTCCTTCCTTCCTTCCTAATTGGAAAAAACAGAAACAAATGAATTCATTTATAAACAGGTGATTAATAGTCGTGGACAAAATATAGTATTCTACTCATGTATAATGGCTATTATGCTTGTTGAATAATATACTATTAAAACAGCATTGAATTTGGACTACATTTGTGCTATTCTTAAATTTTGAAAAATGGTCGATAATTGTCAAATTTTTTTGAAAAATGGTCAAAAATTGTCAAAAATGGTCAATTGTAAAAAATTTTAAAAATGGTCAAAAATTTTCAAAAATGGTCAATAAGTGTCAAAAACTATCAAAAATGGTCAAAAATTATCAAAAACTATCAAAAATGGACAATTATTGTAAAAATTGGTCAATAATTGCCAAAAATTTAGAAAAAAATTTGAAAATTGGTCAAAAGTAGTCAATTGTCAAAAATTCAAGAAAAAATTTGAAAATTGGTCAAAAACTATCAAAAATGGTCAATTGTCAAAAATTTTGAAAAAAATTTGAAAAATGGTCAAAAATTTTCAAAAATGGTTAATAATTGTCAAAAACTATCAAAAATTGTTAAAAATTGTCAACATTTTGAAAATTAGTTGATGATTGTCAAAAATTGTTAGTTTTTGAAAAATTGTCAAAAATTTTGAAATATGGTCAAAAATGGTCAATTATTGTCAAAAACTGTTGAAAATGGACAATTTCTGTCAAAAATGGTCAATAATTATCCAAAATTGTCAAAAACTGTCAAAAATTGTTAAAATTTTGAAAAATGGTCGATAATTGTCAGAAACTTCCAAAAATGGTCAAAAACTATCAAAGATGGTCAAAAATTGTCAAAAATGGACATTTATTTTTTTAAATTGTCAAAATTTTGAAAAATGGTCTAAAATGGTCTAAAATGAATAAAATGGTCAAAAATTTTCAAAAATTGTCAAAATTGGTCAAATTTTTCAAAAATTGTCAAAATTGGTCAATAATTGTTAAAATTTTGGAAAATGGTCGATAATTGTCAAAAACTATCAAAAATGGGGTCATTAATTTTGTAAAAATGGTCAAAAATTTTTAAAAATTGTTAAAATTTTTGAAAAAATTGTTAAAATTTTTCAAAAAAATTGTTAAAATTTTTGAAAAAATTGTCAAAAATTTTGAAAAATTCTCAAAAATGGCCAATGATTATCAAAAACTATCAAAGATGGTCAAAAATTGTCAAAAACTGTCAAAAATGGACATTTATTTTTTTAAATTGTCAAAATTTTGAAAAATAGTTCATAATTGTCGAAAATTGTCAAAAATTTTGAAATATGGTCAATAATTTTGAAAAATGGTATAAAATTTTGAAAAATTGTCAAAAATGGTCAAAAACTATCAAAAATTGCCAATTATTGTTGAAAACTGTTAAAAATGGACAATTATGGTCAAAAACTGTCAAAAATGGTTAAAAATTGTCATCATTGAGAAAAATGGTCACTGATTTTGAAAAACAGTCAAAATGGTCAATAATTGTCGAAAACTATCAAAAATTGTTAAAAATTGTCAATATTTTGAAAATTAGTTGATGATTGTCAAATTGAAAAATTTTGAAATATGGTCAAAAATGGTCAATAATTGTCAAAAAAGGTCAAAAATTTGGAAAAATGGTCCATAATTGTCAACAATTGTCAATAATGGTCTAAAATTTTGAAAAATTGTCAAAAATGGTTGAAAATTGTTATCATTTTGAAAAATGGTCAAAAATTATCATTGAATTGAATTCATTGAAATTGCTGTACCCTAACTTTACAGATATTACAGATATTTACCTGTCATGTTTAAAAATTCAAAGGATGTGAAATAAATCTGATATATCCCGAATTTGAAGGATTACTGTAAGAAATATTTCCCTAGAGGTAGCCAGGATGCGGATAATAAATGTCAGGAAGAAAACATCAAACTGTCCTTGCTCCTTTTTATCCCCATTCTTTCCGAAATTGTTTTTACGATTCTCATAAACTTGAACTTTATGTCAGCTTGACCTGCATGTATGACACGTAATCTTTCAATTTGAATTGAAGTTTGATGTCAATAAAATACTTTCATGACTTTTGCTTTTTATCATAAAAAAAAATAAAATAATAAATAGAAACATTACTAAACAGTAATGTACTGGGCAATTTCTAATATATACCTATTTAACTTACCTTGATCGGCATCGATAATAATAATCCCATTCTTTATTGAATGATAACGTCTTATGTAGATGATTATTCATTTATTAAAAGAAAAAAAAAGAAGAGCGGTCGTCGGACCGCCGACAGAAGCTTGCTTCTTATGCACAATAGAATGACCATTTTTCGTGAATTTTTCACTATTTTTTTAAAATTTTGACAATTTTTGACGAATTTTGACAATTATTGACCGTCTTTGACAATTATTGACTATTTTTCAAAAATTTTAACATATTTGGCAATTATTGACCTTTTTTTTTCTCAAAATTTTGACAATTTTTTCAAATGTTAATAATTATTGACCAATTTTGACAATTATTGATCATTTTTGACAATTTTTCAAAAATTTTGACCATTTTAGACCATTTTTCCAAATTTTTACAGTTATTGACAATTTTTGAGCATTTTTGACAGGTTCTGACAATTATTGACCATTTTTGACAACTTTTCAAAAATTTTAACAATTCTTAATAATTATTGACCATTTTTGACAGTTTTTTATAATTATTGACCATTTTTTCAAAATTTTGACAATTTTTGACCATTTTTGACAATTTTTCGAAAAATTTGACCATTTTTCCAAATTTTTGACAATATTTGAAAATATGTTTTTGGCAATTAACCATTTTTTCTAAATTTTGACAATTTTAGACGATTTTTCCAAATTCTTGACAATTTTGTTTTGTTTGATCCATTGTTTTGTAAAAATCCTTTATATATGCGTAAACATCTTTAAACAGTTCTACCAATCATCAATTCGTTGTTGCTTTTGTTTAATGAACCATGTAATATTATTTTTGAAAGTGGAAGGTGGAAGTTCGAACGATATACAAGCCAAAATGTCAAATGATGTTTACAAAACAGTGACGTCACGCGCTTCTGATCGTTGTCTGAACTAGAGAGAATCTCTGAATCCTGGACAATAATTTTTTATAATAATTTCTATTTAATCTTGTCCGCCTCAAATGATTCCAATTTAACAATCATACAGAACTTTTTTTATATCATAGTTCAGGTAACAAATAATTGCCCCAATTTGTAGATCCAGTTAGAGCTAATAATTTATGGACACTAATAAAATCTGGTCAATTCGAAAATGGTAGTTGCCATAAATAAATCGGCCGTTCGTACGTCACTAACACACACATACATCCTGCCTGTGGATGTACGTCCGAACGTGATTTCCATTCGATTTCCTGTTTTATAGGTTAGAATCCCTCACAAATAACACGATTATGTTGACAGGCAGGTAATTTCGGAATTATTAGAAAAGGTTGAGAAGCTAGTTATTACTTTTGAACGAAAAAGTTGTTGACAGCTACAGGGTGATTCGTTACTCTTGGTACATAGACTAAGGAAGGATTATTTGGACCGAAATATGGCGATATGATAAAATATTGCTGTGGAAAAAGATACAGGGCGTTAAAATTGAATTTTTTGGTAATAATTACTGAAAACAACAACCTGTAACCGCTACAATTCAACGGTTAGAATGACCACCAATTGATTCAGGGGAAAATTTTACATATATTGTGTAGATATGACAGATGATGAAATTTTGTGTTAATTATGAAGGTTTTCCATCAATTATTAAAAAAAAAATAAAGTCAATTCCGAATGTTAACGCAGGCATGTCAAAATTTAGGATAAACCAATTGAAAAATTTCAATTTCAAATGAAGGGTTATCGAAGAAAAAAGTTGAGAGGCGTTGCGAGAGAAATAAAATAGTATTTAAAAATCAACGTAAAAATCAAATTAATTTAAAAAAATAATAAGTAATATAATAATAAATAATAAAATGGTAGAATCAACTTGAGAAGTCCAAATTTAAATGGGATTGTTGCAGAACAGAATATGGTAGGATAATATTTGGAATTAAAAATCTTGGACAGAATACAAATAATTGATAAAGAGTTTCATAGTATGAAGATTTAAAATTGTAACAAGAGAAAGAAATTATCGAGGGAAGTAAATAACAATTTATTCAAATTAAGAAAAATTCTAGATTTATCTAAATCCGGAATACAAATTAAATTGCAATAGTGTGGAATTAGACATTAACAGAAATTTGATAATATTTTGGAACATTTTAAAAATTTCAAATCTTAAAATAAAACAATTAGAGTGGAAATATTATAATATAATAATAATAATAAAAGGTGAGCGGTCGTCGGACAGCCGACAGAAGCTTGCTTCTTATGCGAGGTTGGGAAAACCATCAATAAAAATACGCGCAAAATTTTTAACCATTTTTGACAATTTTTCGAAAATTTTGACCGTTTTTCAAAAATTTTGACAATTATTGACCATTTTTTCAAAATTCTTGACAATTTTTTTCAAATTTTAACAATTATTGACCATTTTTGACAATTATTGACCAATTTTGACAGTTTTGACAATTATTGATCATATTTGACATTTTTTTAAAAAATATGACCATTTTAGACCATTTTTCCAAATTTTAACAGTTATTGACAATTTTTCAAAAATTTTGACAATTTTGAACAATTATTGACCATTTTTGACAGTTTTTTTATAAATATTGACCATTTTTTCAAAATTTTAACAATTATTGACCATTTTTGACAGTTTCTGACAATTATTAACCATTTTGACAATTTTCAACAATTATTGACCATTTTTGACAGTTTATTATAATTATAGACCATTTTTCAAAATTTTAACAATTATTGACCATTTTTGACAGTATTTGGCAATTATTGACCATTTTTAACAACTTTCAAAAATTTTGACAATTATTGACTATTTATTTAAATATTTAACAATTTTTGACGGATTCCGACAATTATTGGCCATTTTTGACAATTTTCTAAAATATTTAACAATTTTATGAGAATTTTTGAACATTTTTGACAGATTCTGACAATTATTGACCATTTTTTAAAAATTTTGACAATTTTTAACCATTTTTCAAAATTAACAATTATTGACCATTTTTGACAATTTTCCAAAAATTTTGACAATCATTAACCATTTTTTAAAATATTTAACAATTTTTGACCATTTTTCAAAATTTTAACAATTTTTGACGATTTTTGATTGGTTTCGACAATTATGTCTTTCTCTGTCTTTCGCTGTAATGAGTCATCGCGCGACGAACGCTTTTTCGTAACATCACACGTTTCACGAGTTCACTAGCCTTCCCAAAAGTCCTATGTCGTGCAATAAGAAGCAAGCTTCAATAAACAATAATAATTCTTCATACACAATTGAGAAGATAGTTATCAAGAGCATGTAAAGAAATTTTATTGTACAATATAATTCCTTTTAAAAAATTTTTATAGGCAATTTTATTAAGAACAGGAACATCCTTTAAACCACGACCTGAGAGGAGTTTTGGCACGGACATATTAGAATTAAAAAAATATTGACCAAATTAAAATCAATATAATTGGCGCCCAAAGTGGGGCATTAGAACCAATATAATTGGCGTCCAACGTGGGGCAATATTATGTGAATTTTGCTTCATAAATTTCAATTTTCCAAGAAATGCTGAAATTACACTCTTTGTTTTTATAAAATTGAGGTTGTCCCCTTGTAATTGTAAGTTAATGTCATTGAATTTTTTGAACAAATCTGTCAAATGTCTGCTTTCAAATTGATCAGGTTTTCGTGGACCCCCGCTTACGAATTGTGAACCCCCATTTTTTTGTCACGCCAACGTAGACCCCCGTCGACCCCTAGGGGTCCACCTGGACCACTTTGGGAATCAATGAGTTAGAACGTTCTATAATGACGAGCCTATGAACTATTTTTCTCGAAAACAGATAAAATTTAGAACTTGCTTCACTATCACATTTGAAAGAGTTATTGTTATATAATAGCTACATTTCAAAAGCATAACTAATTTTGTTGATTCTTCAAATAAGCTTTTTATTTATCAACAAAGCGTCCTAAAAATAGCTCTTATCAAAGAAGAGCTCACTTAATAACAAAATCCCTTTTTCTGTGCAGCCATCTACATACAAAAACTCTTTAATATACACCCATCTACCTTTCCGCAAAGCTCACTTTATGGCACCAAAGCAAATGAGAAAATACCTCCACAGAAACATAAAAGTGGAAACGATAACAAAGCAGCAATTAGGTCGTCTTAGTAGGGCACAGGGACCTCCGCACGTACACGAGATGTTTAAGAGAAAAGGCCCAGGAAGCTTTTGGAAATTATTGCCATGTTCCCTTTGCGGACGTAGGGTTGTTTTGGAGATTAATTAATGACAGTTCCCGAGTTGTATGTCTAACGTAACTTAAATGCTTAATGTGTTTGTTTTGGTAGATTAAAGGAAAAAGTTTATATATTAATTTTTTTGTAAATCTAAAAATATTGCAAAATTTCAATCTAAGAATTTTAAAATAAGAAGAAACGGTGTAAATGTTTAAAAAAAATCGACTTACCTCTTCTGCGACTTCTTTAACATCTCCGTTCTTCTCTGAATCCTTTCCAGGTTTTGATTTGTCCTTTTTCGAGAAAGATATACTCCTAAACGACCATTTCTTTTTCTTCTTTTCTTTCTGTTTCTTTGCTTCCGCCGTTTCTTCTATTTTATTTTCTGTGCTTTCCGGTGATTTTTCAGTTTCGTTCAAATTATCTCCTACGGATTCTGAATCGGGCGTTTTCGCTTCTTCCGATTCCGAGACTCCGTTTTCTTTAACTTCGGCTACTTCCTTTTCGATATCTTCTTTTTCAACGGTGAGGTCTTTTGCGTTTTCATCTTTTTCCTGTAATCAAAAAAAAAGAATAAATATTTATATTTTATTATTTTTCATTGAATAGTTTCTAGATTTGTTCAAACATATTTATAAAAGGTTCGTTCCAACTGGCGATAGAACCGTTCTAGGTATCGTTTACGCAAGTGCTGGGTCCGTATTCTTAAGGAACACCATGAGGTTGGTGTATTACTTCAAATTTGATTAAGTATAGTTAAGTAACATTCGTTTACCGATATAAAATACAGGGTGATTCATTTGAAAAAATTGTGAGACCGATGTATTCGAGTTAGGACTCGCCCTGTACACGGTTTCTTAGATATAGAAGCAGTTCTAGTGAATAATGATACTAGAAGACCATCACAGACGTATGGCTGTAACAGATTAATTTCAAATTGTGCAGTTTAACGTATACGGGGCGGGGCGTTGAACTCATTACGATTTCCAGGAACAAGTGGTCAGAACTTTTTAAATACACTGTATAACCTACTTACAACCTTATATCATTGCAATTGAGAAGTCAAGGAGAATTCGAATTTGAAGTAAAATACAGTGTGCCCCATTTAAAAAAAATGTAACTTTGATCTGGCACGGCGTTCTCGAATACGCTGTACAATTGCGACAAATTTTAAAATATGGACCCTCAGGCTGGTTACAATCGGTAAATTTTTTTTTTAATTAAAATTAACGTGTTCGGCTACTATGGCCACTTGCACAAAACGATTACATTGCTATATAAAAAAGGTGAGCGGTCGTCGGACCGCCGACAGAAGCTTGCTTCTTATGCACAATAGAATGACCATTTTTGACCATTTTTCGAAAATTTTGACAATTTTTTACAATTATTGACAATTTTTGATAATTATAATTAATAATAATTATTTCAAAATTTTTGACGATTTTTTCAAATTTTAACAATTATTGACCAATTTTGACAGTTTTGACAATTATTGATCATTTTTGAGAATTTTTCAAAAATTTTGACCATTTTAGACCATTTTTCCAAATTTTAACAATTTTTGCCCATTTTTGACAGGTTCTGACATTTATTGACCATTTTTGACAATTTTTCAAAATTCTGACAATTTTTCGAAAATTTTGACCATTTTTCAAAAATTTAGGCAATTATTGACCATCTTTTCAAAATTTTTGACCATTTTTTCGAATTTTAACAATTATTAACCATTTTTGACAATTATTAACCAATTTTGACAGTTTTGACAATTATTGATCAATTTTGAAAATTTTTGAAAAATTTAGACCATTTTTTCAAATTTCAACAATTATTGACCATTTTTGACAGGTTCTGAGACAGTTTTTTATAATTATTGACCATTTGACCAGTCGTTAGATATTTGGATATTGTCAGTAATATCAGTGGATGTTGAGGCAATTTTAGAGCAATGATCTACGAGTTCCTTGCCTTCTATACCAATGTGGATAAAAATTTGATTCGAATATCTTCGAGGATTTAGAAGATATTGGACTTTATCGGACTAATGAATCACCCTGTATATATTTCTATTTTCTAAATATACCACAAGAAACATACAAAAGATGGAAAAATATTATTCTGCTTATGCCTAGACTGTTTCCAACAAGATGTAAGATACTTTTTCTATTAAACAGACATGTATAGTTTGGCAAACATAACTGAGTGAGGTCGAAAACATTCGATATTGCCACGTTTAACCATGAAAAAGCTAAAATGCTAAGTATGTAGTGATAATAATTATAAAATGGACTTTTCATTATTAACAATATGTCAATAATAATTAAACGTTAGTTCTTTAATGTGCTTGTTTCATTGGATTTTGTCTATTAACATTATTTTTTCAATTTCTGAATATTAAAAGATGAACACTTTTCCAAATATGTTATGGGTTTCCTTCAAGCCGACAACGACGTGCGAAAATCATAATTACCACGCCCTCCTACTAACTCAATTGGTGAATATTTATCGAACCACCCGTTGCTAGGTAACCACCTGAATTCCCATTGGCAAGCGCGTGCGTGTGTTCTTCCCTCTCACAATTGACTGACATTGATTATCCAGTGGCGTTTTGTATTTACCTTCGTATTTTCAGTTTTTCTTCGTATCTTATTATTTCGTATCCATATTGAATTCAAGTACGATTTTTAACATTATTTGTTTTTAACAAATAGGTACCGTGTTTTGAAAAATACCTTTAAAGCAAAGCATAAATCAATTTCTATATATAATTATATAATTATTTATTGACTATTTTTCAAAATTTTGACAACTTTTGACGATTATTGGCCATTTCTCAAAATTTTGACAATTATTGACCATTTTTCAAAATTTTAACAATTATTGACCATTTTTGACAATTATTCACCATTTTTGACAATGATTGACCATTTTGACTGTTTTTCAAAATTAGTGACCATTTTTCCAAATTTTTGATACTTTTTGACCATTTTTCAAAATGATGACAATTTTTAACCATTTTTGACAATAATTCTCCATTTTTAACAGTTTTTAACAATAATTGACAATGTTTAACCATTTTTGATAGTTTTTGGACATTTTTGACAATTTTTGATAATTATTGACCTGACTTCCTATTGGCAAGCGCGTGCGTGTGTTCTTCCCTCTCACAATTGACTGACATTGATTATCCAGTGGCGTTTTGTATTTACCTTCGTATTTTCAGTTTTACTTGGTATCTTATTATTTCGTATCCATATTGAATTCAAGTACGATTTTCAACATTATTCGTTTTTAACAAATAGGTACCGTGTTTTGAAAAATACCTTACCTTTAAAGCAAAGCATAAATCAATTTCTATATATAATTATTATATAATAATAATAATTATTTTTAATACTTTTATAAAATAGGTACCGTACGCCATTGGTACGTTTATGACAGATATCTGACAATAATTGATATAAAACTAATTTGAATAACTTCCTAGTTATGCTAACGGCTAAAATAGCGTATAGTACATCTCCATATTTTTACGATTAAATACAGGTGTACATTACCATTATGATATCTGATCATTTAATTCCACCAAAAACAAACGAGAGAGAAAATTGTTGTACATAATATACGAGGTAAAAACTTAGGGTTCAATAGACATTTTTGATGTGTGTATTAACACAAAATAAAACGAATTATAAACTGTAACGTAAAAAGCCCCAGGCTAGAGCACTCCACCCCAGGGAGTGCTCAATCGTCCGAGAGCGATATGGACAATCCACACGAGTCGAACAGTATATTTTTTCTACGACCCACTTAAGAAAAAATCTAGAAAATAAACATTTTATTAAACTATAATATAACTTCAAATTAAAATTTTTTAATAATTTTACTATTATTATTATTTAGAAATAAAATTTAAATTTAAAAAAAATTTCCCCACGGGGAATCGAACTCTAGTCTATCGCGTGAGAGGCTGGGATACTTACCACTGGACTACCGATGAATATACTAATCATCTATCTATAACGTCAAATGTATTACATAAAAACTGACGTTTGTCAGGAGTACCCTTAAATATTCAATTTATTCTGTTTCTATACGTTATACGTCTCCTTTGCGGCTAAGCGAATATCTGGTGGAAAATTATTTATTGATTCATCACTGGAATCACTCATTTTTACTAATATTTTTCTTAAAAACTATAGAAATATTTTGACAAGTTATTTTGACGTTTCTATGAAATTGAAAAAAGATTAGTTGGTGGGTACTAAACGCAAATGCTGATTGGTGGATTTCATATACGTTCTAGGATGTATATGAAATCATATCCGTTCAGTTAACCGGAATGGCCTACATTTACATTCTGTAAATTGTGCAGAAAATGGATAATATACATGTGGGTGTAGAAAAACTATCTTATACGCTAACACTGGGATGGGGTGTGCAATTAATATTAAATTGGACGCCACCAGCTTTTAATTGAAACGAAAGCAATGAAAAACGAAAGCAAAAGGTGGAAAGCTGGAAACACCTTGTAAAACTTAAAAATACAAAAAAAACTAATTATCTCCTAACACGTGTATCCAATTTATTTTGAATTTGAAGATATTAAATATTTATTGAACTATCCAAAAATGCAAATAAATTAAACATTCCAAAAAACCAAACTTGGAGAATAACAAGTTATAATAATCAACACGCCAAATTCAAATCTTATACACGCTAAAGATAAGACGAAGGAACTTATCTTAAAGAGCTGGGTTGTTTGCAGCTCTTAGCGCGATGGCGATGACTCCAACAGACAATGAACCTCGTGCACGGGAACGGGAACAGGAACAGGAACGAAACTTGAAAAATTGTCTTGAAATTGCCTTAAACTTGCTGGCTGCAGAGCAACCAGACGATATAAAGTTGTTCACCAACAATAAATTTAAATAGTTATTTGTGTATTTAGAGCGTAAAGTAACAGATTGCCGCTTGAGAAAGAATTTTGCCGCGCGACGCGGAGCGGAGCGCGGCGATCTTTCGAAAGCGGCAATTTTATTTTACGCTCGAAAAACACACATAATTTTTTCTACAGTCGCCCTTTGAATAATTAAAACAGTTTTTTATATTATCTTAGGTTATAATAGGAGTGCTAGAATAATCGTCATTTTCGCTATTCATCATGATTAACCTTAAAAAGATCTACTGGCTAGGGATGTTAAAAAATAATCGATTTTTAGTTATCGATTTTTATAGTAATATTAATCGATTTTTAGTAAATCGATTTTTATAAATTACGTGTTTAAATCGATTTTCGGAAACGGCTCGTATTATTTATTGACTATTTTTCAAAATTGTGACAACTTTTGACGATTATTGGCCATTTCTCAAAATTTTGAAAATTATTGACCATTTTTCAAAATTTTAACAATTATTGACCATTTTTCAAAATTTTAACAATTATTCACCATTTTTGACAATGATTGACTATTTTGACTGTTTTTCAAAATTATTGACCATTTTTCCAAATTTTTGATAATTTTTGACCATTTTTCGAAATCATGACAATTTTTAACCATTTTTGACAATAATTGTCCATTTTTAACAATAATTGATAATTTTTAACCATTTTTGATAGTTTTTGGACATTTTTGATAGTTTTTGATAATTATTGACAATTATTGACTGGGCAAGGATTTGAGGACTTGGAAGGAATTATTTTATTTTAAGTGGACTGTATTTTGTTGGATTCCCTCATTCACACTCTCAGGTTCCTTGCAGAAGACCTCCGTTGACTTTCTACTGGAAATATTAGCTTTTAGTAGCTAATTCACTTCCTTTGCTGGTTAGGACAATAAATTTATAAGACGATGGAAAATTTAATTCGTATAATCATTTCTTAATATATTTTCTCAGATAGCTGATATAGAGAAACTTTTAGATTCTGCCGATTTAACAATTGGAATGACTTGGATAAATATAATATGCCTACGCGGCGAACAACGTTTTATTTCACTGAATTCGATGAGACTTCTCATATATGACGTTTTAAAATTAATTCTGTAAAATGACAAATCGTTGACTTTTTTTGTGTCGTTGACACTTGAAGTTAGAGCCTTCTTGATGTTTTTGTCGACTAATAATATTCAGAATTTACCGATTGAATATTAAAAATAATTATCAGAATTACAACAGTCAACTGCGATGAATTCTCACGAATTCTGAACATTGACCATTTTTGAGATTTTTCAAAAACTAACAATTTTTGACAATTATCAACTATTTTTCAAAATTTTGACAATTTTTAACAATAATTGTCCATTTTTGACAGTTTTTGACCATTTTTGATAGTTTTCGACAATTATTGGCCATTTTTGACAATTTATCAAAAAAATTTCAAAAATTTCAACAATTTTTCAAAATTTTCAACCATTTTTCAAAATTATTGACTATTTTTGATAGTTTTTGACAATTATCGACCATTTTAAAAATTGTAACAATTTTTGACAATTATTGACCAATTTTGACAATAATTGTCCATTTTAGACAGTTTTTAAAAATAATTGATAATTTTTAACCATTTTTGATAGTTTCTGACCATTTTTGACAATATTTCAAAAACTTAACATTTTTTGACAATTATCAACTATTTTTCAAAATTTTTGACCATTCTTGAAAATTATTGACCATTTTTAATAGTTTTTGACAATTATCGACCATTTTTCAAAATTTTAACAATTTTTGACAGTTATTGACCATTTTCAACAATTTTTAACCATTTTTCAAAAAAATTTAAAATTTTTGACAATTGACCATTTTTGAAAATGTTTGGGCATTTTTCAAAAAAATTTTAAAATTTTTGAAAATTTGTGACCATTTTTGACAGTTATTGACCATTTTTGACAAAAATTGTCAATTTTTAACAGTTTTTGACAATTATTGACCACTTTTGACCATATTTCAAAATTTTTGACAATTTTCATATAATTTTATTGGATTTTTAATCTGATAAATTGTTAAATATTCACCAATTGAGTTAATTCGGAAGGCGTGGTTTGATGAAATAAGCGAGAGAAAAAGATTCCTTTTTTGCGCTAGAGCGTAAAGTAACAATCCTCGGCATTTGTCGACTTTACGATTTCATTTGAATGTAGTAATTAGTCATTTTACGAGCGACTGTAGAAAAAAATATTTTGATGTTGCCCTATCAGTGGCAGTTAAAGGAAAGAAAGAGTTCCAATCGACAAAACAAGAACACTAATATTTTTTTTATCATCACCCAATCACACAGTGTTTGATTTTAATTATAGTTAATTACGTTTTGGTGTATTAATTGGGATTGCCAATATATTTATATATATAATATTTAATTTTTTTATACACCTAACCTATAATTTTATCTATGTTACAATTTTTTCAGGTACTATAAAAACAAGAAATATTACATAAAATTACTAACGCTGTCTAACAATAATTAAGTATAAATTAATTGAAAAAAAAAACAACGCGTTGGTGGATCCTTCTTAACATGGCAATTAAAAAAATACTGGGTACAATGAACCTGTTGCTATTTTTTTTTATTTCAATGGTATCAACTAGAAAATATGTAACATGGAGAGAAGAAATAATACTCTTCTCAATTCAAGTATTTTAACAACATAGCTGTAACTATTTATTACTTTTTAAAGATTATATCTGATCTACACAATGAGGCTTAAGTGGATAAGGTATTTATGGCAGTAGAAACCACTATAGTGTATTGTGTCAGAAGAGCAGAAAATGAGCTTTAGCAGCCCAAGACTGTTAGATGCATAAGCGAGCGTAGCGAAGCGAGGGTTAAGGGCTGCTCAAGCGTTTCCTGCATGTGTGACACACAATTGTTTTTCGCCTACCGGACAAAAAACTTTGACATTCACTGACGTTTACAGACAGATGGTAAAAAACTTTTTCGCCCTATTTTTGGTGTTCATATGATTGGTTTTCCGGAAAGGTAGGCGAAAAAAGTATAGACGGTAGCAACGCACTTCGGTCAGAAGGAGCTCGCTTCCTGTCCACACTTGGGAAATTTAGAGCGTTACGTGAGTGGCGTCAAATCTGAACGCACTTTTAGGAAAATAACTATTACCTTTCTTAAGATAATCGACCAAAAAAATCCCTTCTTCATCCCTATCAACTGATGTCATTTCCTGATAGTGTGCTGTTTACAAGTTTTGGATATATAAACAACATCCTGTATATAACTAGTCATATTAATGTACAGCTATTACTCTGTAATAGAAAAGGCATTTGTTCGTAATTTACTGTATACCGAAACAGTAAGCACAATTTTTTTTCTCCGTCTACATACACATGTGGTTGACGAGGCGTTGACGAGTTTAAAGCAATTCCCGAGTGTTGAATCTGACCACATTTTCATTTTAGCGTAATTAGAATATAAACGGACAAGAAGATAAACATCCTCGCTAGGATTAAGTGTTCGCATGGAATTCATCTGGGAAATTAGAAACAATTAACAGAGTAGTTAAAATTTAGCCGTTTAATATTCAAATCATACTAAAAACCCTTTTCTGGTATTAGAAACATTTAAATTGTTAACGGTCTTATGTAAAATAATTGGGACTCCCATAGATTAATTCAAATTTTTGGGTCGAGTAAGGGCCAGTCAAAAAAAAAACACAAACGTTAACAGAAGCTAACGTCAAGTTTTCACTACATTATTTAATGGTTGTAGATCATATGTTGTTATGGATTTTATGGAATCGTGATACGATTGTATCAAATTAAATTTAAGATCACGTTTGTTAGAATAAAAATTCAAATTATCTTATATTAACAATGAAATTTATAATTATTTTGAACAATTTTGATACATCCTGTATACATATTTCGTATAAGGACGGATGTCAACATTTCATATTTAAAGGCTGTTTCATTATGATAATTATTTGGAGTATAATGTCAATAGGGTATACAATCGGAAGGTAATGTTTGTATGTCACTATTGTAAATCATATAAGTTTGAATATTAAATTTTATAAAGTTATTAACCAGTGGTAATAATAATCTGATTTTATATAATTTGTGAATTTTAGATAGTAATATTGTAAATAAATATTTTATAGAAATATGTCAAAGTAAGAATTTAAGTACTTACCCGAAATATTAAATAATATTGGTTGGTAAGATGTGTTGAAAAGTGGAAATTAAAAAAAAAGGATAAGGAGGTTGCTAAGGGGAAACTAGGAAGTTCTTGTGTACCGTGGACGCGAGAGGTGCGTCAAATAATTTTTCTGTGTAAATTTTTTTCAGGTAGAAAAACCAGAAAAGAGGGAGTTGTTGACGGGGAACGCAGAAAAGGTCAGATAATTCCTGTTTGGTGTACATTTCTTTCCTGGTAAAAAAACAGAAGGAAATAGTCGTGTATTAAGTGCAAGAATAGTTGTGGTATGTTTGTCCACGTTAGGACAACCTATTCATGCATATGGTGAGATAACCAATTTATTAATATATTGAATTTGCGATCCAGTAAATTTTGTTCGAGCTATATATCATAATTGATTAAATAATAAATATTTGGAGGAGTTGAATGCTGTGAACAGGAGCCGAAAGAAAATAAAAACTGTTACGGTTCTTATTTACAACAATTTATTTGTTTCACGAATTTGAGGTTATAATAGAAAAACTAACGCATTGAAAGTGATTAAGAGTGTATAAATAAGGCATTTAATTATAGGTTGTATTCATTATTATTAATAGTTGCATACTTACGTTAAATTTGATATCAAATTTTCTAATATTCGCATGATACTGAAGTAAGTGGTATTAATATTTGATTTAGGTTACGTCCTCACATTTCTGTGAGGAAAATTGATCAGCTGTTTAAACGGAGCGAACATTTTACGTTCCTTAATTCGAAGTGGTGCGAATATTAGTGGTAAGAGTATTTCACAGTTTTATTATTGTCAACATGACAAATCGTTATACTATACTGTTGCTTGTAATAATTCATTTCATTGTTTAATTCCATATTAATTTTTTTTAATTGTTTATTAAATCAGAATCAGAGTATATAACTATTTCATTTCTTACGTACAAGTAAACATAAATTAAATAATTAGATTGGAACGCCATCTACGAACCGACATCTATAGTATCCTTGAAACACGACCTTGAGGTAAGTAGTCGAATCTCTTTTTGAGAAGCTGTGGCAAAAGTATAGAATTCTATTAGACAAATAAAACGAACCCAACACGTAAACAACTATCATAACAAAATATTTGACATAACTCAAACAACTTAAACAAATAATACAAATTATCAAACGCAAAAATTATTATTTTATAATAATATATACCTTTTTAACTGTCAAAAAATTCAACTGGTTAATGGTAACAAGTCAAAATTAAGGCATCTTATTGGTTAAAAAGTAGAGGTGCGAAATTTTCCAGAAAATTTAAAAGCAAACTTGTCTAAAATTACATACTTGTCAGTTGTCAAACAGAGTAAAAAAACAATTTTTAGATTTTGGTTATCAATTCATCCAGGTTTTCTTTCATTCATTCATTCTTTCGTTTGCGTTATGCTCAACAATCCAGGCATATGAACTAAATATTTGTACCATTTCTCATATTATCTACTTCCATTCCAGGAGCTTCTTGTCTTCTATAAAGGCCACTAGTTTGTCCGGAGGGATTTTCTGTAGTTGTAATGGTTGTAATGTTTACTCTCCAAAGTGCTTCCGTCTGAGTCCTCGTAACGTCTCACAGAAGCAGAGTATGTGAGTAGGTCAATAATTGTTGAAGATTGTCAAAAATTTTTAAAAATTGTCAAAAATGGTCAATAATTGTCAGAACCTGCAAAAATGCTCAAAAATGGTCAATAATTGTTAAAATTTGGATAAATGGTCTAATATGGTCACAATTTTTGAAAAATTGTCCAAAATGATCAATAATTGTAAAAACTGTCAAAATCGGTCAATAATTGTTAAAATTTGAAAAAAATGGTCAATAATTGTCAAAAATACTCAAATTTTTCGAAAAATGGTCAATAATTATAAAAAGCTGTCAAAAATTGTCAGAAACTGTCAAAAATGGTCAATAATTGTTAAAATTTTGAGAAATGTTCAAAAATTGTTAAAATTTTGAATAAATGGTCAATAATAGTAAAAAACTGTCTGAATTGGTCAATAATTATCAGAAACTGTCAAAAATGGTCAAAAATTGTTAAAATTTTTAAAAAATGGTCAATAATTATAAATAACTGTCAAAAATGGTCAATAATTGTTGAAGATTGTCAAAATTTTTTAAAAATTGTCAAAAATGGTCAATAATTGTCAGAACCTGCCAAAAATGCTCAAAAATGGTCAATAATTGTTAAAATTTGGAAAAATGGTCTAATATGGTCAAAATTTTTGAAAAATTGTCCAAAATGATCAATAATTGTCAAAACTGTCAAAATTGGTCAATAATTGTTAAAATTAAAAAATGGTCAAAAATTTAAAAAACAATGGTCAATAATTGTTAAAAATGTCAAAATTGGTCAATAATTGTTAAAATTTGAAAAAAATTGTCAATAATTATAAAAAACTGTCAAAATGGTCAAAAATGCGCAAAAATTGTCAAAAATGGCCAATAATTGTTAAAATTTGGAAAAATTGTCAAAATTTTTCAAAAAATGGTCAATAATTGTCAAAAAATGTCAAAATTTTCGAAAAATTGTCAAAATTTTGAAAAAATGGTCATTAATTATAAAAAACTTTCAATAATTGTTAAAAATTGTTAAAAATGGTCAATAATTGTTAAAATTTGGAAAAATGGTCAATAATTATGTAAAGAAAAATGTGATTTTTCTTAAACATTCCCGCAAGCGACATCGAAGCAGAATTGTTTATTTATAGTCTATAGTCTATAGCCTACAGTAAAGGATGATTATCTGGGCTGTCATGAAAAAGCATTAATGTCAAAATACTTTTTCTCAATCAAATTCTATGAACGGAGAAATAAGTTAATAATTGTGTTTTAGGATCGACATTGTTATAATTAATAACATTAAATGTCGTTTCTTTTCTTACAGGTCAGTTATAATTAGATAGTTTTTGTTACTTTAATTCATATATGTAAAACACGTGTAAATACAATAAATCTTTTCTTACAGAGAGAAACTCAGTCTGTTTTGGATTAACTGTGTCGTCCTAATCGCTATAAATAAAAACCAAATCATCTTATAATTATAAAAAACTGTCAATAATTGTTAAAAATTGTCAAAAATGATCAATAATTGTCAAAACTGTCAAATTTATCAATAATTGTCAAAAATGGTCAATAATTGTTAAAATTTGAAAAAATTGTCAAAAATTTTGAAAAAATGGTGAAGAATTGTCAAAATTTTGAAAAAATGGTCAAAAATTGTTAAAATTTTGAAAAAATGGTCAATAATTATAAAAAACTGCCAAAAATGGTCAAAAATTGTTAAAATTTTGAAAAAATGGTCAATAATTGTCAAGACCTGCCAAAAATGCCCAAAATTGTTAAAATTTGGAAAAATGGTCTAAAATGGTAAAATTTTTTGAAAAATTGTCCAAAATGATTAATAATTGTCAAAACTGTCAAAATTGGTCAATAATTGTTAAAATTTGAAAAAATGGTCAGAAATTTTAAAAAAATGGTCAATAATTGTCAAAAATTCTCAAAATTTTCGAAAAATTGTCAAAATTTTGAAACAAGTCAATAATTATAAAAAACTGTCAATAATTGTTAAAAATTGTCAATAATTGTCAGAACCTGTCAAAAATTGTCAGAAATGGCCAATAATTGTTAAAATTAGGAAAAATTGTAAAAATTTTGAAAAAATGGTCAATAATTGTCAAAATTTTCGAAAAATTGTCAAAAATTCTCAAAATTTTGAAAAATTGGTCAAGAATTATAAAAATCTGTCAATAATTGTAAAAAATTGTTAAAACTGGTCAATAATTGTCAGAACCTGTCAAAAATTCTCAAAAATGGTCAATAATTGTTAAAATTTGGAAAAATGGTCTAAAATGGTCAAAGTTTGTGAAAAATTGTCCAAAATGATCAATGATTGTCAAAACTGTCAAAATTCGTCAATAATTGTCAAAAATGGTCAATTATCATTAACATTTTAAAAAATAGTACAAAATTGTCAAAACTTTTGAAAAAAAATGGTCATTCTATTGTGCATAAGAAGCAAGCTTCTGTCGGCGCGCGGCGGTCCGACGACAGCTCACCTTTTATTGTTTCTATCTTCTTCTTTATATATATATAATTCTACTTTACGAGTGTATGTCACTGAACTCCTCCTAAACGGCTGGACCGATTTTGATGAAATGTTTTGTGTGTGTTCAAGTAGATTCGAGAATGGTTTAGATTCACAATTGGTCGCGGAAGTAGCGCTGCAATCGGGTTCATACTGAACAACTCCTAAACGGATGAGCCGATTTTGATGAATTTTGTGAGTGTGTGTGAGTAAGTAACTGAATTGTTTATACCCACAATTAGTCCCGATAGGTGGCGCTGTAATCAGGTTCATACTGAACAACTCCTGAACGGTTGATCCGATTTTGATGAAATTCTATATGTACGTTTGAGTAAGAATCTGGATGGTTTATATTCACTATTAGTCCCGGTAGATGGTGCTGCAATCGGGTTCATACTGAACGGCTCCCAAACGGATCGGCAGATTTTGATGAAATCTTATGTGTGAGTTTGAGTAAGAAACTGAATGGTTTAGATTCACAATTAGTCCCGGTAGGTGGCATTGCAATCGAGTTCACAACTCCTAAACGGATGGGCCGATTTTGATGGCATTTAGCATAGGAGTTTTTTTTGATACGGTCATTTCAAAAAACGGGTAAAAAATTTGTTTGTCCGAAAAATTGAAAGAAAATTCAGAAAAGTCGAATTTTCAAGAAATTTGTCAAAAAAGTAACAAAACAGTCAAAATTTGTATAATATGATAAGACAATACAGGATAACGTCTGTCGAGTCCCCTAGTGTCCTATAATTTTCGAAATACTATCTTTATACTAATTTGGGACATAGTGAAAAAGTATAGTTATCACATAAATAAAAAAATTAAACTTAAGAACGGTTAAAAATATGTATGGAGAGCTTTTAACAAAAATTGTTTAAAATAACGTTAACATTTATAAAATAAAAAAATACACGGGAGATCCATTGAAAAAAAAATTATAAGCAGCTTCCGGCTTCATCTGAAGTAGAAAAAAGATGGTAATATTTTCAATAAATCCCCAAAATACAGAGAAAAAACTATTGCAAAACCAATCTACATCTATAAAACTTTTAGCTTATCCTTGCCTTTACTTTGCCCTTTCTGCTCGTTCACGATCTCCCCATACACGACTAATTTATGTGTCATGCGGCTTCCACGATTTTTCCGCCATGGGTGAGTCACTTCAAATTAAGATCATGTCTGCTCAAATTTTAATCGAATTAATGATGCGGTGTCGCATTCGACGAAGACTTTCATTCGGCTATTTATTTATTTTTTTCATTACTCACACTACAATGACCTGCGGTAAAAAAAAAAGATGGATCCAGCCACCACAGGCTGAGGAGTCGTAGTTTCATTGTTCATTTGGTATTTTGTCGGGCACTATCGTTAAAACAATCGAAGAAGGTTTGGTAGGTTAGTATCCGTTATCAAGGTCAAGGTTGGACCGTGATACGCAAACCAATGACATTTTTGTTTTTTATTTTATAACAACCGAGACATAATAGATTTTATAGTGGCATACGAGGGGTGAATAATAAGTAAACCTGGGTTTCCCCAACTTTTTGGATAATAAGGCATATTGGGAAAATTAACATGACACCTATATATTTTTTTTAAATTGATATTATTTATTATTAGCGCTTTAAATTGTATGTCGTGGGCAGATAAGGAAAGTGACGGGATTACTCATCGGTCACTGTACCTTAAGGAAGCACATGCATACAATTGGCATATATAGGGAGGAACCTATCCTGTCGGTTGTGCATGGAAGAGGAGGAAACAGCCTCCCACATTATCTTCGAATGTGAAGCACTATCTCATTGGAGATGTAGACTCCTAGGACTAAAGTATCCAAGGGAGGATTTATCCAAGAAGGACCTAGAGAAAAGACTGTTGAGTCTAATAAGGGCTCTTCACATAAACGGTATAACCAAGAGCACAAAAAGCACTAAGGCTGAGGTGCCGAGGTCTCTAAGCCCGAGACTGGTGGTGTTGGACCAACTTTCCTCTTTTTAGAAGATATTGCAAGACTTACTCCCCCTCGATCCCATCGAGCAAACAAAGAGTCTTGAATTTCTATGAACCACCCCCACAGACACTTCAAGAGAAAGGACTCATTTGTTCAAATCACATATTTCTATTACAATGTGAGACACTCTGTATAAATGGAGCGTTCGATTTAAACCACTTACTATTTTCAATAACAGATTGACATTGTTGAAAAGATAATTATGTGCCATTTACAGGCAGGTACCGGCGCGTACAGGTAAAATAAAGTCCAATCGGCCAGCCAAAGTCAAAGAGGAAATCCGGTTACCCATGAGGATAACGGATACTTCTTTGTTTTCATATAGGGAATTGCGCTCGACAAATTTTAGTCGTCGCATCAAGCGGGCTCATCCCCATTTTCGGCGCAATTCAACTGTTTAAAACATCGGTGAAAAATTAGTTTGTGGAATTTTTTTTTAAATCGTAGCAGGCGATACGTTTATTACACGGTAGGTAGTGATTATTTCGTGTGCGATGCGTGAAATATGGACAAAAGAATTGAAAATAATTCCGAGGAGGTGGTGCTCAAACATAATAATTGTTGACGGAGTCGAATAATAATTACATGCGCTTTGTTTCATTATACTTGTTTTTATAATAATATAATACAAAAAATAATCCAATAATCTAAACATTTTCAGTAGTTGCCGCGAATTCTCTTTTATGTCTTCTTTCTACTGAAAATGGGTGATTGGAAAGAAAAAAAATCGGCCGGAGTCGAATCAAGGGAGTACGTAGGTTGCTCGATAAAGTTTGTTGAGTTTTTGGCCAGAAATTCGGCTTGTAAAATGTTATGGTATCCACAAAATCTGTTCTTTTCTGACGAATAATTTTCCAAAATTCTCGAATAAATTCCGTTGGAGGCAACGTAGAGCACTCGAAATTGGAGTTTTATACTCTGATATCTCTAGCAGTTTTGCTCGAACAAAAAAATTGTAGTTATAAAAATTGTACCAAATCCTATGCCCTGTAACGGTAAATGGCTGTAACCTTAAAGGGCTCCGGCTAGAGACTCCTCTTAAGGGTGATTCGACCCCAAGTTTATGCTGCACAAGTGTTACAGGAAGGTTGTAAAAGTTGAGGGCGCCACTACCTTTTTGACGATAAAAAGTACTAAAAAAAACTAAGGCGGAAAAGGTAGAAACGCCTTGTAAAATTTAAATAAAAGTTAATGATAAAAGTTACTAAAAATTACCCCGGTCGGTATCTCCCTCAACTTTTATAGTTGATGATTTAGAAAAAAAATAAAAATAGAATTAACACAAATTTATTCTGCCACAGGAAATGAACACTGGAATTTGTACTTTTATAGGTACTTGGCTTATATGAAGCGGTTTCCTGAGGAAGATAGTCAGGTCTTGATCTGAAATGATGTGTCCTGGTCTAGGGCGGTATTTTGGGGTTCTATCCTCGGGTTATATTATAGCCTAGGTCTTGGAGTTATATCCTCGGGTTATATTCTTGGGTTATATCCTTGGGGTTACATCCTCGGGTTATATCCTTGGGTTATATTCTTGGATTATATCCTTGGGGCTGTGCTCACCACAGCAAAATTCATAAGATACTTAAAATATGAGAGATAACGAGAGATGGTCTTTCCCCTTAGGCAGTCGATAACGGAAAGGGGTGTTTCTCGTGGCGTTGGAAAAAATGGAAGCGTCCGTTGGCAGACGTCAATTGTCTTACGGTCAGAGTTGAAGAATTTGGGATCACAGAACTATAATTGGAAGTGGCTAGTAACGACGAGCGCTAATTAAAAGGATTTATTCTGTAAAATCGAAACAGGTCGATAGACATGTTACAGCCCTATAACATGATAAAAGTAGAAAAATTTCATTTTTGTATCCCAACTTCCCCAGAATACATGATATATGCAATAATTTAAATTGGATGTAAGTATGTATTGTAACGTGTGTGTAAATTGGGTAATGGGGTTTATTATTATTTTTTATTTATTAAATTGATTATTGAATTGTGATTTTATTGTATTGTATAGTTGGACGCCAATATTTATTTTAAAATAAAATAAATATGAAGTATTGAATACAGTTAATGATCTTTTTATTTTTTTATATAATTCCACCCATTAAAATTTTATTAAATTTAGCTGACCCTTCTTTCTCAGTACAACCCTGTAACTTACTTTGATAAAGCACGAAACAGTCGGATTCGTTAGTTGTGTTTGGAGTCGACGCTCTACGCACTCGTATTAATTCTCTCCAAAATGGCTGTTCAATAATAGACAAGTTGTTAAATTAAACGAAGAAATATCATATTTTTATTGAGAAACAAAATCTAACACAGTGGCAAATTATGTATGATGTATTACCATCCCTTCAACACTTGAAGAATAGTAAAAATGATTGCTAAATTCAAGAAATTAGTTTGCAAGTGAGAAGTGTTTACAAAAAAAACAATGGTTGTCCTATAAGTACAAAATCAATGATGAAAATTGCTTATCGACCAACAAGGTAAGTGGAAATTAATTTTAGTAAAGTATTTATTCATAAAGGAAAACTAGAAACTTGTTTAGTCTATAAGCAAAAGGTAAAAATAGATAGATGTTTACAATCTAATAATAATACATAAAAATATAAATACTACAGTAAATAATGAATATGTCAAATCTTCTTTAATTCGTTTTTTTAGTTTAAATGCATTTATTGTTTTTGTTAGTCTTTTTTATTATTATTATGGCCTTTAAGTCTCTATCTAGAGTTATTTTTTTAGCTATAGCAAATCTGTTTAGATTATTGTTATTATTTAATAATTAACTTTCTTTTTCTTTTATATTGTAGGAAGAAAGAATTTAGGTACCTTATTTTTTTTTTGTTAGTCCTTCTTTTTTAGATGATCAGGGAAATTGCATCGGATTCCAATCTATTTTCTTTCCTTCTCACTTCAGGAAGAAAAGTTTGTCGTCCATAAACAAATTGGTCAGATTTTTAAAAGAAATCTTGTTGATTTCTCAGCACGTGAAGAATTTTAAATTAACCACACTTTTAAACTTCAAAATGTCCTTCTGTCAAAAGTCAAGGTAATTTGACTCCCTACTTTATCGATATTGGAACTACTTTTTCTTAGACTTTATTGTGCAAGTGAAAAAACTGGAATGAGCCATCCTCTTGGAGTTTTTACTTTTATTAAACACACAAGTCACAGGTCACTATGTTAAATTTTTTAATAAAATTCGTGTCAAAACTGATATACGAGGATGGTCACAAGTTATTTTGGTATTTTTGATTTTCTTACACACACCTTTTTTACACATATAATTATAATCTACATAAAACATAATATTAAATGTACAAATCTTACATCTTAAAACCTCCTCTGGACATAGAAATCACACTTTAAAAATTTCTCATTGTCAAAATTTCGAAAATTAGAGCATTTTGGTTATTCAAAACCTTTTATAACATGTTCTTGCACCCTTTAGTTGCAGTTTATGTGTTTCTATTTCATTTACAAGTGTAACTATAGTTTATTTTTTTGGTTCACAACTGAAGTCTTGGTGGATAAGAATTTTCGATTCTAGTGTTGGAGGTAGGACTTCTTAGACTTTGAATTGTTTCAGTAATTTATGAGAAGACTCCAAATAATGTGTTTCCACCCTTTTTTCTTACTATTCTCATCAATTAATATTTTTTAGAAATATGAAAAGATAATTTTGACAATTGTACCTAGTATAAACTGTAAGTATTATCAGTTACTTTATAATAAATCATACATAGGTATTTTACTATTATATTATTTCATGATAATAATCCTTAATGCTTATAATCATCAATACTTTTTATCAAATTCAGTTGCTGTTAAGTTTTTTAATAGATTTAAACTTTATTTTGAATGCTGTTGTATTTTCAATCCGTTACAGTATGTTGGAGTAACATTCACTGAGACCTAAAATATCTCTTGTGCCCCCTTCTACTTAGTTCCCGAGGAAAGTCTCAGAGGCTGGTAGTTCTTTTACACCTATTACCCGGAGGAATTTTAGGATGTCCGCAGGCCTTAGCTTCTATTCAGTAGGCTCCTGGGATTCTGAATTGCTGTGCAATCCGCAAGTATATGCATGGAGGTTTCTTCTTCCATACCACCGAATCTACATTCTTCTTCCTCCACTATTTTGAGCTTTTTCAGGTGCCCATTCAGTCGACAATGTCCCGTTAGGTCAACTGTTAAACCTTTAGAGCAGTTTTACTCTGACTTGGGCATTGATTTGATCTCAATAGGTTGTAATCACCCAGAAGTATCTTTGATTGTCTAAGCCCTACTAGATCTTTCCAAGGGTTAGATCTTCTCTTTTTAACGGCTTTGCCTATTTCTTCCAATATTACATCGGAGTTGATATTACAAAGGGGTTCCGGCCCCCAAAAGGGTGTTTCAATCCCCTCCTTTGCTAGTTCATCTGCTATTTCATTTCCTTCTATTCCAGTATGTCCTGTAATCCACAGTAAGATGATCTCACCTAGTTCATTAAGTTTGCGTAGGCATTCCAATACCATTTGAGCACTGATTACACAAGAACTCAGTGGTTTAATGGTTGCTCGACTCCGACATTATGATAATCCTTTGCCTTCCATATCCTTTATCAAAATTGATCTGGGCACACTTTCCTATGGCGTGAATTTTCGCTTGAAAGATAATTATCTTTCGTAGTGTTGAGTTTCTAACCCATACACTTCTATTCCAGTTTCTTCTATAGCTTTCGAGCCTTTGTGTACCACTGAATGGTATTCTTACCAAGTCTGGTAATGGTATTTGGATCCCTTTCCTTCCTGTTGCTTTTTTAAATTGGATATCAATACTTTATTCATTTTATCCACGAATTATGGGTATCAGAATATTTTAATTTGGAAATCCACCCTTTACTTCTTAGACCTAGGTGATTTTGGTGTCTCAAATTAATATAACTCCCAGGAATATAACATCCCTCGGGCGAAAAATCATTATTAAAACCTCACACGACATCGTTTTCAATTGAAAAACATAAAACTTTGTTTTGCTATATTAAAAGTTACACATATAAATTGTTTCAGTGTCATTATTCCATTCAATATATTTACAGAGGCCTAAGCATGGCAACCGTTTAGTTACCGAGCGTGTAATACGTGTATATTTATACAACCCAGAGGGACTATCTTAAGAAGATCCTTTCTCTCTGTATCGGCCGTTCTTCGATTATTTGACCTTGAAAAAGTTAACTCTACACTTAATACGCAGGCAGCTGAGTATTTTAAATTTATATTTAAGGTCGTCAACTGGGAAACGACCAAGATATAAGCATCTGTGTAGAGTTGGACACTGATCTTTAATTGAGTTCCTTAAGAAGAAAATGGAACCATTTTATTTCGAAAAATCTAAATAATAAAAGATCAGAAACACTCAACTCTTTTTTATACAACTGATTCTATTATAGTTTGTATACGAATGTTCTGGGGTAATAAAATGTAAAGGACTCCGCATGTCTCTTATCCAAAATGGACCTCTGTTAATTTTTTCTGAATTTTGGATATGTTGTAGAACAAGTGCACATTTCAGTTATGGACTAGTTTGTGAGTTATAGGAAGTTGAAGTAGGACAGTAGCGACCTAATTATTACTCCAGATCAAAAGTATACAGATTCATATATTCGAAACTGTCCAATGTTAAATGAGTTCTGTTAGTTGTTATTTGACTGGAAAATGTCATTATTTATTTTATGTATCTTTCAACGACATTAAAAGGATTTATGTCACCGTTTCCTAATTATTTAATGTATAAATACGTAGGAATGACATGTTGATCAATTACGTTCAACTGGTTATTCTGGCCAAATCTGTTCAAAATCTGTCAGGCCTTATTGGGTTAAACCTACAGCTGCACCAAAAACACAATGTGAAGGGTTGTGAAGAACTTATTGAAGGAAATGGTGATAGGGTATATCAAAATCTAAGGGAAGAGATAACAAATGATAATGTTTCAATTAGTCACGGTTCAGACCTTTTGACTCCTGATGCTGACAATTTAAACTCAGAAAAATCAATTCCAAATCAGCCGTAACATGATTGAAATTGAATACACAGGTTGCACAGAGGAAAATTCTCAACATTCGTCGATCCACCCGAAAAAGGAAACCAGTAAAAAGATGACATTTTGAACATAAGAACGTGAGGAAGTGTCCAATATTACTATTTGTTAAATGAGTTCTGTTAGTTGTTATTTGACAGGAAAATGTCATTATTTATTTTATGTATCTTTCAACGACATTAAAAAGGATTTTTCGGCAACCGTCCGGAAAGTATTTCCCGGACGCTTTTTTTGTGAGAAAGTAGCACTTTTCCGGCCTAGTCCGGAAAAAACCTATTTCCCGGACTAGGCCGGGAAGTATTACATCGTTGCTGTCATTCAAACAAACTGAATCCCTTTAATATTAGCAATTGTTCGAATTTCAATATAAATATTAATAAAAACAAGAATTAGAATGTTAGTAATATGAGTAGATTCCACAAAGTAAGGGTCCAAACAGTAAATTCAATTAGAATGTTCCTAATTTTTTTCTAAAAATTAGTTTTTTTAGCGTAGTGTCATCATGACAAACATAAACATTCAAATCGACGCCATTTTTAGTCCATTTTGATATTACAAAGAAACGTGTTTTATTGATTTGTTATACCTACCACACGGTTGCCGAAAAAAAATGTACGCAACACGCCCGGAAACTGTTTTTTCGGACTCGCAGACTTCCAGGACTCGCCTACGGCTCGTCCTAGAATCTTGTCTACACGTACAAAAAAACAGTATTTTCCGGACTTGTTACGTAATATACTCTTATGTCACCGTTTCCTAATTATTTAATGTATGAATGCATAACAGTAACCATTATTTTCGTGCAAGAAACTCTAGAATAATGACTATTTTATATTTCATGTTAAATTTAACAGAACCGAGCAAAGTGATCTGAAAAAAAATATGTATAATGACTTGTTCTATCAATATCGTTAAGTGCTATCGGCGGTTACAATTTTGTGGTAGTAACTAGTTACTTCTCGAAATAACAGTAGAGCTCTAGTAACTGTATATGAAGTTTTTGTGAAGGCACTAAAGTTATGTTTCTTGTGGTTAAAAATACATTCTTTCTTATTTAGTGAAGCGAAAAAATGTGTTTTGCTAACACTACCAATAGAGTTGTAAATCGCAGTTTTTTCCAGATCCGTAACAGACGCAAATTATATTGTAATCCTCTAATGTGTTAACTTGACCAAGAATCTTAAATAATATAAATTTCATTGTTTGTATATAATTTTGTCACATCTGTTTATTAATACATAAATATAGAAGTAGATGTTTATTTAAACAATGATTTATATTTATACAGGGTGTCAATTTGAGAACGAACGGCATTTAATATTGCCTAAACTAATGACAGTATCCAAATTTGGTGAAACACCTGGCCTGACCCCCAGGGCACCCACCCCAGAAATTTTAAATGGCAACCCCTATTTCTTTTGCCATTTTTGAGTTCATGTCAGAGGAAAAGGCTTTCCAAAGTCAAAAGGTGAAGGTATTAAGGCTGATAATACCTTCTTGGCGTTGTGGAATGGCTGGAATCCATTGAGAAAGGCTAAGGATCAGTTAGGAGAAAGACAATCGGCTAAAAACTCATATGATATTTATTGTCATACCGATGGTTGAATGAAGGTTCGAGACAGTTTTCATGAGAGGATTTAAGCTGGTAGATAAATCAATCGAATTCATCCTGTCCTGACTCTCCGACACTTTAATTCATGAGAAAATCACTTTTGGTCCACTGCACGAGTCGAGGAAAACTGGCACTTTTTCCATGAGGACATTCATTCAAAGAAGACTACGTGTTGTGGGTGTAAATTTACTTTACAAAGGGTCAACAACAAGTAAAATAACTGGTAGGATTGATTTTATATGTCAAATTTTATGCTATACTTTTTCAATGACTCTAATGTTCGATTTCACCAACAATTTCCTAAACTTACGTAATAGGTACCTAAATCGAATTTAGGTATTATCTAACTTTAGGAAAAGGTTGGTGAAATCGAGCATAAATGTCATTTAGATAAAAAAGAAAACGAACATATTTCCCTGTGTTGAGCCAATTAAAATTTCTAAACAAAAATTTGTACAAAATCATCCCCATTTGACTGGACTATAAGTGTATGGAAAATATATATAGGTACATAAAATACTAATCTAACAAGCATTTGGTATGCCAACCATAAATAAAGTGGTTATACATGAAAAGCTAGCAAGATTTACGGATCTCGAGACTGATACTTATCGAATTTTCCGCTTTCCTATTACATTTCTCCATAAAACCCGTCCTAAGCAGTATATTATTATTCTCTCCAACTTTCCTTCTTTTCCATTATTCGAGAAAAATGAATTTTCCTAGTGGGAACATCTAAAACGCGAAATCATCGCTTAGTTGGAAAAAGTTTCTCGGGAGTGACTTTCCACCCCAGAGCGTTACGAAAAATTGATATTCAACGACAAGGAAAAGTAGAGATGAGTTAGCCCAAAGATTTATCGGTAAACTTTTGGAAAAAAATCTTATTTGGTTAATCTATGTTGAGAGTTGGAGAATTTTCGTTGGGGAGGAGTTAGGAGTACTTCAAATGAAATCAGAAAAAAATATCACTTATAAGTTTGTTGTCTAAGAGGGTTCGGGAATTGGTAAAACAGTATTTATGTTTGGGCCTTAAAGAGGATAGAAGTATCTAAAGAAGTTGAATATATCTGGAAGTGACACTTGATTCCAAACCGAATTGGAGGACACGCCTCGAAAATATTACTACCAGGGCAACTAGGCTTTTCTGGCAATGCAGGAGAGTAATTGGTAAAGCCTGGAGAATACGACTTGAAGTGGTTAACTGGCTTTACACTGGGATATGGCCAACGATCACCATATGGAACAATAGTCTGGTGGAGGAGGATAGAAGTGTCTCCAGCAGTGAATATATTAAATATTTAAATGAAATTTAAACAGAGTAATAATGGTCGATGATATTTGTGAGTTGAAGGTTACTTGACATTAAATCTTTATTGTTCATGGCAGTTATCAAATAAAGATGAATACCAAAATTATGGTAGTAAATTTTTTCGTAGGAACTATCCTCACTCACTTCAAATTGAAAATACATTTTTATGACTTGTTTTATATCCTGTAGAACATAAAATAGGAAGGATTATCATGCATCTTGTCCTGCTTGAACAACTATTTGTATGCCCAAATCATTGAAACAATGGTTCGTTCACCGTATAGTCCGGTTTTAACTTCCGCGTGTAAAGAATAAATTATGGCGTTTGCGATTTACATCTGTCGAAGATTTTAAAAATAAAATACGGTGAAAAACTAGAGAAACTCTTTAACTTTAAAAAAATAGTTTCAATAAATTCCGTTGCCGCTAAAAGTTCTGTCAGTTATTAAAACGTCCAGTAATGCCTGAAAGGAGTGCCGCAGACATGTTCGGTGTTCGCCCTGAAAATTCTGGCTTTATAGCATGTTAATAATTACAGACGACAAATGTTTTTGCCACTGTAGCTATTGTTACAACTATACCTTGAAGACCTTTTGGACACACTAAATGTGCTGCTATTATCGTAATTTATGAATACAGGATATTTTCAATAACCGAATATTTAATATTTCATTTATGGCCAGTTTGATAAATAATATATTCTTATGAATTTTAGTTAGATGTAAATTTTTAAATTAGTATTCTATATAGGCAAATATTGAAACGGAAATCCGCGTACTTTGAATATGTTTACTATTTAATATTAAAAAAAAATATCGTCCGACTGTCTGGCACCCATCTCTTAAGACATCATCTCAAAAGTGATACGGTAATGAATTAAACAAACATAATGATAAGGGTGTGCTTAGCAACAACTTTACGTAATTGGTAAATAAAAAATAATTTATACAGTAAGTAATGTCTCTCCTCCTTCTGCCAGTTTCTTTTTCTCATTCTCTCTTTCCATCTTTCCCAATCCTTATCTGCTCCATATCTCCAAAATATTGCTCTTTTTTTCGGGTCGAGATGGGAAACTCATGTTCGACCCAAACAGTGTTGGACTCATCCCCAAGGGGATGCCTACCAACCAAACCCACCACAAACTCGCCGTTACCCCCGCCTCGCAATCACTACCCTAGCACACTTCGAGACGGGCGGCGGTCCCTCGCACACTCTCCGCTCACACCGTCGTCTTCTCCCTTAATTTCACTCCTACCTCTCATGCCATATCGAGTCCTTCTCTAACCATGCTTTCTACTAAGCCACTCACCTCCATCCATTCCTCCTCCCCCCTCAACATTATCTCCACCGTGTTCTCCCAATACACCGCCTTCCCTTGTTTCCTCTCCAACTTCTTCAGCACTTCCAAGTTCCTGCAGCATCTAAACACATGCCCTACATCCTCCACTTCACACCTCTCGCACACTCTAGTCTCTCTTTTCCCAATCTTGTGGAGGTACCCTACTCTCGACCCATGTCCAGTGAGCACCTGTGTCAATAAGTAGTTCACCTTCCCGAATTTTCGGTCCATCCAATCTCTCCTATTCCCAATCGCTCCTTTTAGCGCGCCCTCATACTCATCCCACCTTCTCTTCTTCCTCCATCCATTCCTGTACTTCCTCTCTGGTCGCACTCCTCTAGCGTTTATTCCTGGCTCTAGCCATCACGTCCAAAGGATAGGTCCTTGCCAGCACCGCTGCTGCCAGTCCACCCACTGTCCTGTACCCCTGCACCACCCTTAGCACTATCCTTCTCTGCACCCGCAGGTGTAGCCTAACACTCGCATTCACTACCGCTCTTTTACCCCACACCTCCGCACCGTACAGCATAATCTGCTCTACCGTCCTACCGATTATCCTCCTCTTCCACTCTCCCGGCCCTTTCACATTACACATCAATTCTCTGTCGCCCTCAACATGTGTGTTCTGAAGAATAATTGGCTATCCAACCACACCCCTAGGTATTTCACAGACTCCTCCATACGAATTCTCCTTCCCTTCACCATCACCCCCACTTCCCTCGTCTTGCTCCTTCACTAGCAACCCCACCGTCTTATCTTCAGTCACTTCTACTCCGCATCGCTCTATCTTCTCCACAATCTTCCTACACATTCTCTCATTAGAAGGTTGAAATATTACATTAATATGAGTAAGAAGGTCGACAGGTACGAAGTCAAGTTCAGAGCGTGAAATAAACATCTTCTTAGCCACTTTTCAGAATGCGCATGCGAATAGTCCCTGAACTGGTTCGGATTGTGACCCGGGAACAAAGCTATTGTGTGACAGTTACCAGACGGCTCGAGAGGAGTGGGGGACTCGACCTTGAGCGTCCAAACAGCCGGTATTTTCAGTCGCTATGTTGCGTTGGAAGAATGAGCAGCGTGCTTTCGCCGTAAAGGCATTTTACAAAAATGTTGATAGTGCTGTTGGTGCTCAACGTAGAGCTCGGTCTTAGTGACCGAACCCCAAAAAAGATCCTGAGTTTCATCCATTTAAGTTACAGGTAGACCTCAAACCTCAACACTACGTTAGCCGAGTACGCTTTTGTCAACAGCTGTTGAATTTAATTGATCAAGATGGACAGCAGGCCCATAATTTATGGATAAGTGATGAGGCTCACTTCCATCTTTGTGGGTATGTCAATAAACAAAACTTTCGGGTTTGGAGTGACAATAACCCTCTTCATTCACAAAAGGTAACTGTGTGGTGCGCAATGCCCTCTCTAGGTGTGGTTGGTACGTACTTTTTCGAAAGTGAAAACGGTAACACTGTAACAGTGAACTCTGAACGGTATACTGAGATGCTGGTGAACTTTGCATTTCCTGCTCTTGAGAAAGAATGCTGCGATCTTTCGAAAGCGGCAATTTTACTTTACGCTCGAAAAACACACATAATTTTTTCTACGGACGCTCTTTAAAATTATCTTAGGTTATAATAGGAGTGCTAGAATAATCGTCATTTTCGCTATTCATCATGATTAACCTTAAAAAGATCTACTGACTAGGGATGTTAAAAAATAATCGATTTTTATATTATACCATTTTTCAAAATTATTGACCATTTTTGACAATTGTTGGCAATTATGGACCATTTTTCCAAATTTTTGACCATTTTTGACAATTATTGACCATTTTTGACCATATTTCATAATTTTTGACCATTTTTCAAAATTATTGACAATTTTTGATAGTTTTTGACAATTATCGACCATTTTTCAAAATTTTAGCAATTTTTGACAATTATTGACCAATTTTGACAGTTTTTAAAAATAATTGACAATTATTGACCATTTTTGATAATAATTGACAAGTATGGACCATTTTTCCAAATTTTTGACCAGTTTTGACAATTATTGACAATTGTTGGCAATTATGGACCATTTTTCCAAATTTTTGACCATTTTTGACAATTATTGACCATTTTTGACCATATTTCATAATTTTTGACCATTTTTCAAAATTATTGACAATTTTTGATAGTTTTTGACAATTATCGACCATTTTTCAAAATTTTAGCAATTTTTGACAATTATTGACCAATTTTGACAGTTTTTAAAAATAATTGACAATTATTGACCATTTTTGATAATAATTGACAAGTATGGACCATTTTTCCAAATTTTTGACCAGTTTTGACAATTATTGACAATTGTTGGCAATTATGGACCATTTTTCCAAATTTTTGACCATATTTCAAAATTTTTGACAATTTTTCAAAAACTTTAACAATTTTTGACAATTATCAACTATTTTTCAAAATTATGATAATTTTTAACAATAATTGTCCATTTTTGACAGTTTTTGACCATTTTTGAAAATTATTGGCCATTTTTGACAATTTTTGAAAATGTTTGACCATTTTTCAAAATTATTGATAGTTTTTGACAATTATCGACCATTTTTCAAAATTTTAACAAATTTGGACAATTATTGACCAATTTTGACAGTAATTGTCCAATTTTGACAGTTTTTAAAAATAATTGACAAATATTGACAATTTTTGATAATTATTGGCAATTGTTGACAAGTATGGACCATTTTTCCAAATTTTTGACCATTTTTGACAAATATTAACAATTGTTGGCAATTATGGACCATTTTTCCAAATTTTTGACCATTTTTGACAATTTTTGACCATTTTTGACAATTATTGACCATTTTTGACAATTATTGACCATTTTTGACAATTATTGACCATTTTTGACAATTATCAACTATTTTTCAAAATTATGATAATTTTTAACAATAATTGTCCATTTTTGACAGTTTTTGACCATTTTTGACAATTATTGGCCATTTTTGACAATTTTTGACCATTATTGACCATATTTCAAAAACTTTAACAATTTTTGACAATTATCAACTATTTTTCAAAATTCTGACAATTTTTAACAATAATTGTCCATTTTTGACAATTTTTGATAGTTTTTGACAATTTTTCAAAATTATTGACTATTTTTGATAGTTTTTGACAATTATCGACCATTTTTCAAAATTTTAACAATTATTGACCAATTTTGATAATAATTGTCCATTTTTGACAGATTTTGACCATTTTTGATAGTTTTTGACAATTATTGACCATTTACGAAAAATTTTGACCATTTTTCAAAAAAATTTAAAATTTTTTGACAATTGACCATTTTTGAAAATGTTTGACCATTTTTCATTTTTTTTTCAACTTTTTGACAATTATCGACAATTTTTTAAAATTTTAACAATTTTTGACAATTATTGACCATTTTTGACAATTATCAACTATTTTTCAAAATTTTGACAATTTTTAACAATTTTGAGAGTTTTTGACAATTTTTCAAAATTATTGACCATTTTTGATAGTTTTTGACAATTATCGACCATTTTTCAAAAAAAATTTAAAATTTTTGACAATTGACCATTTTTGAAAATGTTAGTCCATTTTTTTTCATTTTTTTTCAACTTTTCGATAATTATCGACCATTTTTCAAGAATTTTAAAAAATATTTGACCATTTTTCAAAATTATTGACCATAGTTGATAGTTTTTGACAATTATCGACAATTTTTCAAAATTTCAACAATTTTTGACAATTATTGACCAATTTTGACAATTATCGACAATTTTTCAAACTTTTAACAATTTTTGACAATCATTGACCAATTTTGATATTTATTAACAATTGTTAACAATTATGGACCATTTTTCCAAATTTTTGACCATTTTTGACAATTATCAACTATTTTTCAAAATTTTGACAATTTTTAACAATAATTGTCCATTTTTGATAATTTTTCAAAATTATTGACTATTTTTGATAGTTTTTGACAATTATCGACAACTTTTCAAAAATTTTAACAATTTTTGACAATAATTGTCCATTTTGACAGTTTTTGAAAAATTTTGACCATTTTTGATAGTTTTTGACAATTATTGACCATTTTTCAAAAAAAAAGTTAAAATTTTTGACAATTGACCATTTTTGAAAATGTTTGACCATTTTTCAAATTTTTTAAAAAGTTTTTGACAATTATCGACCATTTTTGACAATAATTGACTAATTAATTATTGACCATATTTCAAAATTTTTGACAATTTTCATATAATTTTATTTGATTTTTAATCTGATAAATTGTTAAATATTCACCAATTGAGTTAATTCGGAGGGCGTGGTTTGATTAAACAAGCGAGCGAAAAAGATTCCTTTTTTGCGCTAGAGCGTAAAGTAACAATCCTCGGCATTTGTCGACTTTACGATTTCATTTGAATATAGTAATTAGTCATTTTACGCACGACTGTAGAAAAAAAGGATTTTTGTCCTTAAATGTCCAAGTTACAGCTGATGGAAACTTAAAAATACGTGATTTATTGGTACGATGGCCTGGATCAACCCACGATGCCAATATTTTTGATAACTCTAGAATAAAAGCAAGGTGTGAAAATAATGAATTTTCAGATTCGGTTTTATTAGGTGATAGTGCCTATCCCCATATGACACCTATAAACAATCCACAGAATCAAGCTGAACAGCGATATAATGAATCTCATATGCGAGATAGAAACTAGAAGAATAGATTTAATATTTTGTCTTGTGGAATTCGTTCCAATCTGCATTTAACCCAGCAAATTGTAGTGGCAACGGCGATCATTCATAATATGGCTTCTAAAAGGGATGATATTCCATATGAATATGAGGATTATAATGAAGATGTCGTTTAAAAAATAACACGGTCACCTATATAAACTTGACTATTAGTATTTGACTGGATTACAAATACACAATTTAAATTAACATTTAAGCAAACAACAAATGCGACAAATATGTTTTCTTAGAACGCGTGATGCATAATGTATTATGAGCAATTTACCACAACTTTACCGGAAATTGTTTACACATTCTCCTCGGATGGATTCTTTGAAATAATTCTCCTTTTTATAAACGACGCAAACGTTAAAAAAATTGAATGAATAACTGACATAAAAAAAACTCTAAAGTATAATAAAATTTACAAAAAAATATCAATAAAGTCTGTTCATACACTGGTGAAGTGACTAACTACAAGTATTGCAGATTGAAATCTAATTTGTGCTGCAGCGAAGGGCGAAGAAAAACCATAAAGGACCTAGGTATGGCTTATATAAAGCTTAGTAATAAATAGTGGCAGTGTCGGCTCGTGGTAAACATTTTAAGGTGTTCTGCAATTTTTGAAAAAAAGTGTACCTTGTAAGGGGGTTGTCTCCCATCGATTTTATCGTACTTTCTCCGCCTTCCGTGTTGAAATATTGGATCTTATTCTTACCCAACTACAGTGCACTGTCACTGCAAATTTATCACTTCTAAATATATTTGAATGGTAATGGTATTAGGGTTCTATTGTCATCGCTACCTGCGGTTCACTATACAGGAAGAATCTAGGGAAAGTTGCTAACTGAACACTTATTTACATGAAGAAGCGCTTACAATTCTGTTTAATTCTTTGAATCACCTTGAAGTGTTTCAGACACGTTTTTGAATTTATAATGAGCTCTTCCGCTATCAATATGATAAACATACACTATAGTTTATTTTGTTACCATTTTGGTGATTTTGTTCAATTTTCAAAATACTTTTCTTTTCTGGTTGTTTATGTATGTAATAAAAATTATAACAAAATTGTGCGTTTTATTTTGAAATTAAATTTTGGGGGAAATTATTAATGTAAAAAATGTTTAAATGGCCTAAAACATCAAAAACATTGTTATATTAATATTTTTGTAAACCTGAAAGGTTAATCAAAATACTAGATTTTTAATTTTTGGTCCTGGTAGGCCTCAATATGTAATTCTACTCCACCCGTTTAAAGGAGGGTTAAAGTATATTGGTTACTACTTTGCAAAAATTAATTTAAATTTTTTTTAAACCGAATATTTTGGGAGTTTTTGTTTCTCATCACAAATATATTGTACTTCTAGTTGTGTATTAGGTGTTAATGGGATTTATCTGGCTGTTTTAATCTGTATGCTCGTAAGTGTCTAATTTCAAAATTTTGACTGGTTTGACCAATATAGACAGCATTACATTCTAGACATTTAAGTTTATATACCCCAGATTTATGGACAGTTTAGAAAGAAAAATCTTCGAATGTAACATTTCAAAAAATATCTAACATAACATATTTTTGTTGAGTTTAATTGGAAGGGGGTAAGCGGTTTTTTGCATTTTTTTAACTGAATGCATAATATCTCAAGAATATTGTGTCAAAATTTCAAGTCGATTGGAGTAAAATGGACGAAGTTAGGAGTATAGGTATACCTGTCGGGTTTTTACACCTACCCGACCCGAGCGCGCTGTTGTTACCTGGCAGATGTTTCCCTTTCTATATAATACCTAATGTTACCCGCCATTTTTATTTATAGAAATTTCAACGTAAGTACAAACGTGCTTATACCTGTACTGTATATTTTGTCAGTGTAGAGTTGTAGAGCATCGTTTCTCAACCATGTTTTTGTGGCGACCCACGAAAGAGCCAAAAAGTTAAGTAAAAAGTATTGCGACCCCGTCACTATTTTGTTGGAAATAGATTAATAATAATAAAAATGGAACTGGCAACCCTAGCGAGAACGAGCTTCATTTTTAAGGAAGTAGTATAGGCCAGGGAAGCAAGTAGATACATACTAGTGATGAGCGATATCGTGACTTTTTAATCACGTTGTGAAATGATAATATATAATAATATCTTTTTCCACCCCCCAAAAAGTGTTTTTTACCGCAAAAACGATATAACTCGAAAAACTTCCAATATATTAATTTGAAATTTTATTTCATGGTTTGTGGCTATGAAAACTACCTTCTACCAAATTTTCATCAAAATCGAACATTTTTTAACGAAACTAAAAATAAAAAACGAAAAATGCAGTTTTTTGCGTTTTTCGAGCTAATTTTAAGGTTATGTGAAAAAGACACTGATGAAAAAGTTGTAGATTTTTCCAAGATCTACAACTTTTATAATCAACTTTTTTTCCTATAACCTCAACTTTGACCGGAAATCGCAATAATGTCTTTTTCCACCCCCCAAAAAGTGTTTTTTACCGATAAAACGTTATAACTCGAAAAACTTCCAATATATTAATTTGAAATTTTATTTCATGGTTTGTGACTATGAAAACTACCTTCTACCAAATTTTCATCAAAATCGAACATTTTTTAACGAAACTAAAAATAAAAAACGAAAAATGCAGTTTTTTGCGTTTTTCGAGCTAATTTTAAGGTTATGTGAAAAAGACACTGATGAAAAAGTTGTAGATTTTTCCAAGATCTACAACTTTTATAATCAACTTTTTTTCCTATAACCTCAACTTTGACCGGAAATCGCAATAATGTCTTTTTCCACCCCCCAAAAAGTGTTTTTTACCGATAAAACGTTATAACTCGAAAAACTTCCAATATATTAATTTGAAATTTTATTTCATGGTTTGTGACTATGAAAACTACCTTCTACCAAATTTTCATCAAAATCGAACATTTTTTAACGAAACTAAAAATAAAAAACGAAAAACGCAGTTTTTTGCGTTTTTCGAGCTAATTTTGAGGTTATGTGAAAAAGTCACTGATGAAAAAGTTGACGATTTTTCAAGATCTACAACTTTCATAATCAACTTTTTTTCCTAGAACCTCAACTTTGACCGGAAATCGCAATAATGTCTTTTTCCACCCCCCAAAAAGTGTTTTTTACCGATAAAACGTTATAACTCGAAAAACTTCCAATATATTAATTTGAAATTTTATTTCATGGTTTGTGACTATGAAAACTACCTTCTACCAAATTTTCATCAAAATCGAACATTTTTTAACGAAACTAAAAATAAAAAACGAAAAACGCAGTTTTTTGCGTTTTTCGAGCTAATTTTGAGGTTATGTGAAAAAGTCACTGATGAAAAAGTTGACGATTTTTCAAGATCTACAACTTTCATAATCAACTTTTTTTCCTAGAACCTCAACTTTGGCCGTCTTTTTCAAACCCCCAAAAAGTGTTTTTACCGAAAAAACGTTATAACTCGAAAAACTTCCAATATATTAATTGAATTTAAATTAATGAAATTTTTTTTTCATGGTTTGTGACTCTGAAAACTTATACCAGATTTTTTAGTGTTCAAAACTTTAAAGCGTTTTCCCCACAACTCACGTTTTCAAAGTCGGTGCCTCTCATAACTTCAAAACTACTACAACACCTATCCTTTTGAAATTTTGAACACTATTTCTGTACATAATTTACGAGGTAATGCTGGAGAGTTTTTTTCAAATTTTTTAATAACAAATTAGCCGATTTTATTCGCAAAAAATCGCGTTTTTCTCTTTAAAGTGTTCCAAAAAAGTGAAAAATTGAAATTTCGCAAAACCCTCCCAGCGTTACCCGGGGAAAACTATTATCTAACGAATGAACTTTGATTTTTTGATTTCAGATGATCCAGCACCAAGTTATGAGGGGCACCGCAATTCTACTATTTTCCGAATAATTGCTGCCATTACCGTATTTTTCCATATTTCTTCGTGAAAATTTTACACAATATTCTTCGAATGTCATACTTTAATGTACCATTGGTTTTAATGAAGAGATCTTAACTGTGCCGTCACAAAAAATTCACAAAAACATGCCTTTTTTGTAAAAATTAACCTTTCCCCACCCCCCTTAACACATCATTGTTAAATAATATATTTATATTTAATAATAAATCAGTACTTACCTCTATTTCTAAATCTGTATGTGGTACGGCACCGTTCGTTGTGGTCTTGATATCCGCATCGCCGATTTTGACTACTCTTCCTTCTCCTTCTCCAATGGCCTCTACTTCGCCTTTTGTTGGAGTATTTGTAATATCTACTGATCTCTTTGACTGCTTCGCACCCATTTTGTGTAACGGTTACTTACTTAATTACTGCAACAAAAAGAAAACAGTGCACTACTATTGTTTTTCAAATTATCTACTATTTCAAGCAAAATACGATGGAAAATGAAAAAAAAAACCAAAAGTCGTCAGAGCAAGGAGATTTTATTTATCCACCTATTAGGTGATAAAATTAATTTTTGATAAGAAATATTTTTATATTGTTTCTGAGGTTGGTTTTATTAATAAGTATTACTAACACCTCGAGTCATGCGATTACTTTTTTCGCGGTATGTTAGTGTATGGGAAAATACACATTGAATTCTATTTTATTTGAAGATTACATAATTTATCTTCGAGAAATATCATAATAGAGCTTGTTTAAATTCCAATATTAAATTTAAACAGAAAAAGATTATTTCTCTTTCCAACTCATCACCATCCTTGTAACATGTCTATCGACCTGTTTCGATTTTACAGAATAAATCCTTTTAATTATCGCTCGTCGTCACTAGCCACTTCCAATTATAGTTCTGTGATTCCAAATTCTTCAACCCTGACCGTAAGACAATTGACGTCTGCCAACGGACGCTTCCATTTTTTGCACAACGCCACGTGAAACACCCCTTTCTGTTATCGACCGCCTAAGGGTACAGATCATCTTTCGCTATCTTTCATATCTTAAGTACCTATCTTATGAATTTTGCTGTGGTAAGTTCAAAATCATAATTTATAATTAATAAGCTTCTTCTAAAGTACTGTCTGATATAATTTTCGTACGCATTCTTTATTTTTTTACAGAGATAGACGAAATTAAATTCAACACGTGGTCATAAACTGTTCTTTTATACTAATATGGTAGTTTTAAGCCAAATATTCTTTTATAATTCACTGTTTTACTTTTATACAAACATTTTCAAGCTTTTTCAGTTGCGAAATAACTCTTTTAATTATAAAATAACATTTTTATAAATTACTGTTAATTACCTATAAAATATTCTTTCGTAACGCCAGTGCCGGTTTCATATATTTCCTAAGCACGATATTTTTTCATATAACTAAATAAATAACTTTTTGCTATGATTAGCTTCTCTCGGATCATTAGTATATTTTTTTAATTTAGCCGATAATTGCTATTTTTACTGTTTTAACATGGAACATATAATGTTGGAAAGCTTTCAGTAAATTAAATAAATTTTTTGACTTTCAAATAACTGCCTTCCTTTTCTTTAACCTGAAAAGCTGACCAACATAATGTGCCATTACATTCAATTTCCTATAAATCCCTGATCCACCTGTACTTCTAGGTAAGCACAGCCCCTAGGCAAGAATTTAACCCGAGAATATAACCCTAGGCTAGAATATAACGCCGAGGATATAAACCCAAGAATATAACCCTAGGCTAGGATATAACCCAAGAATATAGCCTAGGATACAACCCGAGGATATAAAGCCAAGGATAGAACCCCAAAATACCGCCCTAGAACAGAACACATCAGTTCAGATCAAGACCTGACTTCTTCTCCAGGAAACCACTTCATCTAAGCTAAGTACCTATAAAAGTACAAATTCCTCTATTAAATTCCGTTGTTCATTTCCTGTGGCAGAATAAATTTGTTTTAACTCGTATCTTTCATTTTTTTAAATCCTCAACTATAAAAGTTGAGGGAGATATCGCCCGGGGTGATTTTTAGTAACTTTTTTATTATTAACTTATTTAAATTTTACAAGGCGTTTCTACCTTTTCCGCCTTAGTTTTTAGTCCTGTTTATCGCCAAAAAGGTAGTGGCGCCCTCAACTTTTACAACCTTCCTGTAGCACTTGTGCAGCATAAACTTGGGGTCGAATCACCCTTGAGAGGAGTCTCTAGCCGGAGCCCTTCGAGCTGGTGCCCTTTGTGGGGTACAGACATTTACCGTTACAACCTTTTTGCTACCACTTTCTTCAGTTACACTCTTTCACATTCCAACTACTTATTCCCACTCTCCAAATAATAACACATGCCCCTGTCGCATACCTCAAGTGTGAAATAAAAAACACTTCTCGACGAAACATTCCTCATCCCTCTCCCTCTCATATTTATTCGTATATTTTCTCCAAACAAATACGTTCTAAGAATATGCAATTTGCTAGAATGATCTATTCGCTACCTTCACTCTCTCGCCAGCCACTTGATCAACGAACAGAAGAAAGAAGCCGCCGCCAGAAAAAAAGCCGACGAAAAAATAATGGACGAAGCCATCATTGGAAACAAAACACACACACCGACCACCACCCGTCATCCTCAGGAGTATCCACCACTGGAGCTCCGTGAGAAAAGACATACACAGGATGGGGATAAAGACAAGGTACATCACTATCCGAGAAAGACTCGGGAGTAAAAACCCCTTGTGAAGAACCCGATGACTACGGGAACCTAACGAGGTACCTGAGAGAAGAGAGGAAGGAAGTGGAGTGGTATACGTATATGCCACGTGAAGAAAAAAAAGCGAGGATTGTCAAACTGCGAAGACACCGAAGAGATAAAAGAAGAAATCGAGAAAGAAGGAGTCAAGATAGAAAAAGTCAGCCAACTCCACTCCAGATTTGGTGAGAGGAAACCACTACCCATCTACATGGTAGAACTAGAAGTAGAAGAGAAGGAAAAAATACAACACATACAAAACGTAAGGATCAGATGGGAAGAACAAAGAATAGGAAATGGGCCGACGCAGTGTTACAACTGCCAAGGATACCACCACGGACAGACGGCATGCAGAGGACCACACAGATCGATCGAATGCCCAAGACCGAAGAACAAGCCAGTCACCTGCGCAAACTGCCAGGGAGAACTACAGAGGATGACCACAGGCCCCAAACAACCTGAAGACAAGCAAAACATTCCCAAAACAACAAAGCCAGGAGTCAGCTACGCAAACAAAACGACGAAGACAACAACACCGACGAAGCAACAGATTCTCGAGCAAGTGACGAGGTTATTAGCTCAGCTCGACCCCAGCCAGCAGCCAGCAGCCATTTGGCTAGGGACGAGCTGTAAGCGAAAAACGACGATGAGTCCCATCGAATAAGATGGAGGATGTGGTGGAAGTCCTCCCCAGAGAGATGTATCTCGGTTAGAGAGATGCATCCTGGGAGGGTCGGGCTCATCTAGCACTGTGTGTGTGTCAAATTCAACCACTTTATTTACCGGCAAAAACGAAAAGTTTTCCTAGATGTAAACAAATGAAGCGAGGCGTACGGGAGAACATGTAGCATGAAGGGAGTATTCCACAGAACTGACGGACACGATTCGAGGACTCCCCGTGAATAGGAAAGTTATTGATACATTATAAGGAAACGTATAGTAAGCGCCAAACGTGATGGCGAGCGATCGCGCAGGTATAGACTCTCCCAAACAAGTTACTATTGGATTACGATAAGCCCATTGCCTGTCATTGGAGGACAACTAATGATACGCCTCTGTACAGAGCATTTATATGTCTTGCAAGAGCTGTACTGGGAGGTAACATTGAAAATGAGTTTGTGCGCATGGGGGCGGGCTCGCCATCACGTTTGGCGCTTACTGTACCTTATTTTACCTATAAGAGGGTGAAATTATAAACCCTTACTTTATTCAATTTTTTTACCCTAGATGTTTGTTGTTTGCTAGTTTTGCCATTAAAATTCTAACGTTTTTGATGGAATTAACGACACTTGGATAACGGAATCTTGAAGCATCAAAATAGTTGTTGTGACCGCAATTTAATTATAACGCCCAATTGTTGTTGTTACTGTTAAGTTTTTTGACTTTGTTTATTGTCTTGTTAATTGTACCAAATAGTTGTGTGTGATCTTTTATAATATTTTAATGAGACAAATGCTTTTTCTTATAATAAGTAGTTCCCAAGAACTATGTTTTAGAGATGCCGCTAATTTAATTAGTACCGTTAGACTAACTGACTTATCGATTAATCTTTCATTTAGAGATGTTAAATACTGGATTACTAAATGAATCGATAAATCAACAGTTGGACCTGCCTTTGTGTTTTAAACGATTTCAAGCTGTCTCTTGAAAAAAAAAACATAGTACCGTATCCATCAAAATAAACAGTACTGAAAGGTAATTAGTTAGTTGGTGTGCTTACGACTTACAATGTTCCGCAACGGTTAAATTTTTTATTAAAAATGGTTTTACACGTGAGAAATTCATAGAGATAAAATAGAATAGACAAAAAGAATTAAATACTATTGGCGAGTCTATCACTATCATTGTACGATGCGCATGTCCAAGTTTTGACGTTTCAAATGTCACCTTTCGTGAATGTTGAAGTTTCGAACAAATTTTTGTTCGTTTCGGAGTTACAGGTCTCTATAAATTCGAAATAAAAACTTATGTTTATACATCATAATAAGGCATGTTTTTTATTCACCGGTAGATCCACCAATTCACCAACTGCGTTTTTATATTCATTGGTGGATTTCAGATTGAACAAATGACGCGTTCATTTATTACTGTTGCATCAACCAAAATTGCAAACCACTCCACCGCTGTAACGAGGTGGTGGATAAATTTGGTGGTTTACAAAATGACAGCTCAACCTCAAAAAAGTAAAAATTTGAAGCGGATATAGCAAATTATTAAAGAAATGGACGAATAAATAGAAATCAATTTAGAATGTGATAATAAAGTATTGACTGCACTCAGCGTCAGAAACTGAAGAAATTTCAAGTGGTATCGATTGTCATTTGTCAGATAATGATGAATGCTGTAAACAACAACTGCGTTTTTTTATGTGCCACTGGTGACTCTAACATGTCGGTGCAGCGGAGACTGACGTCAGTCAACCAATGGTAAATCAATGATGTAAAAAAAAACGTGCCTATACTAAACATTGGAACAGTACAAAATTTTAGTGATTGATTACGTAAAGTTAACGCAAATAGAGAACGTCCGGTTGCTTGGCAACTAATCACATGTGTAAGTCTCAGAGGTGCCCAGTTAGTGATGAGCGATATCGTGATTTTTTAATCGCGTTGTGAAATGATATCGTGATTTTTTAATAACAGTTATTTTAAAACGTGACGTGATCACGACATTTGATATTTTGTTTTGAAAATACGATAGGAAAAATTGCATCTATTTTCATTTCGTAAAATATCGATCGACAAAATTCGATCTGTTTGACAAATTTTAGTCGAATGAGAGCGATGGAGGTCAATATTATGTTCGATTTTGAATATTTCGAACCATTCATTCAATTCATAATCGTTTTCGCTAACTGTGATCACGTCAAGCTTATAGGAACTGTGACTGACTGTGATTTGTTCGTATCAATGAAAAAGTAACAGTTCGTGAAATATCTCTCATCACTACGCCAGTAAACATCGTTTCTAGAAGAAAGCTTATTCTTGTCGAGTGACGGGTTGTTCCTAATTGAATGAAAAGCTTTTATGTATTCTGGTAAGAGCTCGTTCCCACTTATCGGATATCGGATCCGTATACAAATCGGAGGATCCAGTGGCAGAGCAGGGATGTTAAAAAATAATCGATTTTTATTTGAATCTATCATTATTTTCTTATAATCGATTTTTTATTATCAGTTTTTATGGCAATATTAAACAATTTTAGTAAATCGATTATATAAATTAAGTGTTTAAATCGATTTTCAGACACTATGACTATTTTTCAAAATTTTGACAACTTTTAACAATTATTGACCATTTTTCAAAATTTTGTTCATATTTCAAAATTTTTGACCATATTTCAAATATTTTAACTATTTTTGATAATTTTTGACCATTTTTGACAATTTTTCAAAAAAATTTGACCATTTTTCAAAATTTTTAGAATCATTGACCATTTTTGACTATTTTTCAAAAAATGACAATTATTGAGGGTTTTTCAAATTTTTTACTATTTTGACAATTATTGACCATTTTTGGCCATATTTCAAAGTTTTTGACTATTTTTGACCATTTTTGACAATCTTTCAAAATTTTGACAATTATTGACTATATTTCAAAGTTTTTGACTATTTTTGATCATTATTGACCATTTTTGACAATTTTTCAAAATTTTGACAATTATTGACCATATTTCAAAGTTTTTGACTATTTTTGACCATTTTTGACAATTTTTCAAAATTTTGACAATTATTGACCATTTTTGACACTATTTCAAAGTTTTTGACTATTTTTGATAATTATTGACCGTTTTTGACAATTTTTCAAAATTTTTGACAATTATTGACTATTTTTCAAAATTTTGACAATTATTGATCATATATCAAAATTTTTGACAATTATTGACCATATTTCAAATTTTTTTACTATTTTTGATAATTATTGACCATTTTTGACAATTTTTCAAAAATTTGATAATTTTTTACCATTTTTTCAAAATGTTTACAATTATTGACCATTTTTGACCATATTTCAAAGTTTTCGACTATTTTTGATAATTATTGACCATTTATGAGAATTTTTCAAAAATTTTGATAATTTTCGACCATTTTTCAAAATTTTGACAATTATTGACCATTTTTGACATATTATTGACAATTTTTCAAAAAATTGTGCTAATTTTTGACCATTTTTCAAATTTTTTTGACCATATTTCAAAATTTTGACAATCATTGACCATTTTTGACAATTATTGACTGTTTTTCAAAATTTTGACAATTTTTCTTATAATTTTATTTGATTTTTAATCTGATAAATATTGTTAATATCAATCTGTTAGGTTTATTATTGGAATGGAGTTGAGAAAGACTATATATACGCGGGTTTTTGAATGAGTTGAGAAGTTAGTGAAACGAAGACAAAGAGTTAGTTCACAGACAGCTTAAAGAAGTTCTTAGTAATCGGACAGTGAATGAAATAGTGAAGATAAATAGTGTAATATTCGAGTGGTAAAAATATTAGACATTAAGTAGAGTGTGTATATAAATTAAGTTTATTAAATAAATCAATAGATAGTAACTAGCCATAGTGTCTAATTTTATCCCTCAAGTAAAAACTATTTAAATAAATAACAAAAACATTACAATATGGTCAAAATAACGAATGTTTTTATTCTATAAATACTAGTCAACAAAATTACCGAACCATAGCAAAAACATGCTTTTACATAACACGTCTGAATAATATAATAATAGAAATTAAATACATTATCATTAACACTTACGGAAAAATATATTAAGGATCTAATTAAGTGAATGATAACATTTATTTTAATATGATTATAAATTAATGTAATCATAACTAATGTAAGTCAGCACGAAATAATGTTCTTCCTTCAATGATTAAACAAATAATGCTGTTATAAAAGATAACCTTATATTTTTTCTCTATAAAAATGTTCAAAGAAAAGTTTCTTGTGTATTAGAATACATTTTAAAACAACAGTTTCTCCAAGAAGACATATTATTATTAAAATCTACATCTATTGTAAGTATATTATAAAAACAAATTTTATTTATAATTTTAATCATTGCACTTTTTAATTTTTCACAATTTTGTATGTTGTTTTTTTTAATAAAGCAAAATAAAGAATATTTGTTTGTGACTTTTTTTAAATAATTATTATCTCTATTTTTGGCTTTTTATATAACTCTTTGATATTTAGGATTCTTTTTTGTAATTTATTAAATACTACTACCAACCATACTTCAGTCTATACTTTTATCTAATAGAAAACATCCAAATATATAAATTTATCCCAATACAAAATTATTTACCGTAATAATGAAAAGACCCATCCCTACTCTGCAATACCCTTAAACTGACTGCACGACACTGGCCACCGGCTTATCATATCAATGAATCCTTAACCATTGTGCCGAATTTTACGACCCTATTGTATTTGAGGCGATACAGGACGTAATGTTATTACAGGACGATGTAATTTTGGTAAAACCGACCTGTTTTATCATTTTATTCCACATAGAAAAAAATGAAAGACTCACCCTACATATATAGTACTTTTGAATAAATAAAGAGGCACTTTGCTCCTACAGAAAAAGAAATATAGTATAGACTGGATTCTGTTGGATAAACATAAGACAAAAGATTCTGATTTATAATAGTCTTGTCTATGAAGATATGAAAATTAGGTAATAGAAGATATACTGGTAATTAAATAACGGTAAATAACGGTCAAAGATGACCATCAATGACAATTTTACATGACGAATTGAACATGAAGAAAGTATGTGCAAAGTTGGTATCAAAAAAATTTTCCCCTGACCAGAAGCTCGTCCGTCAAACAAATCTGCTCAGATTTTCTCGAGGGCTTAGATGAAGAGCCTGAATTGATGGAAAATCGTTACTTGCGATGAAACCTGCATATTCCGTTACAATATTGAAACTAAGCAGCAATCTTATGGATTGGAAAACTCCTGAATCTCCAAGGATGAAAAAAGCTAGGCAAGGTGATGACTGAATGGGTTCCATAGAATCAAACTGAAAACCAAACTTACTATTTGCAAGTTTTGGCAACACTGCGAGAGCGAGTTCGTAAAAAAAGGTGAGCGGTCGACGAACCGCCGACAGAAGCTTGCCTCTTATGCACAATTGAATTCGAGGTTGGGAAAACCATCAATAAAAATACGCGCAATAGAATGCAAGAACATCATTATCTTCACCTCTAAAAGGAATGTGCAACAAAACAATTTCTCGTCGATAGTCATTGAAAATATCGTAATTGCGATATCTTATGACCTTTTTTCAATTTTAACAATTATTGACCATTTTTGACAATTATTGATCATTTTTGACAATTTTTCAAAAATGTTGACAATTTTAGACCATTTACCCAAATTTTAACAATTATTGACCATTTTTGAAAGGTTCCGACAATAATTGACCATTTTTCAAAAATTTTGACAATTTTCAACAATTATTGACCATTTTTGACAGTTTTTTATAATTATTGACCATTTTTTCAAAATTTTTGACACTTTTTTTAAATTTTAACAATTATTGACCATTTTTGACAATTATTGATCATTTTTGACAATTTTTCAAAAGTTTGACCATTTTTCAAAAATTTTAACAATTATTGACCATTTTTGTCAATTTTTTATAATTATTGAGCATTTTTTCAAAATTTTGACCATTTTTGACCATTTTTCAAAACTTTAACAATTATTGACCATTTTTGATAATTTTCAAAAATTGTCAAAAATTCGGGAAAATGGTTAATAATTGTCAAAAACTGTCAATATTTTGAAAAAATGGTCAATAATTATAAAAGACTGTCAAGAATGGTCAATAATTGTTAAAAATTGTCAAAGATTTGGAAAAATTGTCAAAAATGGTCAATAATTGTCGGAATCTGTCAAAAATTGTCAAATATTTTAAAAAATGGTCAAAAATAGTCAATAATTGTTAAAATTTTGAAAAAAGATCAAAAACTGTAAAATTTTTTGAAAGTTGTCAAAAATGGTCAATAATTGTCAGAAACTGTAAAAAATGGTCAATAATTGTTAAAATTTTGAAAAATGGTCGAAAATTGTTAAATTTTGAAAAAATTGTCAATAATTATAAAAAAATGTCAAAAAATGGTCAAAAATTGTTGAAAATTGTCAAAATTTTTGAAAAGTTGTCAAGAAATGGTCAATAATTGTCAGAACCTGTCAAAAATGCTCAAAAATTGGCAAAAATGGTCAATAATTGTTAAAATTTGGAAAAATGCTCCAAAATGGTCAATTGGAAAATTGTCAAAATTTATCAATAATCGTCAAAAATGATCAATAATTTTTAAACTTTGGAAAAATGGTCAATTGTCAAAAATGGTCAAAATTTTGAAAAAATGGTCAATAATTATGAAAAACTGTCTGAGTGGTCAATAATTGTCAAAATTTTTGAAAAATTTAAAAAAATGGTCAATAAGTGTCAGAACCTGTCAAAAATGCTCAAAAATTGTCAAAAATGGTCAATAATTGTTAAAATTTGGAAAAATGGTCTAAAATGGTCAAAACTTTTGAAAAATTGTCAAAAATGGTCAATAATTAACAGAAACTGTCAAAAATAGTCAATAATTGTTAAAATTTTGAAAAAAGATCAAAAACTGTCAAAATTTTTGAAAGTTGTCAAAAATGGTCAATAATTGTCAGAAACTGTAAAAAATGGTCAATTGTTAAAATTTTGAAAAATGGTCGAAAATTGTTAAATTTTTGAAAAAATTGTCAATAATTATAAAAAAATGTCAAAAATGGTCAAAAATTGTTGAAAATTGTCAAAATTTTTGAAAAGTTGTCAAAAACGGTCAATAATTGTCAGAACCTGTCAAAAATGCTCAAAAATTGGCAAAAATGGTCAATAATTGTTAAAATTTGGAAAAATGCTCCAAAATGGTCAAAATTTTTGGAAAATTGTCAAAATTTATCAATAATCGTCAAAAATGATCAATAATTTTTAAACTTTGGAAAAATGGTCAATAATTGTCAAAAATTATCAAAATTTTTGAAAAATGGTCAAAAATTTACGAAAAATGGTCATTCTATTGTGCATAAGAAGCAAGCTTCTATCGGCGGTCCGACGACCGCTCACTTTTTCTTTTTGTTTTACTAACCATAAAAATAAATATTAAGTTACTTTACTTGTAGTCTTTAAATTTGTGCAGTTGTAGAAAAAGTATAGTGTACAACATGTGGGGAAAGTACTTTTCTCACTCGTGAAAAAAGTTGAACTTTCCCCACTTGTTGCACAATATACTATTAAAATAAAACTCTTTTTCCCTTGACCAATACCGAGCCTTCAAGGATTAAGATGACCGGCCGACTAATGGAAAAGTTATACGTTCTTAGCGAACCCTTCGTTGTTATCAATTTCTTTCGTTGAGTCACGATTTTCACCGCATTCGCCATTAGCTAGTAGCCGCGAGTAAGTAGCGACGACTCATTCGCCACGCTTTTAAACGGAGTGTTTTCCTACATGCTACTGAGTAGCTGGAACCCAAATTCATTCGCTATTCTCTGGGACTAGACAAGCGACTGATCCGTAACGATTTTTCAGGTAGGATAGTGTTTTTAAGGTTATGTAGTATTAATGATTTGATCAAAAATGTCGCACCTAATTTATCTGCTGGTGTTATTGGTTCCTTAACACTTTCAGAAGATCATGACCTATTAATTCCAACTTAGTTAAGTTGAACTGATGGCGTGAAATTCGGAAAAATTCTTTAAATTTTGATTCGTTATCAACCAAATGTTTATTAATCCTTCATACTGTCTATTTTAAAACATTGGCAATACCTTTTTCCGTATTCTTTCAGACTCTATTGCTAATTGAAGTTCATATTGAACCTGATAGTGTAGAAGCGTTAAAATCACTGTTTGTTTAGAAATATTCATCTTTTTATTATTATAAGTGTAGCAGAAAAATACAATAATATAGTTAATTATTTTTATATAAGTCGTTAACTAATTTATTAACAAGATCCGATCGGAGGAAAACATCTCTTTACCAAATTCGTCGACGAATAAAATCGTTGCTACTTTGGTCGCTGTCGCTAGCGACTAGTGGAGGAAAACGTACCTTAACATCCTCACAAAATTTCATTCATTCAACTTTATACTGATAACACTTGTAGTAGCTAATTGTTCACTAAAAATTGTAGGTTTTTGTATCGCAAGTAGCACGTCTCATTTATTATGCGTTAATATTTACCTATCTATAAGTACTAACCTTGAAAACTTCAGAATTTTAATATTTGTACCATTGAACACCAATTACTAACAACAGCTTGAAATACTAACAATTTTCATACTCCTTTTGATAAGTCCGATAATAGTATTTAGAAAATCTCACACTGTACAAAACGTTTCAAATCACTAAATGAAAATATTTTTTTTGGAAATTATTTCATGTGACACTTAGAATGAAAAACGTCAAGTTGTTTTTTTTTAACTTCAGAAAATAGAACGATAGGTGCGTTTTATTTTTTACATTTGAAAGAGAAGTAGCAATTGGAATGAAAATTGGTAGTAAATAAAATGAAAGAAAAGTACAACCAGATGGAAATTAAACGAGTGACTTCCCGTATATTAGAAAAAGAACATATCTGTCAGAGACATTTTTTTCCGGATTTAGAAATTGTTTTCTCTTCCAGTATTTATTCCCTAAATTACACTCAAGATCGTTGTTAGAGGTGGTTATTTAAAAAAATAATATGTGAATAACACATTCAAGTATAAATTAGAGAAAATTTTAAATGTTTCACTATTATTTGTCTTTGTCGTCTAAACTGACTGCTCTCAATGAGTACTGAGTGATATACCCAAAAGTTCTATCTGAACTTTCCGGTATAGTTTAGTTGGCTTCTACTGCCTTGAATAACCTATAAACTTAAGCCTTATTGTGTAGGCTCGATAATTTTTAAAAAGCAATAAATGGTTACAGGGTCGGATTAAAAAGAGTTCAAACTAACGTGTAATTACTTACCTAGGGGGCGCCCATAAATTACGTGAGACAGTTTTTAGGATTTTTCGACTCCCTCGCCCCCCCCTGGTGAGATTACGTAGATTTTCCTTTACTAGCTTCCCCCTCCCCAAATCTCACGTGAGATTTTTAAAAATGTGTTTTGGCTGTAAACCCGTTAGATTTAAAAAAAAACAAAAACAAACAATTTGTTTTATTACTTTAATTTAAGACTAGTATACAATTGTGATTTGAGAATATTGCCGTAGTTTAAAATCACTGTGATAAAATTGAATAATAAATTAGTCCACGTTTCGAAAATAGTTGTTAAATAAAATATTTACGTGCATAAACAAAGCAGGTTAGAACCTGTACGTGCGTCGCTGTTACTCGGCTCATTACGCTGCGACGTTCGACGAGTCGCGCGTGTCGATACGGCTGGATGTCAAAAATGGTCAATAATTGTCAAAATTTAGAAAAATGGTCAAACATTGTGAAAAATGGACAATAATTATCAAAAACCGTCAAAAATGGTCAATAATTGTCAAAATTATGAAAAAAATGGTCAATAATTGTCAAAAATGGTCAATAATTGTTAAAAATTTTGAAAAAAGGTCAATAATTGTTAAAATATTGAAAAAAACGGTCAATAATTGTCAAAAATGGTTAATAATTGTCGAAAATGGTCAATAATTGTCAAAAATGGTCAATAGTCAAAATTATGAAAAAATGGTCAATAATTGTCAACAATGGTCAATAATTGTTAAAATTTTTTATAAATGGTCAATAATTTTCAAAAATTGTCAAAAAGGTCAATAATTGTCAAAAACGGTCAAAAATAGTCAATAATTGTCAAAAACTGTCAAAAATAGTCAATAATTGTCAAAAATTTGAAAAATGGTCAATAATTATCAAAAATGGTCAATAGATGTCAAAAATGGTCAATACTTGTTAAAAATAGTAAATAATTGTCAAAGATTGTTAAATATTTTGAAAAATGATCAAAAATGGTCAATAATTGTCAAAGGTTGAAAAAAAAATGGCGGATTTTTAGTACTTTTAATAGCAATTTCCTCTTCCAAAAACGAATTTTTTTCTTTTAAAATGTACTATAAGCAAAATGGGGGGATTTTGTAATAAAAAAAAGCGTTACAAAATTCCGAGTGTTGCGAACCTTACGGAATCCGTCTTAGATTCTGACAGTTTAAAATAACGATTGTAATCACAGGCAATACACTATCTTTCTCTCTCGTTTATCTCTTCCTCTTACTTCTCTCTCTCTCTCTCCCATATTTCTTCCTCTCTCTCATCTTTCTTCCTCTCTCTCTCCCTCTCTCTTTCTCTTCCATCTCTCTTTCTTTCCTATCTCTCTCTCTCTCTCTGTGTCCCATTTTTTGATCGCATTTTTACTCCATATCAGCTTTCAAAATATATTTATATTCATTACCTAAACATCTTAACTATCGATATAGTACCGAAAACTATCGATTTTTTTCGATAGTCAAAAATATCGATAAGCCATCGATAGTTCTCCATTCCTACTGCTCTGCGGGGTTCGGGCGAATACGACAAACACTATTGTGTCGAATTTCGCCATATTTTTACTCTAGAAAATTTGTTTACTTTAATTTAACTTTATTTTATCGCAATTTTACATGGTTTTGTATTAAAAAAAAATTACGTGATTCTTGTTAAAACCCCCCTCTCCCCCAAGTGAGATTTGGAAAAATTTTACTTGACCTCCTCCCCCCCTTGAACACCTCACGTAATTATTGGACGCCCCCTTACTTACTACTTTCCGTTAAGACTTTATTATTGTTGTACATTTTTGCAAATGTCAAACAGGCCCTGTGATCATTTTTTGCTCATAAATTACGAGTAAAGGGCCCAGTGAAATAAAACGTATTAAGGCTGTTATCATAATATGCAACCGACTGTGTATTTCTATTGTGAGCCTATTTACGACCATGAAATTCCTTACCTTATTCTTCCAATAAAAAAATTCTTTATTATTCTGTACGCAATAGGGGCGTTAAAAACACCTAATAATCATCTTCAATTAAATAATCGTTATATAGGGGTGTTAAATATTTTTCCTATTTTTTCAATTTGTGCCAAATGCTTTTGTTAAATTGATGTATTGTTATGTCAATTGGACTGTGTTTTTGCTATGGCGGCGGTGTCTTTTTAGCTTTAGATTGAATTAAATTCGACACTATAAATAGTCGTGGGAATGATTTATTACATACAATGCATGGTAGACTGGGAATTTTCGTCCAGTTACTTTGTCGAAAATTATTAGATTCGTTCCAACTGGCGATAGAAAAACTTTTGCTTCCTAATGTTTACCACAAATGTCACAGGTAACTGTCAACATTGTCAGTGCAATCAACTTAGGCGTAGTATTTTTTTGTGTGTTTTATATTTTCAAAATTAAATTTTAATACACTGGAAAGACACATATACAAAACGGATAAAGTTTATAAAAATAAAACCAAGCTATGGCTCCAATGTTATGACGTTGACTTTGACAGTTAACAGAAATTTGTCGTAAGCTTTAAGAAGCAAAATTAAAACGAGCTTTTTATCTTTTGTGTAAAATATATATAATATAAAACATTAAGTATATCTGAAAGAAACAAAAAGTAAGTTAAATGGTGACCCCTTTCAGTGACCCCCATTTCTTGTCATTTCGATAATTTTAATTTTTTGTGTTGGCTATATTGACCTTATACAGAACTCTTCTATTCGAGTTTGCGCACTATATAGTACTCGATACGATTCCAGTACGGTTCCTAAAAGCCAGTTGGAACTAGGGATGCGCGATACTATCCGATATTCCAGTGTATCGATACTTTTACTTCCGATACTCGATATTTTGTATCGATACTATGCTTTTCGATACATTCCAAGTATCGATACATTTGTAGTGTATCGATACCTTGCAATACGGGATTTTTAGTGGTAGCGTCAAGTGGCGTTATCTATAGTGATGAGCGATATCGTGATTTTTTATTTACGTTGTGAAATGATATCGTGCTTTTTTTAACGAAACTAAAAATAAAAAACGAAAAATTCAGTTTTTTGAGGTTATGCGAAAAATTCACTAATGAAAAAGTTGTAGATCTTCACAAGATCTACAACTTTTATAATCAACTTTTGGGAACTCAACTTTGGCCGGAAATCGCAATAATGTATTTTTCCACCCCCACAAAAAAAGTGTTTTTTACCGAAAAAACGTCAAAAATCGAAAAATTTCCAATATTTTAATTTAAATTTTTTTTTCATGGTTTGTGTCTATCAAAACTACCTTCTACCAAATTTTCATTGAAATCGAACAGTTTTTGACGAAACTAAAAATAAAAAACGAAAAATGTGCAGTTTTTTGCGTTTTTCGAGCTAATTTTGAGGTTATGTGAAAAAGTCACCAATGAAAGAGTAGTAGATTTTCCTAAGATCTATAACTTTTTATTCTAGGAACTCAACTTTGGCCGGAAATCGCAATAATGTCTTTACCCCCCCCCCCTAAAAAGTGTTTTTTTCCAAAAAAACGTCAAAACTAGGAAAATTTTCAATATTTTCATGGTTTATGACTATGAGAGCTACCTTCTACTAAATTTTTATCAAAATCGAACATTTTTTAATGAAACCAAAAATAAAAAACAAAAAATTCAGTATTTTGCGTTTTTCGTGCTAATTTTGAGGTTATGTGAAAAAGTCACTGATGAAAAAGTTGTAGATCTTCACAAGATCTACAACTTTTATAATCAACTTTTTATTCTAGGAACTCAACTTTAACCGGAAATCGCAATAATGTCTTTTTCCACCCCGCCAGTGTTTTTTTCCGAAAAATCGTCATAACTCGAAAAATTTCCGATACTTTTATTGGAAAATTTTCATCAAAATCGAGCAATTTTTGACGAAAATAAAAATAAAAAACGAAAAATGCAGTTTTTTGCGTTTTTCGAGCTAATTTTGAGGTTATGTGAAAAAGTCACTAATGAAAAAGTTGTAGATTTTTTGAAGATCTACAACTTTTATATTCAATTTTTTTTTCTGGGAACTCAACTTTGGACGGAAATCGCAATAATGTCTTTTTCCACCCCCCCAAAAAGGAGTTTTTTACCGAAAAAAACGTCAAATGTCGAAAAATTTCCAGTATTTTTATTTGAAATTTTTTTCCATAGTTTGTGACTATCAAAGCCACCGTTTACCAAATTTTCATCGAAATCGAACAATTTTTGACGAAATTAAAGAATTAAAAACGAAAAATGCAGTTTTTTACGTTTTTCGAGCTAATTTTGAGGTTATGTGAAAAAGTCACTAATGAAAAAGTTGTAGATTTTTTGAAGATCTACAACTTTTATATTCAATTTTTTTTTCTAGGAACTCAACTTTGGACGGAAATCGCAATAATGTCTTTTTCCACCCCCCCTCCCCCCCAAAAAAGTTGTTTTTTACCGATAAAAACGTCAAAATTCGAAAAATTTCCAGTATTTTTATTTGAAATTTGAAACCCATGCAATAATAATTTTCAGTTCAATAGTACCTCCTATAGGTACTCTATTTGAAAAAGGCAGAGAGCAAGATAAATTGTGGAAAATTCTGCGAGAGATGGATTTTAGATAGCAAAAAGTAAACAGAAAGTCGCTTTTAATGGAAAAATATGAAATTGTAGGTTGGAAACGGAATTGTTTGCGGTCAATAAGGGATTTTCGCAATGAAAATGGAAAATTCATCCTGACCTTCAGCCAGGTGCAACAGTTTCAACTACTTGTAAACCTTCATATAAAGAAACGTACACACAGCATTTCGTTTATTCATTTTATAGTGTATTTTTATCATATTGACAGCTGAAGAGCTCATTCAGGGTGATTCAAAGAATTAAACAGAATTGTAAGCGCTTCTTCATGTAAATAAGTGTTCAGTTAGCAACTTTCGCAAGATTCTTCCTGTATAGTGAACCGCAGGTAGCGGGGACAATACAACCCTAATACAATCCTATATTATTCAATTTAATTAATTAATTAGTAAGTTCTACATATAAGAATGATTTGTAGCCCTAAAAACGGCTGATTTGTTAAAAACTTGCAGATGATGTACCTAATAAAAATTCCATTTCATCAGACTTCAACTCCAACATTACACGTTTAAATATCCTACTTATTGTCCATATTTATTCGCTTTTGGAGAATTGAGATACAATTGATTCATTTTATCCTGCCCAAATTCCAATGTCGTTTATTGCGGTTTTAGGGTCACTTACCTAAAATCGTGCTATCATTATGATAAATATATTATACGAATGTAGTAGATAGAAAGAAATACAGCACTTGCGCGAACGATACCTAGAACGGTTCTCTAGCCAGTTGGAACGAACCTATTATTGGAAAATACTGATGTAAAGATCGAGCAAAGCTCACGATTCATCTCATGATTTAAAGGTGTCATTGTCACGAAGCACAAACAACGATTAACACACTTTATCGTTGTTTTATCAACAACTATTTAAGAAGATTATTTGAAGAAGAAATATCTTAAAACAACATTTTTTAATCTCAAAGCTAATAACCGAGTTGTACGGTTACAAAACTATCCAAATTTCGTATTGTTTATTTGACACTTCAAAATCGAGAATTCTTTATTTATATTTAAGATAATGGTAAAAATAATCAGAACTGACCTATTAGTCAGATAAAAACAAAGGACATACCCAGTGCCAGCTATATATACAAATTGCGTTAGGTTAGTTATAAATGAAGGTTATGTTGGGTTATTTTTATACTATAATCTTAGACTAGTTAAAGTTTTATATTAATAGACTAAGTGGTATTAAAATCTGTTAATATAGTCTAGTTAGTGCTATATTTATCCTCATTTATTGTATCTGATACACACTTTAGTGATATTGTGCTCTTTTCTTTATAAAAGTATCGTAAATATATTTATAACTTGTATACTGAGAAGTTGGGGTAATAAAATTTTAATATGCAATAACGGGACTCACAAAACAGGGTTGTATTGTAAAGTTTATTAAAAATCCCGTTATTCAGTTATTTTTTACTTATAATATATTTTCATCATATTGATAGCACGATTTCGGTTAAGTGACCCTAAAACCGCAATAAACCATAGGCGGACATTGGAAATTAGGCAGGATAAAATAAATCAATTGTATCTCAATTCTCCAAAAGCGAATAAATATGGACAATAAGTAGGATATTTAAACGCGGGAACCTAAAACCTAAACATTAATTAAATTGAATAATCTAGGATATCCGTTTCTATTGTTATCACTACATGGTAATGGTATTAGGGTTCTATTGTCCTTTGTTTCTTTGAATCACCCTGAAGTGTTTCAGACACGTTTTTGAATTTATAATGAGCTCTTCAGCTATCAATATGATAAAAATACTCTATACAAATCCCGAATCGCATCCTAATCTGCGAGCTATAGAAAGAGGAGTTTGCTGAATGAATGCAACGTGTCAATTGACAGTAAAATAATTCAACAAAGAAAGAAACAATTTTCGAAGACAAGAATGCCATTCCGAGTTGGTTTCTGTTTTCGACAATGAAGCAAAACATCAGTCGACAATTTCTCGTTGGTATGGAGAATTTAAACGTGGAAAGATTAATCTTAGCCACGATCTAAGAAAAGTTCTACCAACAAGGGAAGTCAGTGGTGATGAACCCGAAAATAAACGTCAGTCGGATGTTTGGGTGAACCAAAACCGACGAAAGCTATCCGTTCTCGAAGTGTTTCCAATAAGATGGTGGCGACATTTTTCTCAAAAGCTATTACTGCTGATTCGTACATATCGATTTATTTGCCGGACGTAATTGCTGAGTTTCGAAAAACTAGGGCTTCACACGAGAGCGAGATTTTTCTCGTCTAGTCTCGTCTCGAAAAAGCGAGACGGGACAATTTTGAAAATATTATGGGCGATAACGAACAGCGCACACCGAGTCTCGTTCAAGTTTTTTTAAGAAGTTTTTATTAGAAAAATTAGAAAAGTTCTACAAAGAGAACTATACATTTACAATATATAAATTCTGGTGACCATCTGTGAACTAATATATAGGGTGAGTCTATATTTTTTTCTATGTGGAATGAGATGATAAAACAGGTCGGTTTTACCAAATGTGTCCTGTATCGCCTCAAATACAATAGGGTCGTAAAATTCAGCACAATGGTTAAGGATTCATTAATATGATAAGTCTCTAAATTAAATCTCTTGAGATAAATAAAAACAAATATTCAGGTAATCTTAACGACCAAATAGATATATATCAACCATTCCCCCTTATTAAACTTATTTACCTAGAAGATAAGGTCAGGAGTGATTGTTGTGAATGAATTTCCAGGTAACTTGTTCAATAATTTTGTTAATATTCGTAGAATTCCGTATTTAGGCACTTTTTGTACTTTATTTCCCTGTAAACATATTATAATATTCTGTCAATATTCTTAAAATTCACGAATTAACTCAATTGGTGAATAATTAACAATTTATCAGATTAAAAATCAAATAAAATTATATGAAAATTGTCAAAAATTTTGAAATATGGTCAATAATTGTCAAAAATTGTCAAAAATGGTCAATAATTGTCAAAAATGGTCAATAATTGTCAAAAATGGTCGATAATTGTCAAAAACTATAAAAAAAACTTGAAAAATGGTCGAACATTTTCAAAAATTGTAAAAAATGGTCAATTGTCAAAAATTTGTAATTTTTTTTTAAATGGTCAATAATTGTCAAAAACTATCAAAAATTGTCAAAAACTGACAAAAATGGACAATTATTGTCAAAATTGGTCGATAATTGTCAAAAATTGTAAAAATTTTGAAAAATGGTCGATAATTGTCAAAAACTATCAAAAATTGTCAAAATTTTGAAAAATAGTAACAATTGTCAAAAATGGTCGAAAATTTGGAAAAATGGTCCATAATTGTCAACTATTGCCAATAATTATCAAAAATGGTCAATAATTTTAAAAAAATGGTCACTAATTTGAAAAACAGTCAAAATGGTCAATAATTGTCAAAAATGGTCAATTTTGGAAATTATTTTAAAAAGTAAATGCTTTTCATATTCCGATAATAAACCTAAGAGATTCATTCATTAACAATTTATCAGATTAAAAATCAAATAAAATTATATGAAAATTGTCAAAAACTGTTAAAATTGGACAATTTTTGTCAAAAATGGTCAATAATTGTCAAAAACTGTCAAAAATTGCCAATAATTGTTTTAAAATTTTGAAAAATGGTCGATAATTGTCAAAAATTAAAAAAAAAACTGAAAAATGGTCAATATTTATCAAAATTGGTCAATAATTGTCAAAAATGGCCGATAATTGTCAAAAACTATCAAAAATGGTGAATAATTTTGAAAAATGGTCAAAAATTTTGAAAAATTGCCAATAATTGTCAAAAACTATCGAAGATAGTCAAAAATTGTCAAAAACTGTCAAAAACGAACAATTATTTTTTAAAATTGTCAAAATTTGGAAAAATAGTTTATAATTGTCAAAAATTTTGAAATATGGTCAAAGAATTGTCAAAAATGGTCAAAAATTTGGAAAAACGGTCCATAATTGTCAAGAAATGTGAATACTTATCAAAAATGGTCAATAATTTTGAAAAATAGTTTAAAATTTTAAAAAATTGTCAAAAACTATCAAAAATGGTTAAAAATTGTCAATTATTGTTAAAAACTGTTAAAAATGGACAATTATTGTCAAAAACTGTCAAAAATGGTTAAAAATTGTCTTCAATTTGAAAAATGGTCAATAATTTTTAAAAAATGGTCACTAATTTGAAAAACAGTCAAAATGGTCAATAATTGTCAAAAATGGTCAATTTTGGAAATTATTTTAAAAAGTTAATGCTTTTCATATTCCGATAATAAACCTAAGAGATTCATTCATTAACAATTTATCAGATTAAAAATCAAATAAAATTATATGAAAATTGTCAAAAACTGTTAAAATTGGACAATTTTTGTCAAAAATGGTCAATAATTGTCAAAAACTGTCAAAAATTGCCAATAATTGTTTTAAAATTTTGAAAAATGGTCGATAATTGTCAAAAATTAAAAAAAAAACTGAAAAATGGTCAATATTTATCAAAATTGGTCAATAATTGTCAAAAATGGCCGATAATTGTCAAAAACTATCAAAAATGGTGAATAATTTTGAAAAATGGTCAAAAATTTTGAAAAATTGCCAATAATTGTCAAAAACTATCGAAGATAGTCAAAAATTGTCAAAAACTGTCAAAAACGAACAATTATTTTTTAAAATTGTCAAAATTTGGAAAAATAGTTTATAATTGTCAAAAATTTTGAAATATGGTCAAAGAATTGTCAAAAATGGTCAAAAATTTGGAAAAACGGTCCATAATTGTCAAGAAATGTGAATACTTATCAAAAATGGTCAATAATTTTGAAAAATAGTTTAAAATTTTAAAAAATTGTCAAAAACTATCAAAAATGGTTAAAAATTGTCAATTATTGTTAAAAACTGTTAAAAATGGACAATTATTGTCAAAAACTGTCAAAAATGGTTAAAAATTGTCTTCAATTTGAAAAATGGTCAATAATTTTTAAAAAATGGTCACTAATTTGAAAAACAGTCAAAATGGTCAATAATTGTCAAAAATGGTCAATTTTGGAAATTATTTTAAAAAGTTAATGCTTTTCATATTCCGATAATAAACCTAAGAGATTCATTCATTAACAATTTATCAGATTAAAAATCAAATAAAATTATATGAAAATTGTCAAAAACTGTTAAAATTGGACAATTTTTGTCAAAAACTGTTAAAATTGGACAATTTTTGTCAAAAATGGTCAATAATTGTCAAAAACTGTCAAAAATTGCAAATAATTGTTAAAATTTTGAAAAATGGTCGATAATTGTCAAAAAATAAAAAAAAAAACTGAAAAATGGTCAATATTTATCAAAATTGGTCAATAATTGTCAAAAATGGCCGATAATTGTCAAAAACTATCAAAAATGGTGAATAATTTTGAAAAATGGTCAAAAATTTTGAAAAATTGCCAATAATTGTCAAAAACTATCGAAGATAGTCAAAAATTGTCAAAAACTATCGAAGATAGTCAAAAATTGTCAAAAACTGTCAAAAATGAACAATTATTTTTTAAAATTGTCAAAATTTGGAAAAATAGTTTATAATTGTCAAAAATTTTGAAATATGGTCAAATAATTGTCAAAAATGGTCAAAAATTTGGAAAAACGGTCCACTATTGTCAAGAATTGTGAATACTTATCAAAAATGGTCAATAATTTTGAAAAATAGTTTAAAATTTTAAAAAATTGTCAAAAATTTTCAAAAACTATCAAAAATGGTTAAAAATTGTCAATTATTGTTAAAAACTGTTAAAAATGGACAATTATTGTCAAAAACTGTCAAAAATGGTTAAAAATTGTCTTCAATTTGAAAAATGGTCAAAAATTTGGAAAAATGGTCACTAACTTTGAAAAACAGTCAAAATGATCTATAATTGTCAAAAATGGTCAATAATTATCAAAATTTTTGAAAAATAGTCAATAAATAATACGAGCCGTTTCTGAAAATCGATTTAAACACGTAATTTATAAAATCGATTTACTAAAAATTGATTAATATTACTATAAAAATCGATAACTGAAAATCGATCACAAGAAAATAATAATCGATTTATATAAAAATCGATTATATTTTAACATCCCTAGTCAGTAGATCTTTTTAAGGTTAATCATGATGAATAGCGAAAATGACGATTGTTCTAGCACACCTAAGATAATATAAAAAACTGTTTTAATTATTAAAAGGACGACTGTAGAAAACATTATGTGTGTTTTTCGAGTGTAAAGTAAAATTGCCGCTTTCGAAAGATCGCCAACATTCTTTCTCAAGCGGCAATCTGTTACTTTACACTCTAAATACACAAATAACTATTTTGTATAATCGTAGTTTTAAAAAATTATTTATGGATTTTATTAACAATATTTAGAATTAAGCGAGGCGAGACGAGACGAGACAACCGGTAATGAGACGAGACCGAGACTTGAACGAGTCTCAATTTCTTCGGAATTGTCGAGATTTTTGATACTCTCGCCCACTCTCGTCTCGAAAAACTAACCTCCAACGACGAATATTCCTCCACCAAGACAATGCAAGTTCCTACACAGCTCGAAAAACAATCGAGTTTTTAAAGCAAGAAAACATCGAATTGTTGGACCAAAAATTAAGAATGAACTGCGTGGTCAAAGGTTCCAGTCCCAAGAAGATGCAGTCAACGCATTCAAAAACTTTATTTTGAATGTACCAACAAGCGAATGGAATAACTGCTTCCAGGATTTGTTCCAAAGGATGCAAAAATGCATTTTTCTTCGTGGAGAATCCTTTGAAAAACAATAGTGTTTAAAAAATTTCTGTTTTTTTTTCTAGCTCTATATGCAAAATATAAAAGTATTAACTGAACAAACAAATTTACAATCAAAAAATTAAAAGATAAATATATTTTTTCTATTAAAACTACTTACAGTTAAAAGTGATGAATGTTTGGTGGAATGATTCGGTCGTGAAACTCTTTGTTTAGTCAGATAAAGATGGAATGTTTCTGTCCTTATTTCAGGCTAAAAGCGCCAGATGTTTTGGTAGCATTCTTTCGATTTAATGTTGATACATTAAATTTGGGACCTTGTGGTGAGGAGTGTCAAAAGATGTACAAAATATAAGGAGATATCGGAAATTTATTGTATATTTATAGGCGAAGCTCTGGCTGGCATATAGTGATGACAGAGACAGAATAAATTAATTAATGTTTTATAAAGTGTAACACTTTAATTTCTACGGTTCACTGGAAAATTTTATTAAAAAGAACTATATTGAAATTGAAGTTTTTTTTATTAGATTGTGCGTAGATTGCGTGAAATTTCAGTAAGGTTCTAAAAAAGGAATAAATTGGATATTATTTTTTTTGGTTTTTGGACAATATTTCAACTTTTTTATATTTTCTTGTGTGGTAAAAACCTACATTAACATATTTAACAAAAATCTTAAATATGGTAAATTACAGAATACACATAGATAAAAAAATGTGTATGTCTATTATGTAGTTCCTGATTTTTATCTTTATCAGCATCCTCTTATGGTATAGTAACTTTGATTAGATAATCTATAAATACAAAGCTTGGGGAATTTTTTGTTACTCAAATTACACATTTGAACATAAATATAAAACAAAAGTGATTTTCCAAGTAATATCAAACTGAGGTTATACTATAGAATTGCGATCGAGACGGAAGTATTAAAATAAATTTTTCCTCCTACCCCTACAAACTTTCCTCCCTCATATCAGGAAGGAAACTCATACTTCCCACTCTAGTGAGGAAAGTACTTTTCATCCCTCTTATTTTAACTATGTTGTAATGTAAATGATGATACTTGTAATATTCAAATTGTTCCTGTAATTTCAACATCTTCTATATCCTGTATTCTGGTAAAAATTAATTATGTTACTTCAACCTTAGGTTTACAAATAAAAATTTCAACATCAGGATTGTTAGATACGTTTTTTGACTTACGAATAAAACTAACAGTATGATGTGCAAAGTTGTTGGGTTTATTAAACTTTTTGAAAAATGTAGAGCGATTCAAGAGATTTTTAATTTATAAATATGCAACCTAATATTTGGGAACAAGCCAACATAGTCTGATTATCGTAATTACCACAAAAATCTAATGACATGTATGAAAAGCAATATATACAATATAAGCAATGGGCTGAATACAAAAAAATAAATAATAATTCGGGAAAAGGTTTAATAAGTGGGCAGGGTGAAAAATTATATGTATTACACAGGAGTGAAGTGCCTTTTCCTCCCTTGAATGGTAAGAGTAAACTACATTCTGCGGGAGGAAAAGTGGCACTTTCCCCCCTAGTAATACCTACAAATAGCTATTGATGGTAGATATACATAAATGAACTACCCTCTTTTTAATCCTTAATGGGCGTAGATTTGCGTACTTACCATTTAAACGCTTAAAATTCATACTTTTAGCAGCCGAACATCTAGACCACTGGGCTACGAAGACATAATATTTTCATCAACCAAGCTGTTATATATAGACCATATGGACCAAGGATGGACGAAGAATAAATGAGAGTACTAATATATTGATTGATTGATTAGTTCGGCACCACCAGTCAGAGGCTTAAAGACCTCGGCACCTTAGCCTTTAGGCTTTTTGTGCTCTTGGTTATACCGTTTATGTGAAGAGACCAGTATCAGGCTCAACAGTCTTTTCACTAGGTCTTTCTTGGAGAAATCCTCCCTTGGATACTCTAGTCCTGGGAGTCTATATCTCCAATGAGACAGTGCTTCACATACGAAGATAATGTGAGAGGCTGTTTCCTCCTCTTCCATGCACAACCGATATATAGGTTCCTCCCCTATGTATGCCAATTGTATACATGTGCTTCCTTATGGGGTACAGTGACCGGTGAGTAATCCCGTCACTTTCCTTATCTGGCCCCTCCTTAGGTTTAATATTTCGTTAGTCAGCGACTCCGAGGGTTTTTTGACCAACAGTTTGCTGTGTTCCTGTGTGGTTGCTGTACGTCTGATGTTTGAATCCACCGAGATGTACAACCACTTGCAGCAGATTTTGATACTCCAAATACTGGTTCAGGACCAGTGAATGCAGTTTCAGACCCTAGCTTTGCTAGGGTGTCTACCTTTTCATTGCCTACAATACTCTTGTGCCCCGGGACCCACTTAAGAGTTACTCTATCGTGGTTTGCAAGGGTTAAAAGTTTTTAAAAGCAGTTCCAGACCAATCTAGATCTGATCTGTCGACATGCTAAAGATTTCAGTGCAGCCTGACTATATATCGAAACTAAAAAGTGACGTTTAATCAACAATTCTCCATTTTTTTGATTGTCATCCAATTTTAAATAATGTTGAAAATTTCAAGTCTCTAACCAATCGGAAAATAAGTTTAAAATTATGTACAAAGTTCCACCAGGGCAAACATACAAGCGAATTAATAAAAACGTGATGAAATATAACAATCTTTTAAACTTTACAATGTTGCCACATGCGGAATTATTTCCAAAATTTGCCTAATCAAATTTAGTCAATAATTTCATAGATTTTAGAGTCATATTATAATATATATGATAATATATCGACTGTCATAATTGTTTTTTCAAATTATGATAATTTTTGAAAAACTACTAGCTTGCATGGATTTCTTTAGTGTTTCTAATTTTTTAAAATATTTATTAAAAAATTTAAATTTTCATTCAGATATATGTTATCAATTCAGCAACACTGTGTGCAATTTTTGTGACAATCTATAGGAACTGCCTTTATAGTTAATGTGTATAAAGTAAAATTTGGCGGAAAGGCCTATTTTACGGAATAGTGGAGTAAAAAAATTAGAAAAATTAGTCTTAAAAAGCACCAAATAATAGATTTCCAAATAAAAATTTCAGTCAAAAATGTTATATTTACAGTGTTGTCAGATTTATGAATAATCCCCAATCCAATGAAATTAGAAAAAAAGGATTCAAAAAAATGTAAGTTATTTGTTTACAAATTCGTTACATATCACTTCTCGGCCAACTGACACAGATCAAAGTGTATAACTAACAATATCAGAAAAACTGGAATACCAAACCTTACCTAATCAAACCTAACCCAACCAAACTCTACCTAATCAAACCCAACCAAATCTTGCGTAACCCAACAAAACCAAACTGTATCATACCGATTCTATAATTGAATACTATAAAAATAGCAGTAAAAGAAATTCTCAAAGAAATATTAATAATAAGTTTTAGAACTCTCGACTATACACCAATCAAACATATTGCAAATTATATTACCTATTTACATTTTTCGTAGAGTTTTTGCATCCTTTTTTTTAATTTCATTGGATTAGTAGATTATTCAGAAATCTGGCAACACTGTAAATATAATATGTTTCATTTGGATATCTATGATAGACTAATTTTTATTTCATTTTTTTACCCCACCCAGCACCCCTATTCACTCCCTATCCCGTAAAATACGCCTTTCTGCAAAACTTTACTTTATACAGATTAATTATAAAAGAAATTCCTATAGATTCTCACAAAAATTTTTGTCAAAATCGAGAAGCCAGAGTTCTGCACAATGACCCCTTATTGAATATGAATCATTTTCCTTTCCCTCTCTAAAAATATCCAATACTAGGGTTGCGCGATACACTTAAAAGTATCGATATTAAGTATCGATACGGATCGGAATGTAAAGTATCGATACAGTAGAATATCGAATGTTAATTTATCGATACTCGAAGTATCGATACATTAACGATCCGCGAGTTTCCTAATTTTGACGTTTTTTCGGTAAAAAACACCTTTTTGGGGGGTGGAAAATATATTATTACGATTTCCAGCTAAAGTTGAGGTTCTAGAAAAAAAGTTGATGATAAAAGTTGTAGATCTTGAGAAAATTTACAAATTTTACATCAGTGACTTTTCCACATAACCTCAAAATTAGCTCAAAAAACGCAAAAAACTGCATTTTTCGTTTTTTATTATTAGTTTCCTTAAAAAATGTTCGATTTTGATGAAAATTTAGTAGAAGGTAGCTTTGATAGTCACAAACCATGGAAAAACAATTCAAATTAAAATATTGGAAATTTTTCGAGTTATAACGTTTTTTCGGTAAAACACACTTTTTTTGGGGGGGTGGAAAAAGACATTATTGCGATTTCCGGCCAAAGTTGAGTTCCTAGAATTAAAAGTTGATTATAAAAGTTGTAGATCTTGGGGAAAATCTACAACTTTTTTATCAGTGACTTTTTCACATAACTTCAAAATTAGCTCGAAAAACGCAAAAAACTGCATTTTTCGTTTTTTATTTTTGGTTTAGTTAAAAAGTTCGATTTTGATGAAAATTTGGTAGAATGTAGCTTTTATAGTCACAAATCAAGAAAAAAATATTTCAAATTGAAATATTGGAAATTTTCAAAGTTATGACGTATTTTCGGTGAAAAACATTTTTGAGGGGGTGGAAAAAGACCAATATTATTGCGATTTTAGGCCAAAGTTGAAGTTCTAGAAAAAAAAGTTAAATATAGAAATTGTAGATCTTGAGAAAATCTACAACTTTTTCATTAGTGATTTTTTCACATAACCTCAAAATTGGCTCGAAAAACGCAAAACAGCATTTTTCGTTTTTTATTTTTGGTTTCGTTAAAAAATGTTCGATTTTGATGAAAATTTAGCAGAAGGTAGCTTTGATAGTCACAAACAATGAAAAAAAATTTCAAATTGAAATATTGGAAATTTTTAGAGTTATGACGTATTTTCGGTGAAAAACACTGGGGGGGGGGGGTGAAAAAAAACTGATATTATTGCGATTTTAGGCCAAAGTTGAAGTTCTAGAAAAAAAAAGTTAAATATAGAAATTGTAGATCTTGGGAAAATCTACAACTTTTTCATTAGTGACTTTTTCACATAACCTCAAAATTGGCTCAAAAAACGCAAAAAAACTGCATTTTTCGTTTTATATTATTAGTTTCCTTAAAAAATGTTCGATTTTGATGAAAATTTTGTAGAAGGTAGCTTTGATAGTCACAAACCATGAAAAAAAATTCAAATTAAAATATTGGAAATTTTTCGAGTTATGACGTTTTTTCGGTAAAACACGCTTTTTTTGGGGGGTGGAAAAAAACATTATTGGGATTTCCGGCCAAAGTTGACCTCCTAGAATAAAAAGTTGATTATAAAAGTTGTAGATCTTACAACTTTTACATCAGTAACTTTTTCACATTACCTCAAAATTAGCTCGAAAAACGCAAAAACTGCATATTTCGTTTTTTATTTTTAGTTTCGTTAAATATCATTTCACCACGTGATTAAAAAATCACGATATCGCTCATCACTATAGATAACCCCTCTTGCCGCTACCTCTAAAAATCCCGTATCGCAAGGTATCGATACACTACAAATTTATCGATACTGGGAATGCATCGAAAAGCATAATAGAGACTTTTAGTTTGTCTTAAATTTCTCACGTATACGTATCCGTAACGAACTGCGCATGTGTAGACCCGTTACGTCTTAGCCGATACGATGCGTTGAACGTATTGTTACGTCCCCTACTCCGTATACGTAAACGTATCCGTATCCCCACCAAAATCAGTATTCTATGCTATTAGTGCTATTTTACAGGTCTTCTTCTTCTTTGATATTGGTTTGGTTTAATTATAACCCAACATATTTTGGTTATGCCAAATATGCATCAAAAATAGGTCGTCCAAATCATCATCGTCCTCGTCTAGCAGCAATGGATTATTTAATATCGCCCCCATATTACGTTTTTACAAAAATATAAGAGACAAACTAAAAAAGTTTTGAGGTTATACAATTAAAACAGTACGAAACGATACGTTTTTTGCTAAAAAGGTTTTCTTGACAATTTCTTTACGTCAATGTAACTCCAATACGGATACGGATACGTGTAAAAACTTATGACAAGCTAAAAGTGTCTAGTATCGATACAAAATATCGAGTATCGGAAGTAAAAGTATCGATACACTCGGATAGTATCGCGCATCCCTATCCAATGCTCGTTTTTAAAAAGTCTTATTATAATTGCGATGTTGTCAAATTGTCAGCATATTATTTCAAATACTGTTACTTTTTATATGTTTTGAAGTTATAGTACTGGTTTTTTAATCCCTTTATTAAAAAATAATATAATTTAATAGAAAATAACAAGATGCAGATGTATTAATTTAGTCTTATCTTATTGTACACCCCTCCCAGCACCCCATTTCAGTCCTGAAAATTTGTTTATAAATAATTAAATAATAGTTGAATAGATGAGGCTTTTACTTGATTAAAATCCATACTGACAAGATGAAATAAACTTATAATAAAAATATTATTTAAACAAATTAAATTGTTTTATTTACGTCAAAAAATAATAGTTCAATACTATTAAACGCTTTACAAAATTGGAAAAATTAATTTCCAAAGAGCAGACCGTCCACTAAGAAGCAACAACTACACTTGTAAATAATAGTTATTTATTGTTTAAGTGTTTTAGATAGTGTTTTATCCAGTTGAGAAAATTAAACTTTTTTGCGTGGATAAATCACTTATACAATAAATAACTATTTTATCGAGAGAAGGTGGTTTTCTAATCTTTATAAACACTCAGTGGCCAATTTAACTCCTGCGGGACCCGGGACTAAATCGAGCGGGGGCCCACTTGGGCGGAGAAAAACCTCAAATAAGAAAAAGTAATAGAGAAACTTTACCAACGAGTTTTATTAACAATAGAAAATATGTTATTTTAATGAACACTTTTCGAAAAATTACTTCAGTTCAGTAGAATAAAGTTCTTTACTTTATCACGGGGTAGGGATGCGCGATACTATCCGATATTCCAGTGTATCGATACTTTTACTTCCGATACTCGATATTTTGTATCGATACTATGCTTTTCGATGCATTCCAGGTATCGATAAATTTGTACCTTGCGATACAGGATTTTTAGTGGTAGCCATAGATTAACAACACTAAAAATGGTGGTAGCGGCAAGTGGCGTTATCTATAGTGATGAGCGATATCGTGATTATCTAATCACGTTGTGAAATGATATCGTGCTTTTTTTAACGAAACTAATAATAAAACACGAAAAATGCAGTTTTTTGAGGTTATGCGAAAAATTCACTAATGAAAAAGTTGTAGATCTTCACAAGATCTACAACTTTTATCATCAACTTTTTATTCTAGGAACTCAACTTTGGCCGGAAATCGCAATAATGTCTTTTTCCACCCCCCAAAAAAAGTGTGTTTTACAGAAAAAACGTCATAACTCGAAAAATTTCCAATATTTCAATTTGAAATTTTTTTTCATGGTTTGTGACTATCAAAGCTACCTTCTACTACATTTTCATCAAAATCGAACATTTTTTAACGAAACCAAAAATAAAAAACGAAAAATGCAGTTTTTTGCGTTTTTCAAGCTAATTTTGAAGTTATGTGAAAAAGTCACTAATGAAAAAGTTGTAGATTTTCTCAAGATCTACAACTTTTATGATCAACTTTTTATTCTAGGAACTCAACTTTGGCCGGAAATCGCAATAATGTCTTTTTCCACCCCCCCAAAAAAGTGTTTTTTACCGAAAAAACGTCATAACTCGAAAAATTTCCAATATTTCAATTTGAAATTTTTTTTCATGGTTTGTTACTATCAAAGCTACCTTTTACTAAATTTTCATCAAAATCGAACATTTTTTAACGAAACCAAAAATAAAAAACGAAAAATGCAGTTTTTTGCGTTTTTCAAGCTAATTTTGAAGTTATGTGAAAAAGTCACTAATGAAAAAGTTGTAGATTTTCTCAAGATCTACAACTTTTATGATCAACTTTTTATTCTAGGAACTCAACTTTGGCCGGAAATCGCAATAATGTCTTTTTCCACCCCCCCAAAAAGGTGATTTTTACCAAAAAAAAAACGTCAAAATTCGAAAAATTTCCAGTATTTTTATTTGAAATTTTTTTCCATAGTTTGTGACTATTAAAGCCACCTTTTACCAAATGTTCATTGAAATCGAACAATTTTTGACGAAATTAAAAATTAAAAACGAAAAATGCAGTTTTTTTTGTTTTTCGAGCTAATTTTGAGGTTATGTGAAAAAGTCACTAATGAAAAAGTTGTAGATTTTTTGAAGATCTACAACTTTTATATTCAATTTTTTTTCTAGGAACTCAACTTTGGACGGAAATCGCAATAACGGGTGAGAAGCTAGCTCCTAGCTCCAAAAGTAAATCTGCGACAATTGACTGAGCCGGCAACAGCGCACCAAGATGTCCGTTTATCACCGTTGCTTTGGCTCGACCAGTCTAATATACGGGGGGAGGTTGAAATATGGTATAAAAATTTGGTTGAGAAAGAACTGAGTTATTTGTAATAATATAAAAGTCTATCATATTCCAAATTCAAAATTCGCTGATAAACGCTACGGAGGTCGAAAAAATTGAAAACTAAGAATTTTTTTAAAAAATTTACAACTTTCTTTTTATTACTGTATTACCATATATCGATGTTTCGCGTTTAAATTTTCTACAAAGGTTGATAATACAATAAATAGTCTTTCATATTCCATATTCAAAAATCACTGACAAACGTTACGAGGGTGAAAAAAAAAATAAAAATAAGTTTTCTTGAAACAAATTTTTTACATTATTTTCTCCTGTATCTACATATATCGATGTCCGTTGAAAAAAAAAATAGAAATAGATTGATAAATCGATAGTCATTAGCATGTCGTCTTCAAAAATCACTGACAAACGTTCCAAGGGTGAGAAAAAAAATAAAAATCAGTTTTCTTGAAAAAATTTTTTTACTTAATTTTCTCTCCTGTATCTACATATATCGATGTCCGTTGAAAAAAAAAATAGAAATAGATTGATAAATCGACAGTCTTTAGCATGTCGTCTTCAAAAATCACTGACAAACGTTCCAAGGGTGAGAAAAAAAATAAAAATCAGTTTTCTTGAAAAAATTTTTTTACTTTATTTTCTCTCCTTTATCTACATATATCGATGTCCGTTGAAAAAAAAAATAGAAATAGATTGATAAATCGATAGTCTTTAGCGTGTCGTCTTCAAAAATTACTGACAAACGTTCCAAGGGTGAGAAAAAAAATAAAAATCAGTTTTCTTGAAAAAAATTTTTTACTTTATTTTCTCTCCTGTATCTACATATATCGATGTCCGTTGAAAAAAAAAATAGAAATAGATTGATAAATTGATAGTCCTTAGCATGTCGTCTTCAAAAATCACTGACAAACGTTCCAAGGGTGAGAAAAAAAACAAAAATCAGTTTTTTTGAAAAAATTTTTTTACTTTATTTTCTCTCCTGTATCTACATATATCGATGTCTGTTGAAAAAAAAAATAGAAATAGATTGATAAATCGATAGTCTTTAGCGTGTCGTCTTCAAAAATTACTGACAAACGTTCCAAGGGTGAGAAAAAAAATAAAAATCAGTTTTCTTGAAAAAATTTTTTTACTTTATTTTCTCTCCTGTATCTACATATATCGATGTCCGTTGAAAAAAAAAATAGAAATAGATTGATAAATCGATAGTCCTTAGCATGTCGTCTTCAAAAATCACTGACAAACGTTCCAAGGGTGAGAAAAAAAATAAAAATCAGTTTTCTTGAAAAAATTTTTTTACTTTATTTTCTCTCCTGTATCTACATATATCGATGTCCGTTGAAAAAAAAAATAGAAATAGATTGATAAATCGATAGTCTTTAGCGTGTCGTCTTCAAAAATTACTGACAAACGTTCCAAGGGTGAGAAAAAAAATAAAAATCAGTTTTCTTGAAAAAATTTGTTTACTTTATTTTCTCTCCTGTATCTACATATATCGATGTCCGTTGAAAAAAAAAATAGAAATAGATTGATAAATCGATAGTCTTTAGCGTGTCGTCTTCAAAAATTACTGACAAACGTTCCAAGGGTGAGAAAAAAAATAAAAATCAGTTTTCTTGAAAAAATTTTTTTACTTTATTTTCTCTCCTGTATCTACATATATCGATGTCCGTTGAAAAAAAAAATAGAAATAGATTGATAAATCGATAGTCCTTAGCATGTCGTCTTCAAAAATCACTGACAAACGTTCCAAGGGTGAGAAAAAAAACAAAAATCAGTTTTTTTGAAAAAATTTTTTTACTTTATTTTCTCTCCTGTATCTACATATATCGATGTCTGTTGAAAAAAAAAATAGAAATAGATTGATAAATCGATAGTCTTTAGCGTGTCGTCTTCAAAAATTACTGACAAACGTTCCAAGGGTGAGAAAAAAAATAAAAATCAGTTTTCTTGAAAAAATTTTTTTACTTTATTTTCTCTCCTGTATCTACATATATCGATGTCCGTTGAAAAAAAAAATAGAAATAGATTGATAAATCGATAGTCTTTAGCGTGTCGTCTTCAAAAATTACTGACAAACGTTCCAAGGGTGAGAAAAAAAATAAAAATCAGTTTTCTTGAAAAAATTTTTTTACTTTATTTTCTCTCCTGTATCTACATATATCGATGTCCGTTGAAAAAAAAAATAGAAATAGATTGATAAATCGATAGTCTTTAGCGTGTCGTCTTCAAAAATTACTGACAAACGTTCCAAGGGTGAGAAAAAAAATAAAAATCAGTTTTCTTGAAAAAATTTGTTTACTTTATTTTCTCTCCTGTATCTACATATATCGATGTCCGTTGAAAAAAAAAATAGAAATAGATTGATAAATCGATAGTCTTTAGCGTGTCGTCTTCAAAAATTACTGACAAACGTTCCAAGGGTGAGAAAAAAAATAAAAATCAGTTTTCTTGAAAAAATTTTTTTACTTTATTTTCTCTCCTGTATCTACATATATCGATGTCCGTTGAAAAAAAAAATAGAAATAGATTGATAAATCGATAGTCCTTAGCATGTCGTCTTCAAAAATCACTGACAAACGTTCCAAGGGTGAGAAAAAAAACAAAAATCAGTTTTTTTGAAAAAATTTTTTTACTTTATTTTCTCTCCTGTATCTACATATATCGATGTCCGTTGGAAAAAAAAATAGAAATAGATTGATAAATCGATAGTCTTTAGCGTGTCGTCTTCAAAAATTACTGACAAACGTTCCAAGGGTGAGAAAAAAAATAAAAATCAGTTTTCTTGAAAAAATTTGTTTACTTTATTTTCTCTCCTTTATCTACATATATCGATGTCCGTTGAAAAAAAAAATAGAAATAGATTGATAAATCGATGGTCTTTAGCATGTCGTCTTCAAAAATCACTGACAAACGTTCCAAGGGTGAGAAAAAAAATAAAAATCAGTTTTTGTGAAAAAATTTTTTTACTTTATTTTCTCTCCTGTATCTACATATATCGATGTCCGTTGAAAAAAAAAATAGAAATAGATTGATAAATCGATAGTCTTTAGCGTGTCGTCTTCAAAAATTACTGACAAACGTTCCAAGGGTGAGAAAAAAAATAAAAATCAGTTTTTTTGAAAAAAATTTTTTACTTTATTTTCTCTCCTGTATCTACATATATCGATGTCCGTTGAAAAAAAAAATAGAAATAGATTGATAAATCGATAGTCTTTAGCGTGTCGTCTTCAAAAATTACTGACAAACGTTCCAAGGGTGAGAAAAAAAATAAAAATCAGTTTTCTTGAAAAAATTTTTTTACTTTATTTTCTCTCCTGTATCTACATATATCGATGTCCGTTGAAAAAAAAAATAGAAATAGATTGATAAATCGATAGTCCTTAGCATGTCGTCTTCAAAAATCACTGACAAACGTTCCAAGGGTGAGAAAAAAAATAAAAATCAGTTTTCTTGAAAAAATTTTTTTACTTTATTTTCTCTCCTGTATCTACATATATCGATGTCCGTTGAAAAAAAAAATAGAAATAGATTGATAAATCGATAGTCCTTAGCATGTCGTCTTCAAAAATCACTGACAAACGTTCCAAGGGTGAGAAAAAAAACAAAAATCAGTTTTTTTGAAAAAATTTTTTTACTTTATTTTCTCTCCTGTATCTACATATATCGATGTCCGTTGAAAAAAAAAATAGAAATAGATTGATAAATCGATAGTCCTTAGCATGTCGTCTTCAAAAATCACTGACAAACGTTCCAAGGGTGAGAAAAAAAATAAAAATCAGTTTTCTTGAAAGAATTTTTTTACTTTATTTTCTCTCCTGTATCTACATATATCGATGTCCGTTGAAAAAAAAAATAGAAATAGATTGATAAATCGATAGTCCTTAGCATGTCGTCTTCAAAAATCACTGACAAACGTTCCAAGGGTGAGAAAAAAAACAAAAATCAGTTTTTTTGAAAAAATTTTTTTACTTTATTTTCTCTCCTGTATCTACATATATCGATGTCCGTTGAAAAAAAAAATAGAAATAGATTGATAAATCGATAGTCCTTAGCATGTCGTCTTCAAAAATCACTGACAAACGTTCCAAGGGTGAGAAAAAAAATAAAAATCAGTTTTCTTGAAAAAATTTTTTTACTTTATTTTCTCTCCTGTATCTACATATATCGATGTCCGTTGAAAAAAAAATAGAAATAGATTGATAAATCGATAGTCTTTAGCGTGTCGTCTTCAAAAATTACTGACAAACGTTCCAAGGGTGAGAAAAAAAATAAAAATCAGTTTTCTTGAAAAAATTTGTTTACTTCATTTTCTCTCCTGTATCTACATATATCGATGTCCGTTGAAAAAAAAAATAGAAATAGATTGATAAATCGATAGTCTTTAGCGTGTCGTCTTCAAAAATTACTGACAAACGTTCCAAGGGTGAGAAAAAAAATAAAAATCAGTTTTCTTGAAAAAATTTGTTTACTTTATTTTCTCTCCTTTATCTACATATATCGATGTCCGTTGAAAAAAAAAATAGAAATAGATTGATAAATCGATGGTCTTTAGCATGTCGTCTTCAAAAATCACTGACAAACGTTCCAAGGGTGAGAAAAAAAATAAAAATCAGTTTTTGTGAAAAAATTTTTTTACTTTATTTTCTCTCCTGTATCTACATATATCGATGTCCGTTGAAAAAAAAAATAGAAATAGATTGATAAATCGATGGTCTTTAGCATGTCGTCTTCAAAAATCACTGACAAACGTTCCAAGGGTGAGAAAAAAAATAAAAATCAGTTTTTGTGAAAAAATTTTTTTACTTTATTTTCTCTCCTGTATCTACATATATCGATGTCCGTTGAAAAAAAAAATAGAAATAGATTGATAAATCGATAGTCCTTAGCATGTCGTCTTCAAAAATCACTGACAAACGTTCCAAGGGTGAGAAAAAAAATAAAAATCAGTTTTCTTGAAAAAATTTTTTTACTTTATTTTCTCTCCTGTATCTACATATATCGATGTCCGTTGAAAAAAAAAATAGAAATAGATTGATAAATCGATAGTCTTTAGCGTGTCGTCTTCAAAAATTACTGACAAACGTTCCAAGGGTGAGAAAAAAAATAAAAATCAGTTTTCTTGAAAAAATTTGTTTACTTCATTTTCTCTCCTGTATCTACATATATCGATGTCCGTTGAAAAAAAAAATAGAAATAGATTGATAAATCGATAGTCTTTAGCGTGTCGTCTTCAAAAATTACTGACAAACGTTCCAAGGGTGAGAAAAAAAATAAAAATCAGTTTTCTTGAAAAAATTTGTTTACTTTATTTTCTCTCCTTTATCTACATATATCGATGTCCGTTGAAAAAAAAAATAGAAATAGATTGATAAATCGATGGTCTTTAGCATGTCGTCTTCAAAAATCACTGACAAACGTTCCAAGGGTGAGAAAAAAAATAAAAATCAGTTTTTGTGAAAAAATTTTTTTACTTTATTTTCTCTCCTGTATCTACATATATCGATGTCCGTTGAAAAAAAAAATAGAAATAGATTGATAAATCGATAGTCCTTAGCATGTCGTCTTCAAAAATCACTGACAAACGTTCCAAGGGTGAGAAAAAAAACAAAAATCAGTTTTTTTGAAAAAATTTTTTTACTTTATTTTCTCTTCTGTATCTACATATATCGATGTCCGTTGAAAAAAAAAATAGAAATAGATTGATAAATCGATAGTCCTTAGCATGTCGTCTTCAAAAATCACTGACAAACGTTCCAAGGGCGAGAAAAAAAATAAAAATCAGTTTTTTTGAAAAAATTTTTTTACTTTATTTTCTCTCCTGTATCTACATATATCGATGTCCGTTGAAAAAAAAAATAGAAATAGATTGATAAATCGACAGTCTTTAGCATGTCGTCTTCAAAAATCACTGACAAACGTTCCAAGGGTGAGAAAAAAAATAAAAATCAGTTTTCTTGAAAAAATTTTTTTACTTTATTTTCTCTCCTTTATCTACATATATCGATGTCCGTTGAAAAAAAAATAGAAATAGATTGATAAATCGATATTCTTTAGCATGTCATATTCAAAAATCACTGACAAACGTTCCAAGGGTGAGAAAAAAAATAAAAATCAGTTTTCTTGAAAAAATTTTTTTACTTTATTTTCTCTCCTGTATCTACATATATCGATGTCCGTTGAAAAAAAAATAGAAATAGATTGATAATACGATAATAAAATCTACGTGCACCGTTGGAATTTTGTTTTGTATGAATTTATCCCTGAAAATAATTACGACGAGACATATCTTTAAAGACACATCATGTTTTCATTGAAATAAAGACTTTTACATTTCGAATGCACGTGTAGATATTAAATTCAAATTGAAAAATAAAAAGATTGTAGACAATCTAAAAACTCAAATCTCGTAACAGTTTGGTCATAGAATAACCTTCTGACACGGAAGGGATGTTTATTTTAAACGATTCCTTCTCAATACCCCTACTCCTAACGCCGCCCATGGCAAAAGGAATGTAAACTTGTCGAAGAGTGCATGGAAAAAACAAAACAAACCCTCCGCTCCCCGCACAGACGTCTGATATTTTTTTGTTTATCGGTACTGTGGCGCCGAAAGGCGGCTCTGTTATAGGGATGGGAATGTCACGAACGACCCGTTCTCAAAGACCGAATCAGTTCCAAGACCCGTGATTGGTTCAATCACGTTCTGTGACCCTGTCGTTCGAATGAACTGAACCAACCAAGCCACCGCTGTTGTAGCTGTAGTATAAATACGCGTTCTAAGGTTGATCATAGAGTCTCTCTCGTTCACACATTTATAGGAAATAAAATTTATTTTAATGTTTGATAAAATTTTCAAGAGTAAATATTTTTTATTTGTATTATATATTTTGTTCATTTATACATTTATGTTTTAATTTGACAAAAAATACAAACTATTTCAATTTTTGGATTGTTATTTACAAATTCAGTCATTCATCCACTCTAATGAAGGTTCGTAAGCAGACGTGAAGTTTAATAAATAAATGAATATGAAAATCTGCATAATAATTTATGCCGTTCATTTCATTCACATCATGAAACGATGGAACAAATAAACAAGGTCATATGAACGAATCTTCAAGAACGGGTCATTTTAATGATTGATCTGGAAGGGCCGGGTCACCAAAATGAGCCGGGTCTTACCATCACTACTCTGTTACTCCTTGTAGTGTGCGAAAGGGAAAAACAACGACCCCCGCTCTGGGTACCGGTGGTGTGAGACCGCAACGGATTTACCTACATGTGCCATTTACCTAAGGAGATTTTTCCGAATCCTAGTCCTGATTGGCTGATATGAATTGAACAGGTGATGCCATGAAAATAGAAAAGCATCGAATAAATTTTTTTTAATCAATGAAAAAAGGCAATACTAACAGTGGTTATGGTAACAATATTTATGGACCAGTTTTATCACAAAACTATAAAAACTACCTTCAAAGAGTACAAAACGCCCATGTCAGATTAGTATGTGGCATAGAAGTCTTAATTCAAAGTAGGGATGGCGATTCTTTCCAAAAAAGATCGATTTTTTAATCGATTCGAATCGTAACCTGATGAATCGATTTATAAAAAAATCGAGGTCTAAAAGATCGATTTCTAAAAAATCGATTTTTTTCAAGTTTGTATTTACAATGTAAATATAAATCCATTTTATGAACTACAAGAAATATACCATAATAAACAATCTCTGGGATCTCTTATCAGTGAAATCAGGGATTTTTTAGTTCAGGGAATTCGATAATAACAATTATCTTTATTACCATATCAAAGTATCAGATCAGTTATAAAAGAAGACATTTATTTTCTAAATGTATTTGTTACATTAAAAAGTTAAGAAAATAGATAATATAGCTTATACCTAGTTCCCAAAACCAAACCAGAAAAAATCGTATGTAGATTTTCAAGGGTGAAATATCGATTCACTGAATCGATTCGGTACAACATATCGATTTAAAAAATCGATTTATTTGGTCCGAGGAATCGATTCTTCGATTAACCGATTTCAGATCGCCATCCCTAATTCAAAGTTACATCATTGTATCTTTATACAATGGTTACATTATCAGAATTTACTGTTTGGGCCCCTACTTTGTGGAATCTACTCATACCTATTACTTTTATAAATTATCCTAACTGTTTATAATTAATTTCACCATTTATTGAAAGAACCAATGAAAACTTTAAAATATCATTTATAATAGTGAAATTAATTATAAACAGTTAGTTTAATTTAAAAAGTTTACATTATTACCTACATATTAAATATAGTCTGACCAGCCCTGTACACTTTTGACTCCGCCTTCTCAAAGAGAATAGATACCCTTATACATATCAGAGACAACCCTCTCTGCACATGCCACATATTCGACAATTAATTTGTAGGTTTTTAGAAATTGTTCAGTGTGTATGTGTCCGGCTAATTTGTGGTTTATGTGGACAATTATCAGGCATATGTAGATACAGGAGAGAAAATAAAGTAAAAATTTTTTTTCAAGAAAACTGATTTTTATTTTTTTGTCACCCTTGGAACGTTTCTCAGTGATTTTTGAATATGACATGCTAAAGACTATCGATTTATCAATCTATTTCTATTTTTTTTTTTTCAACGGACATCGATATATGTAGATACAGGAGAGAAAATAAAGTAAAAAATTTTTTTCAAGAAAACTGATTTTAATTTTTTTTCTCACCCTTGGAACGTTTGTCAGTGATTTTTGAATATGACATGCTAAAGACTATCGATTTATCAATCTATTTCTATTTTTTTTTTCAACGGACATCGATATATGTAGATAAAGGAGAGAAAATAAAGTAAAAAAATTTTTTCCAAAAAAACTGATTTTTATTTTTTTTCTCACCCTTGGAACGTTTGTCAGGGATTTTTGAAGACGACATGCTAAAGACCATCGATTTTTCAATCTATTTCTATTTTTTTTTTCAACGGACATCGATATATGTAGATACAGGAGAGAAAATAAAGTAAAAAATTTTTTTCAAGAAAACTGATTTTTATTTTTTTTCTCACCCTTGGAACGTTTGTCAGTGATTTTTGGATATGACATGCTAAAGACTATCGATTTATCAATCTATTTCTATTTTTTTTTAAACGGACATCGATATATGTAGATAAAGGAGAGAAAATAAAGTAAAAAAATTTTTTCAAGAAAACTGATTTTTTTTTTCTCACCCTTGGAACGTTTGTCAGTGATTTTTGAAGACGACATGCTAAAGACCATCGATTTTTCAATCTATTTCTATTTTTTTTTTCAACGGACATCGATATATGTAGATACAGGAGAGAAAATAAAGTAAAAAATGTTTTTCAAGAAAACTGATTTTTATTTTTTTTCTCACCCTTGGAACGTTTCTCAGTGATTTTTGAATATGACATGCTAAAGACCATCGATTTATCAATCTATTTCTATTTTTTTTTTCAACGGACATCGATATATGTAGATACAGGAGAGAAAATAAAGTAAAAAATGTTTTTCAAGAAAACTGATTTTTATTTTTTTTCTCACCCTTGGAACGTTTGTCAGGGATTTTTGAAGACGACATGCTAAAGACCATCGATTTTTCAATCTATTTCTATTTTTTTTTTCAACGGACATCGATATATGTAGATACAGGAGAGAAAATAAAGTAAAAAATTTTTTTCAAGAAAACTGATTTTTATTTTTTTTCTCACCCTTGGAACGTTTGTCAGTGATTTTTGAATATGACATGCTAAAGACTATCGATTTATCAATCTATTTCTATTTTTTTTTAAACGGACATCGATATATGTAGATAAAGGAGAGAAAATAAAGTAAAAAAATTTTTTCAAGAAAACTGATTTTTTTTTTCTCACCCTTGGAACGTTTGTCAGTGATTTTTGAAGACGACATGCTAAAGACCATCGATTTTTCAATCTATTTCTATTTTTTTTTTCAACGGACATCGATATATGTAGATACAGGAGAGAAAATAAAGTAAAAAATGTTTTTCAAGAAAACTGATTTTTATTTTTTTTCTCACCCTTGGAACGTTTCTCAGTGATTTTTGAATATGACATGCTAAAGACCATCGATTTATCAATCTATTTCTATTTTTTTTTTCAACGGACATCGATATATGTAGATACAGGAGAGAAAATAAAGTAAAAAATTTTTTTCAAGAAAACTGATTTTAATTTTTTTTCTCACCCTTGGAACGTTTGTCAGTGATTTTTGAATATGACATGCTAAAGACTATCGATTTATCAATCTATTTCTATTTTTTTTTTCAACGGACATCGATATATGTAGATAAAGGAGAGAAAATAAAGTAAAAAAATTTTTTCCAAAAAAACTGATTTTTATTTTTTTTCTCACCCTTGGAACGTTTGTCAGGGATTTTTGAAGACGACATGCTAAAGACCATCGATTTTTCAATCTATTTCTATTTTTTTTTTCAACGGACATCGATATATGTAGATACAGGAGAGAAAATAAAGTAAAAAATTTTTTTCAAGAAAACTGATTTTTATTTTTTTTCTCGCCCTTGGAACGTTTGTCAGTGATTTTTGAATATGACATGCTAAAGACTATCGATTTATCAATCTATTTCTATTTTTTTTTAAACGGACATCGATATATGTAGATAAAGGAGAGAAAATAAAGTAAAAAATTTTTTTCAAGAAAACTGATTTTAATTTTTTTTCTCACCCTTGGAACGTTTGTCAGTGATTTTTGAATATGACATGCTAAAGACTATCGATTTATCAATCTATTTCTATTTTTTTTTTCAACGGACATCGATATATGTAGATAAAGGAGAGAAAATAAAGTAAAAAAATTTTTTCCAAAAAAACTGATTTTTATTTTTTTTCTCACCCTTGGAACGTTTGTCAGGGATTTTTGAAGACGACATGCTAAAGACCATCGATTTTTCAATCTATTTCTATTTTTTTTTTCAACGGACATCGATATATGTAGATACAGGAGAGAAAATAAAGTAAAAAATTTTTTTCAAGAAAACTGATTTTTATTTTTTTTCTCACCCTTGGAACGTTTGTCAGTGATTTTTGAATATGACATGCTAAAGACTATCGATTTATCAATCTATTTCTATTTTTTTTTTCAACGGACATCGATATATGTAGATAAAGGAGAGAAAATAAAGTAAAAAAATTTTTTCCAAAAAAACTGATTTTTATTTTTTTTCTCACCCTTGGAACGTTTGTCAGGGATTTTTGAAGACGACATGCTAAAGACCATCGATTTTTCAATCTATTTCTATTTTTTTTTTCAACGGACATCGATATATGTAGATACAGGAGAGAAAATAAAGTAAAAATTTTTTTTCAAGAAAACTGATTTTTATTTTTTTGTCACCCTTGGAACGTTTCTCAGTGATTTTTGAATATGACATGCTAAAGACCATCGATTTATCAATCTATTTCTATTTTTTTTTTCAACGGACATCGATATATGTAGATAAAGGAGAGAAAATAAAGTAAAAAAATTTTTTCCAAAAAAACTGATTTTTATTTTTTTTCTCACCCTTGGAACGTTTGTCAGGGATTTTTGAAGACGACATGCTAAAGACCATCGATTTTTCAATCTATTTCTATTTTTTTTTTCAACGGACATCGATATATGTAGATACAGGAGAGAAAATAAAGTAAAAAATTTTTTTCAAGAAAACTGATTTTTATTTTTTTTCTCACCCTTGGAACGTTTGTCAGTGATTTTTGAATATGACATGCTAAAGACTATCGATTTATCAATCTATTTCTATTTTTTTTTAAACGGACATCGATATATGTAGATAAAGGAGAGAAAATAAAGTAAAAAAATTTTTTCAAGAAAACTGATTTTATTTTTTTTCTCACCCTTGGAACGTTTGTCAGTGATTTTTGAAGACGACACGCTAAAGACTATCGATTTATCAATCTATTTCTATTTTTTTTTTCAACGGACATCGATATATGTAGATACAGGAGAGAAAATAAAGTAAAAAATGTTTTTCAAGAAAACTGATTTTTATTTTTTTTCTCACCCTTGGAACGTTTGTCAGGGATTTTTGAAGACGACATGCTAAAGACCATCGATTTTTCAATCTATTTCTATTTTTTTTTTCAACGGACATCGATATATGTAGATACAGGAGAGAAAATGAAGTAAAAAATTTTTTTCAAGAAAACTGATTTTTATTTTTTTTCTCACCCTTGGAACGTTTGTCAGTGATTTTTGAATATGACATGCTAAAGACTATCGATTTATCAATCTATTTCTATTTTTTTTTAAACGGACATCGATATATGTAGATAAAGGAGAGAAAATAAAGTAAAAAAATTTTTTCAAGAAAACTGATTTTTTTTTTCTCACCCTTGGAACGTTTGTCAGTGATTTTTGAAGACGACATGCTAAAGACCATCGATTTTTCAATCTATTTCTATTTTTTTTTTCAACGGACATCGATATATGTAGATACAGGAGAGAAAATAAAGTAAAAAATGTTTTTCAAGAAAACTGATTTTTATTTTTTTTCTCACCCTTGGAACGTTTGTCAGGGATTTTTGAAGACGACATGCTAAAGACCATCGATTTTTCAATCTATTTCTATTTTTTTTTTCAACGGACATCGATATATGTAGATACAGGAGAGAAAATAAAGTAAAAATTTTTTTTCAAGAAAACTGATTTTTATTTTTTTGTCACCCTTGGAACGTTTCTCAGTGATTTTTGAATATGACATGCTAAAGACCATCGATTTATCAATCTATTTCTATTTTTTTTTTCAACGGACATCGATATATGTAGATAAAGGAGAGAAAATAAAGTAAAAAAATTTTTTCCAAAAAAACTGATTTTTATTTTTTTTCTCACCCTTGGAACGTTTGTCAGGGATTTTTGAAGACGACATGCTAAAGACCATCGATTTTTCAATCTATTTCTATTTTTTTTTTCAACGGACATCGATATATGTAGATACAGGAGAGAAAATAAAGTAAAAAATTTTTTTCAAGAAAACTGATTTTTATTTTTTTTCTCACCCTTGGAACGTTTGTCCGTGATTTTTGAATATGACATGCTAAAGACTATCGATTTATCAATCTATTTCTATTTTTTTTTAAACGGACATCGATATATGTAGATAAAGGAGAGAAAATAAAGTAAAAAAATTTTTTCAAGAAAACTGATTTTATTTTTTTTCTCACCCTTGGAACGTTTGTCAGTGATTTTTGAAGACGACACGCTAAAGACTATCGATTTATCAATCTATTTCTATTTTTTTTTTCAACGGACATCGATATATGTAGATACAGGAGAGAAAATAAAGTAAAAAATGTTTTTCAAGAAAACTGATTTTTATTTTTTTTCTCACCCTTGGAACGTTTGTCAGGGATTTTTGAAGACGACATGCTAAAGACCATCGATTTTTCAATCTATTTCTATTTTTTTTTTCAACGGACATCGATATATGTAGATACAGGAGAGAAAATAAAGTAAAAAATTTTTTTCAAGAAAACTGATTTTTATTTTTTTTCTCACCCTTGGAACGTTTGTCAGTGATTTTTGAATATGACATGCTAAAGACTATCGATTTATCAATCTATTTCTATTTTTTTTTAAACGGACATCGATATATGTAGATAAAGGAGAGAAAATAAAGTAAAAAAATTTTTTCAAGAAAACTGATTTTTTTTTTCTCACCCTTGGAACGTTTGTCAGTGATTTTTGAAGACGACATGCTAAAGACCATCGATTTTTCAATCTATTTCTATTTTTTTTTTCAACGGACATCGATATATGTAGATACAGGAGAGAAAATAAAGTAAAAAATGTTTTTCAAGAAAACTGATTTTTATTTTTTTTCTCACCCTTGGAACGTTTCTCAGTGATTTTTGAATATGACATGCTAAAGACCATCGATTTATCAATCTATTTCTATTTTTTTTTTCAACGGACATCGATATATGTAGATACAGGAGAGAAAATAAAGTAAAAAATTTTTTTCAAGAAAACTGATTTTTATTTTTTTTCTCACCCTTGGAACGTTTGTCAGTGATTTTTGAATATGACATGCTAAAGACTATCGATTTATCAATCTATTTCTATTTTTTTTTTCAACGGACATCGATATATGTAGATAAAGGAGAGAAAATAAAGTAAAACATTTTTTTCAAGAAAACTGATTTTTATTTTTCTTCTCACCCTTGGAACGTTTGTCAGTGATTTTTGAAGACGACACGCTAAAGACTATTGATTTATCAATCTATTTCTATTTTTTTTTTCAACGGACATCGATATATGTACCTTGTAACCCATACCATTTTTTGGAGTCACTGGAGTTTTTTCTGTATTCCCTTGCTCTAGTTACCTTTGTTCGTAATTTTCCCTTTGAATAAAGCAGAGAAAAGTTATTAATTCATATGCAAAATATCAAACCATAGGTTCGATAACGTATGCCCCTCGTAAATACGTTCAACTCTCAGCGGCTGAGCGGTGTTGCCAGATCAATTTTACTCGTTTGGAGCTGGGAGCTAGCTTCTCGTCGATATCGCAATAATGTCTTTTTCCACCCCCCAAAAAGGTGATTTTTACCCAAAAAACGTTAAAATTAGGAAGTACTCGGATCGTTAACGTATCGATACTTCGAGTATCGATAAATTAATATTCGATATTCTACTGTATCGATACTTTACGTTCCGATCCGTATCGATACCTAATATCGATACTTTCTAGTGTATCGCGCAACCCTATCACGGGGCCCCCAAGCTTCGCAGGGCTTAAGCCCCGCCTAGCCCCTACGTTAATCCGCCACTGTAAACACTATTATAAGTGAGCATTAGTAATTTTTCTAAAAAAGTTATTTTATTCGAAAAATGTATCATATTTTTACCAAAATGCAGTTCTACAATCATTATAAACAGTTTTTTGCAAAAATTGGCTCAAAATACGAGAAGGTTATTAATTTATGCCGGTTGTCGGTACAGCCAATAAATTATAGGAGCCAACTGATCTATCTTTACGACTATCCCTTATATTACAGATTCGTTGCGTTTTTATTCATGTTGAAAAATATTAAATGTCTTTCTGCCCCCCTCAACAATCGTGTATGCACCGTAAAAAAGCATTACATTCATTTTTGTAACAGTAAGCAAAATTTAAAACGATTTGCAATAGTGTATAAAAAAAAATTCCATAAATATTAAAAATTATATACTTACTATTATATATTATAATAAATATAAAATATCCACAATAAAATATATATAGTATCCAAAAAACTGTAGAACAAACACTTTAACGCATCAATAGAAAAACATAATCCGATTATTTTAAATTTAAAAATCTGTAGCTTTGCTAGAGAGATAAAAGAAACAAAATTCTAGGTACTTTTGGTGGATGGGCGCACTCGATTTGAACATACAAAACCGCCGCACGATTTTCCAAACAAATGAATGCCTGCGAACTCTCGTTTCGTGTCTCGTGTGCGTTTAGTTGTAGAGAGTCGGTTTAGCGACCGAGGAATCGAGGCGGGAGGGCCTAAACACGCCGAAAACGAAAAATGGGGGAAGAACTGTGTCAGAAACGAGGAACGATTACAATATAGAGATAGAGATGGGATTCATTATTATATTTTTATACAAAGGACTATGCTTCCATCTTATGGAAAATAAAAGACCACTCAAATGCGGATATTTTGATACCAACTTATTCGTCTTGAAAAATGGAACATTTGATAACATTGCGCCAATGTTGTAATTTAATTAATAAACCCACAAAATCAGTTCATTTGTCAGAAATTTTCGATTCGATTACAAAATCTAACCATTCAATAGGACTCCACCTGCTGCGGTGAAACAGAGTCGGACTTGTGAATATAGTTGTACATACGATGAATACCAGTTTCGTTGAAACAAAATAATAGGATTATATTTTTCAGTTGTATAAAGATATGATAGATTGCAATCAAATTATGTAAAAAAGGTACATCTCTCAATTGACAATCTAACATATTTACATAAGTTTGTCATTTTGTAATAGCAGTTTATTATAACGTTTTCTATATTATAATAGTAAAATTATAATAGGTACATTTAAAAACACTGACCGACACGTATTTCGTAAACAATTCCGGTGCAAACGAATTCCCGTCAGGATTCTTAATGACTATAAAATACACATGAGTTCCCGTCCAACACTTGCAGGTATCTTAATTCCGCACTCGAATTGCCGTCCAGTTTATTTAATCCGCTTACAGGTAAACTAAATAGTTTTGAAAATTCCAGTAAATCGTAATACCTATTCGTAATCCTGAATTCTAATGAAAAAGTTGAATAACCTATTGGGGTGGCTAGGGGGTCTGTCAGTACTAATTGCTATGAATATATTTTTCTATTATATTAAGTTGTCATTTTCGAAACGGCAGTTTATTAATATACATATTTCCGAACGTTTGTTGTCCTACGCTATAGTGATACACAAAATGCTTGAAGTAATACTAAGTGAAAAGGGTAAACCCTTTCTGGTTAGGTTATATGTTAGGTTAGGTTAGCTTCTTTACATGTATGTATTTATGACTCAGTTCAGTAGTAGTACGCAATAATATTGTAGAATTAAAATTCCGTATTTTATTCCAATAATGATATCATATAAAATATTATCGTTTAATAGTGCCAAACATAAGACATTTATAACTATTTCTTATTTCATACATCTGAAAACGGACCTCCCTTAAAACTTTTACTGTTCACTTATTACAATTTGCAATAAATACATAGCTAGATATCAGATGATTCAGAGAATTTACCGTAATTACCATAAACACCTTTTAGACAGGTCAGTTTTCACCCTCACGGGAACTCGAGTGACGGCTTAACGTATCCTAATTATGGAACGGGTAGACTGGTTGACTGTAGTTGATGCTGCTGATCGAACTAAATCTAATCATGAAGAAATATAATGATGAAAATTAGATTTCAGTTAACAGTGCTTTTTATGTCACGCAAGGGAAAACACTCATCGCCATCAAAATATATATAACACAAAAACCGGCTTCGGCTATCAAAAAAATACAAAAATTAAACAAAACCCGGCTTCGGCTATCAAAAAAACACAAAAATTAAACAAAACCCGGCTTCGGCCATCAAAAAATTTAATAAAGCAAAAAGGCGACTAGCTACCAAAAAAATATAAAAACCGGCTTAGGCCAATAAAAATTTTTTTTTCAGCTACACTTCGCGGATAGAAGGTAATGAGGTCCTCAGGCACTGCCTGTGGGGGGAAGGTGGAGCGCGTAAAAGGGGATACTCTAAGAATTATACATTATTTTTTAGTATCACCCTTTACGTCGGGTTCATTACCTACACACATTTCACAAGCATTTTTGTATTAACAGTTAATAGACATTTAACATCTTGCATATAAAAAAATTTTTTCCGCATCCCTATCCTATTTTTTTTTAAAGAGTTACCGATGCCAACAAATACACTACAAAATACTACAAAGAAAAAACAAAATATAAAAATTAACTGATAAAATTAGGTCAGTTCAACCCTGTCTGGTTTTATTTATTCATTTCTTATCACCGCTGATATCCTTACTTCGTGGAATCTGTAATACATGCCTATTTACGTATTTTCTTTCTGTCTTACTCATACAATCTCCGTAAGCGATTTTAAAAATAATATCATTAATTGTGAGTTAATTGAAAAAGTCACAACATTGGCGCAATGTTATCAAATATTCTATTTTTCAAGACGAATAAGTTGGTATCAAAATATCCGCATTTGAGTGGTCTTTTATTTTCCATAAGCTGGAAGCATAGTCCTTTATGTGTAGTTCAAAAAATCTAAAATAATAATAATATTTATTCAATTTACTTTTACAAAAAAAATCATCAATATAAACACAAATCGTGAATAAATATCAGATATCTTAAATAACCAATAGTGATGTTTTTTTTTATTTTTATTTTTTTTAGATACAACGTTTATGTCCAGGTTCACTTTAGCCAGAGCTAGACTGTGTACCTGAACACAACGGGAACTTTGGTCCTTTGAGATACATTAAACTAATAAAAGGGAAAATGTATAGTTATAAAAATGATAGATACTAAATATAAATATACTTAATGTTATAAATGAAACTAACTGTTTCTAATTAATTCCACTATTTAATTAAAAAATTTATGAAAATTATTAAAGGATATTGATAATTATACGATATTGACATATATCATCTTCAGAATGACAGAAGTTACATTTTATGTTATACCTACTTGATGTTTAATATTTTGGCTAGACCAAATAGTAAGTGACCTATCTTGTGATTGTGATGAATAGAAAAAAGAAGAAGATGTGATTTTACAAATATTAAAGCTTAGGTATTATTAGCCCTATGGGAATATCCTGGAAATCTTTTTCCCATTTAAGATCAGTATAACTGTGCAATGATATAGAAAACCAAGGAAAACTATATCTGCTGATCTTTACAATAGTTACTTAAGAAGACAATTTATTAGTGGAGAGCTCCCTAGATTTATCTGTTCATTGACAACTTCATATTGTGGGTCTCTTAAGTGTCTTCTTATTTCTAGTTCTTCAAGAAAATCTAGTTCTTGTTTCTTATCACAAATATGCAGTACTTCTAGTTCTGTGTTAGGTGTTAATGAATGTTTTGTGTCAAGAAGGTGTTTTGCGTAATGTGATTTATCTGGCTGTTTTAATCTGTATGCTCGTTAGTGTTCATTGTATCTAATTTCAAAATTTCGAATTGTTTGACCAATATAGACAGCATTACATTCTGGACATTTAAGTTTATATATTCCAGACTTTTTTAATGGGGGTATTTTTGTTTTTACATTTAACAATTTTTTACTCACATTGTTTTCTGTTTTAAAAGAAATTGCTGTATTTGTTGAACAAGATATTATCTTTGAAATATTATTAGAAATATTACCAGCATATGTGATGGTTTTGTAATTTTGTATTTCCCTAGTTTTTTCAGGAAATATTAATTGTAATGCCACTTTTTCCTCTTTTTTATTAATTAATTTATTTATTGTATGTAATGGATAACCGTTGGATGTGGCTATTTGTTTAATTATATTAATTTCTCTATCAAAATTTTATTTGTTCATAGGAACTGAAAATGCTCTATGTATCATTGAATTATATGCTGCTAATTTATGTGACATGGGATGATTGGAATTATATGGTATAGTCACATCAGTATGTGTTGGTTTTCTGTAAATTGAAAAATCAAGTATATTATTGACTCTTTGAATTTTAATATCAAGAAAATTGATTGAGTTATTTTCTTCAACTTCTAATGTAAATTTAATTTTTGGATGTAAATTATCAATATGATTGAACAATATATCTAATTGTCGTTCACTACCTACAAAACAAGCTAATATGTCATCTACATACCTATACCAAAATAATATATTTATAACATTAATATGAGTAGATTCCACAAAGTAAGGGTCCAAACAGTAAATTCAAATAAATATACTTAAAATTATGCCATTAGAAAATATTTGTTTGATAATAAAACGAATGTAATAAGTTGAATTATAAAAGTATAATATTAGTATTAAATTGAATTATTAGTCTAATTCACATGTACGATTTTCCTCAAAATTTTTGTATATTCACCGAAAATTACGATCAAGGTGTCATTCGATTCGGATTGTTATCTAAGGAAAGGTTCCGAAAAAAATTTCAAAAGTTATAAACAATATAGTAAAAAAAAAGTGGGGGTTTAGTTTTTTTTGAATATCTCGAAAACTATTGAAGATTTTCGAAATAAAAAAAAAGATCTAAAAAGATCATTCAATTTACTAAAAAAAAAATCCGACTCCCGGAACTGTATCTCCAATATTTATAATTATTACAGAGCCCTGAAAATAGAGCCAAAACCGGGTAGTCTGACTTTCACGCGCGGTCCGTCACTCGGACATATTCACACTTCAAACATATTAAATACGAATATTAACGAATAATAAAATTCAAGTACTATTGGGTTACATAAATAAACAATAATTCGCGGTTAAAAAATTTTTATCCCAATTTTTCCATTATTTATCCATTTGTTAATTAACAATTTTTTCTAGATTAAATGTTAACAGAAAAACCGCGATAATTATTAAACTAAAACCTTAAGATTTTTTTTACTTTGTGGAGTTATTTTTAATAGGCTAATAAATAGATGACCGTTGGAAAAATTCAAAAATTTTGATTTTCCACTTTTTTATTAACTATTGAAAATACGTGAAATTAAAAATTACAAAAAAGTAATTAATACATTTTTTTATATCTTGAATGTTTCGATTTTTAAATGTTGATAGATTTTTTATTTTTTATCACCATTGTTTAAAAAATTGTTATAAACAAATGCATTGTTTATGAGCTAATCAAAATTATTTTTTGCGTAATCTAACCCAACAAAACTAACTTAATCTAATGCAGCAAAACAAACCTAATCTAACCCAACAAAACAAACCTACACTAACCCAACAAAACAAACCTATTCTAACCCAACAAAACAAACCTAATCTAATCCAATAAAACTAACCTAATCTAATCTAACCCAACCAAAACTAATCTAATCTAACCCAACCAAAACTAACCTAATATAACATAACCAAAACTAACCTAATATAACACAACCCCAACTAACCTAATATAACGCAACCCCAACTAACCTAATATAACACAACCCCAACTAACCTAATATAACACAACCACAACTAACCTAATATAACACAACCACAACTAACCTAATATAACACAACCACAACTAACCTAATATAACACAACCACAACTAACCTAATATAACACAACCACAACTAACCTAATATAACACAACCACAACTAACCTAATATAACACAACCACAACTAACCTAATATAACACAACCACAACTAACCTAATATAACACAACCACAACTAACCTAATATAACACAACCACAACTAACCTAATATAACACAACCACAACTAACCTAATATAACACAACCACAACTAACCTAATATAACACAACCACAACTAACCTAATATAACACAACCACAACTAACCTAATCTAGCCCAACCAAAACTAACCAAATCAAACCCAACAAAAAAGTAACCTATTCTAACCCAACAAAACAAACCTAATCTAATCCAATAAAACTAACCTAATCTAACCCAACCAAAACTAATCTAATCTAACCCAACCAAAACTAATCTAATCTAACCCAACCAAAACTAACCTAATATAACATAACCAAAACTAACCTAATATAACACAACCCCAACTAACCTAATATAACACAACCACAACTAACCTAATATAACACAACCCCAACTAACCTAATATAACACAACCACAACTAACCTAATGTAACACAACCACAACTAACCTAATATAACACAACCACAACTAACCTAATATAACACAACCACAACTAACCTAATATAACACAACCACAACTAACCTAATATAACACAACCCCAACTAACCTAACCTAACACAACCCCAACTAACCTAACCTAACACAACCCCAACTAACCTAATATAACACAACCACAACTAACCTAATATAACACAACCACAACTAACCTAATATAACACAACCACAACTAACCTAATCTAGCCCAACCAAAACTAACCAAATCAAACCCAACAAAAAAGTAACCTATTCTAACCCAACAAAACAAACCTAATCTAATCCAATAAAACTAACCTAATCTAACCCAACCAAAACTAATCTAATCTAACCCAACCAAAACTAACCTAATATAACATAACCAAAACTAACCTAATATAACACAACCCCAACTAACCTAATATAACACAACCCCAACTAACCTAATATAACACAACCACAACTAACCTAATATAACACAACCACAACTAACCTAATATAACACAACCACAACTAACCTAACATAACACAACCACAACTAACCTAATATAACACAACCACAACTAACCTAATATAACACAACCCCAACTAACCTAATATAACACAACCACAACTAACCTAATATAACACAACCACAACTAACCTAATATAACACAACCCCAACTAACCTAACACAACCCCAACTAACCTAATATAACACAACCACAACTAACCTAATCTAGCCCAACCAAAACTAACCAAATCAAACCCAACAAAAAAAGTAACCTATTCTAACCCAACAAAACAAACCTAATCTAATCCAATAAAACTAACCTAATCTAACCCAACCAAAACTAATCTAATCTAACCCAACCAAAACTAACCTAATATAACATAACCAAAACTAACCTAATATAACACAACCCCAACTAACCTAATATAACACAACCCCAACTAACCTAATATAACATAACCAAAACTAACCTAATATAACACAACCCCAACTAACCTAATATAACACAACCCCAACTAACCTAATATAACACAACCCCAACTAACCTAATATAACACAACCACAACTAACCTAATATAACACAACCACAACTAACCTAATATAACACAACCACAACTAACCTAACATAACACAACCACAACTAACCTAATATAACACAACCACAACTAACCTAATATAACACAACCCCAACTAACCTAATATAACACAACCACAACTAACCTAATATAACACAACCACAACTAACCTAATATAACACAACCCCAACTAACCTAACACAACCCCAACTAACCTAATATAACACAACCACAACTAACCTAATCTAGCCCAACCAAAACTAACCAAATCAAACCCAACAAAAAAAGTAACCTATTCTAACCCAACAAAACAAACCTAATCTAATCCAATAAAACTAACCTAATCTAACCCAACCAAAACTAATCTAATCTAACCCAACCAAAACTAACCTAATATAACATAACCAAAACTAACCTAATATAACACAACCCCAACTAACCTAATATAACACAACCCCAACTAACCTAATATAACATAACCAAAACTAACCTAATATAACACAACCCCAACTAACCTAATATAACACAACCCCAACTAACCTAATATAACACAACCACAACTAACCTAATATAACACAACCACAACTAACCTAACATAACACAACCACAACTAACCTAATATAACACAACCACAACTAACCTAATATAACACAACCCCAACTAACCTAATATAACACAACCACAACTAACCTAATATAACACAACCACAACTAACCTAATATAACACAACCCCAACTAACCTAACACAACCCCAACTAACCTAATATAACACAACCACAACTAACCTAATCTAGCCCAACCAAAACTAACCAAATCAAACCCAACAAAAAAAGTAACCTATTCTAACCCAACAAAACAAACCTAATCTAATCCAATAAAACTAACCTAATCTAACCCAACCAAAACTAATCTAATCTAACCCAACCAAAACTAACCTAATATAACATAACCAAAACTAACCTAATATAACACAACCCCAACTAACCTAATATAACACAACCCCAACTAACCTAATATAACATAACCAAAACTAACCTAATATAACACAACCCCAACTAACCTAATATAACACAACCCCAACTAACCTAATATAACACAACCCCAACTAACCTAATATAACACAACCACAACTAACCTAATATAACACAACCACAACTAACCTAATATAACACAACCACAACTAACCTAACATAACACAACCACAACTAACCTAATATAACACAACCACAACTAACCTAATATAACACAACCCCAACTAACCTAATATAACACAACCACAACTAACCTAATATAACACAACCACAACTAACCTAATATAACACAACCCCAACTAACCTAACACAACCCCAACTAACCTAATATAACACAACCACAACTAACCTAATCTAGCCCAACCAAAACTAACCAAATCAAACCCAACAAAAAAGTAACCTATTCTAACCCAACAAAACAAACCTAATCTAATCCAATAAAACTAACCTAATCTAACCCAACCAAAACTAATCTAATCTAACCCAACCAAAACTAACCTAATATAACATAACCAAAACTAACCTAATATAACACAACCCCAACTAACCTAATATAACACAACCCCAACTAACCTAATATAACATAACCAAAACTAACCTAATATAACACAACCCCAACTAACCTAATATAACACAACCCCAACTAACCTAATATAACACAACCCCAACTAACCTAATATAACACAACCACAACTAACCTAATATAACACAACCACAACTAACCTAATATAACACAACCACAACTAACCTAACATAACACAACCACAACTAACCTAATATAACACAACCACAACTAACCTAATATAACACAACCCCAACTAACCTAATATAACACAACCACAACTAACCTAATATAACACAACCACAACTAACCTAATATAACACAACCCCAACTAACCTAACACAACCCCAACTAACCTAATATAACACAACCACAACTAACCTAATCTAGCCCAACCAAAACTAACCAAATCAAACCCAACAAAAAAGTAACCTATTCTAACCCAACAAAACAAACCTAATCTAATCCAATAAAACTAACCTAATCTAACCCAACCAAAACTAATCTAATCTAACCCAACCAAAACTAACCTAATATAACATAACCAAAACTAACCTAATATAACACAACCCCAACTAACCTAATATAACACAACCCCAACTAACCTAATATAACACAACCACAACTAACCTAATATAACACAACCACAACTAACCTAATATAACACAACCACAACTAACCTAACATAACACAACCACAACTAACCTAATATAACACAACCACAACTAACCTAATATAACACAACCCCAACTAACCTAATATAACACAACCACAACTAACCTAATATAACACAACCACAACTAACCTAATATAACACAACCCCAACTAACCTAACACAACCCCAACTAACCTAATATAACACAACCACAACTAACCTAATCTAGCCCAACCAAAACTAACCAAATCAAACCCAACAAAAAAAGTAACCTATTCTAACCCAACAAAACAAACCTAATCTAATCCAATAAAACTAACCTAATATAACATAACCAAAACTAACCTAATATAACACAACCCCAACTAACCTAATATAACACAACCCCAACTAACCTAATATAACATAACCAAAACTAACCTAATATAACACAACCCCAACTAACCTAATATAACACAACCCCAACTAACCTAATATAACATAACCAAAACTAACCTAATATAACACAACCCCAACTAACCTAATATAACACAACCCCAACTAACCTAATATAACATAACCAAAACTAACCTAATATAACACAACCCCAACTAACCTAATATAACACAACCCCAACTAACCTAATATAACACAACCCCAACTAACCTAATATAACACAACCACAACTAACCTAATATAACACAACCACAACTAACCTAATATAACACAACCACAACTAACCTAACATAACACAACCACAACTAACCTAATATAACACAACCACAACTAACCTAATATAACACAACCCCAACTAACCTAATATAACACAACCACAACTAACCTAATATAACACAACCACAACTAACCTAATATAACACAACCCCAACTAACCTAATATAACACAACCACAACTAACCTAATATAACACAACCACAACTAACCTAACATAACACAACCACAACTAACCTAATATAACACAACCACAACTAACCTAATATAACACAACCCCAACTAACCTAATATAACACAACCACAACTAACCTAATATAACACAACCACAACTAACCTAATATAACACAACCCCAACTAACCTAACACAACCCCAACTAACCTAATATAACACAACCACAACTAACCTAATCTAGCCCAACCAAAACTAACCAAATCAAACCCAACAAAAAAAGTAACCTATTCTAACCCAACAAAACAAACCTAATCTAATCCAATAAAACTAACCTAATCTAACCCAACCAAAACTAATCTAATCTAACCCAACCAAAACTAACCTAATATAACATAACCAAAACTAACCTAATATAACACAACCCCAACTAACCTAATATAACACAACCCCAACTAACCTAATATAACATAACCAAAACTAACCTAATATAACACAACCCCAACTAACCTAATATAACACAACCCCAACTAACCTAATATAACACAACCCCAACTAACCTAATATAACACAACCACAACTAACCTAATATAACACAACCACAACTAACCTAATATAACACAACCACAACTAACCTAACATAACACAACCACAACTAACCTAATATAACACAACCACAACTAACCTAATATAACACAACCCCAACTAACCTAATATAACACAACCACAACTAACCTAATATAACACAACCACAACTAACCTAATATAACACAACCCCAACTAACCTAACACAACCCCAACTAACCTAATATAACACAACCACAACTAACCTAATCTAGCCCAACCAAAACTAACCAAATCAAACCCAACAAAAAAAGTAACCTATTCTAACCCAACAAAACAAACCTAATCTAATCCAATAAAACTAACCTAATCTAACCCAACCAAAACTAATCTAATCTAACCCAACCAAAACTAACCTAATATAACATAACCAAAACTAACCTAATATAACACAACCCCAACTAACCTAATATAACACAACCCCAACTAACCTAATATAACATAACCAAAACTAACCTAATATAACACAACCCCAACTAACCTAATATAACACAACCCCAACTAACCTAATATAACACAACCACAACTAACCTAATATAACACAACCACAACTAACCTAACATAACACAACCACAACTAACCTAATATAACACAACCACAACTAACCTAATATAACACAACCCCAACTAACCTAATATAACACAACCACAACTAACCTAATATAACACAACCACAACTAACCTAATATAACACAACCCCAACTAACCTAACACAACCCCAACTAACCTAATATAACACAACCACAACTAACCTAATCTAGCCCAACCAAAACTAACCAAATCAAACCCAACAAAAAAAGTAACCTATTCTAACCCAACAAAACAAACCTAATCTAATCCAATAAAACTAACCTAATCTAACCCAACCAAAACTAATCTAATCTAACCCAACCAAAACTAACCTAATATAACATAACCAAAACTAACCTAATATAACACAACCCCAACTAACCTAATATAACACAACCCCAACTAACCTAATATAACATAACCAAAACTAACCTAATATAACACAACCCCAACTAACCTAATATAACACAACCCCAACTAACCTAATATAACACAACCCCAACTAACCTAATATAACACAACCACAACTAACCTAATATAACACAACCACAACTAACCTAATATAACACAACCACAACTAACCTAACATAACACAACCACAACTAACCTAATATAACACAACCACAACTAACCTAATATAACACAACCCCAACTAACCTAATATAACACAACCACAACTAACCTAATATAACACAACCACAACTAACCTAATATAACACAACCCCAACTAACCTAACACAACCCCAACTAACCTAATATAACACAACCACAACTAACCTAATCTAGCCCAACCAAAACTAACCAAATCAAACCCAACAAAAAAGTAACCTATTCTAACCCAACAAAACAAACCTAATCTAATCCAATAAAACTAACCTAATCTAACCCAACCAAAACTAATCTAATCTAACCCAACCAAAACTAACCTAATATAACATAACCAAAACTAACCTAATATAACACAACCCCAACTAACCTAATATAACACAACCCCAACTAACCTAATATAACATAACCAAAACTAACCTAATATAACACAACCCCAACTAACCTAATATAACACAACCCCAACTAACCTAATATAACACAACCCCAACTAACCTAATATAACACAACCACAACTAACCTAATATAACACAACCACAACTAACCTAATATAACACAACCACAACTAACCTAACATAACACAACCACAACTAACCTAATATAACACAACCACAACTAACCTAATATAACACAACCCCAACTAACCTAATATAACACAACCACAACTAACCTAATATAACACAACCACAACTAACCTAATATAACACAACCCCAACTAACCTAACACAACCCCAACTAACCTAATATAACACAACCACAACTAACCTAATCTAGCCCAACCAAAACTAACCAAATCAAACCCAACAAAAAAGTAACCTATTCTAACCCAACAAAACAAACCTAATCTAATCCAATAAAACTAACCTAATCTAACCCAACCAAAACTAATCTAATCTAACCCAACCAAAACTAACCTAATATAACATAACCAAAACTAACCTAATATAACACAACCCCAACTAACCTAATATAACACAACCCCAACTAACCTAATATAACACAACCACAACTAACCTAATATAACACAACCACAACTAACCTAATATAACACAACCACAACTAACCTAACATAACACAACCACAACTAACCTAATATAACACAACCACAACTAACCTAATATAACACAACCCCAACTAACCTAATATAACACAACCACAACTAACCTAATATAACACAACCACAACTAACCTAATATAACACAACCCCAACTAACCTAACACAACCCCAACTAACCTAATATAACACAACCACAACTAACCTAATCTAGCCCAACCAAAACTAACCAAATCAAACCCAACAAAAAAAGTAACCTATTCTAACCCAACAAAACAAACCTAATCTAATCCAATAAAACTAACCTAATCTAACCCAACCAAAACTAATCTAATCTAACCCAACCAAAACTAACCTAATATAACATAACCAAAACTAACCTAATATAACACAACCCCAACTAACCTAATATAACACAACCCCAACTAACCTAATATAACATAACCAAAACTAACCTAATATAACACAACCCCAACTAACCTAATATAACACAACCCCAACTAACCTAATATAACACAACCCCAACTAACCTAATATAACACAACCACAACTAACCTAATATAACACAACCACAACTAACCTAATATAACACAACCACAACTAACCTAACATAACACAACCACAACTAACCTAATATAACACAACCACAACTAACCTAATATAACACAACCCCAACTAACCTAATATAACACAACCACAACTAACCTAATATAACACAACCACAACTAACCTAATATAACACAACCCCAACTAACCTAACACAACCCCAACTAACCTAATATAACACAACCACAACTAACCTAATCTAGCCCAACCAAAACTAACCAAATCAAACCCAACAAAAAAAGTAACCTATTCTAACCCAACAAAACAAACCTAATCTAATCCAATAAAACTAACCTAATCTAACCCAACCAAAACTAATCTAATCTAACCCAACCAAAACTAACCTAATATAACATAACCAAAACTAACCTAATATAACACAACCCCAACTAACCTAATATAACACAACCCCAACTAACCTAATATAACATAACCAAAACTAACCTAATATAACACAACCCCAACTAACCTAATATAACACAACCCCAACTAACCTAATATAACACAACCACAACTAACCTAATATAACACAACCACAACTAACCTAATATAACACAACCACAACTAACCTAATATAACACAACCACAACTAACCTAATATAACACAACCCCAACTAACCTAACACAACCCCAACTAACCTAATATAACACAACCACAACCAACCTAATCTAGCCCAACCAAAACTAACCAAATCAAACCCAACAAAAAAGTAACCTATTCTAACCCAACCAAGACTAACCTAATCAAACCTAACCCAACAAACTATATCATACCAATTATAATTGAATATTATTAAAATAGCAGGAAATATTAATAATAAGTTTTAGAACTCTCGACTATACACCAATCAAATATACTGCAAATTATATTACCTATTTACATTTTTCGTAGAATAGCTTTTGCATCCTTTTTTTTAAATTCCATTGGATTAGTGGATTATTCAGAAATCTGGCAACACTGTAAATATAACATTTTTGGCTGGAATTTTTATTTGGAAATCTATTATTTTGGGGCTTTTTAAGACTAATTTTTCTCATTTTTTTACCCCACCCAGCACCCCTATTGACTCCCCATCCCGTAAAATAGGCCTTTCCTCCAAATTTTACTTTATACACATTAATTATAAAAGCAATTCCTATAGATTGTCACAAAATTTTTTGTCAAAATCGAGGAGCACGTGTTCTGCACGTAATCAACAGAATGGGCTCAACCATGGACGTATAAGCACGTCCATGGGCCCTGTCAAACTATTTATTTTGTCATCTTTAGCGCTGTCAAAGTGTTGGGTTGAGTTACGTTGTGATTTCCAATGAAACTGGAAGAATATAATTAGAAAGTTGGGTTATGTTCCACCGCTAACTTGCAGCAATGCGTTCAGCCGCTGACTGTCAGCTCAGCATACTCAACATGTTTTGTGCTTAGTTCCAACCGTTGAGCCCGGCTGAACGCGCCCACCAATAAAAAAATTTCGTTTTGACTGTTTTCAGCCAGTCATAGGATTAAAGAGAAAAATTGGATTGCTTTAATCAACTGAGAAGTAGTTGTTTCCGATTCGGAAGAGTTTCAATTCTATTTCTGACCGATAATGATAAACAGACGTTTTAAATTTTACCTATTGTTTCCAAGCGCTAATCAAGAAAATGAAGTGTCGCTTCTTGTTCGTCTATATCGGGTGAAGTTGATTTAGGAGTAGTGTTGAACGGGAGCATTATCAACTCATTTTCAGGTCTCGCGTTAGCACTAGACGGGCCTAGTCTGTATAGAATTGTAGCATTAATACATAATTCTCGATTTTACAGACGAATAATTTTTTATCCGGCATTAAAAGCTTTAAATATTTACCACAAAAAAGATTAAAAAACTTATAAGAGTCCAACACTCTCCCTAAGAGTCCTTAATTAATCCCTAAAACAAATAATTGAAAGCGAAGTTTGGTAGTTTGACAAAAATTAAAACACAAAACCAACAAAAAACTTGATAATTTTAATTTTATGGCTTCCATATCTTGAGCGTATTTTTAGTCACCTACTTTATACCGGGTGTTTCATTACTAATTGGAAATATTTCAACTGTACAAACCAAAATCAAAATATTAAGATTTGGCCCAAATCACACCTAGATATCTCCTGTCTGAGTTACAGGGAGTTTTATTTAAAAATAGTTTTAAATTATTTGACACATTATTGTCATACTTGGCAGGAAGTGTAAGTACTATACACCCTACTAAATAAATAAACCTTTCAGGCTACTACCAGAGGCGTACGCCAGGGGCAAGTTGATTTTACGCTTTTGAGCTTAGCATTATAAAGTTGGAAATATTTCCAATTAATAATGAAACACCCTGTATATAAAATATTAAGTAGATTATCGAATCGATAATGCTAGAAAATCGGAATTAGATTTCCTGAAGCACTACAAAAAAACGGATTTCACCAAAAAGACTCGACTAAAATGGAGTTACTGCTACTAATTTAGATTTAAAAAAATATATAATAGGGTAGGTAAATTTTAAATAACATACTTTCCGAATAAAACTTTAAAAACAATCTGTTAAATTATAGAATTGATTAATTCCCGGTAATCACGGAAACTGTCTCTTAGAAACTCCAGGTTTAGTTTGGTTTTTGCAAGTGGTCTGTTCAGAACAGTACTATCTGTTGTGCCTCAAACCAAATTAGATTTCACCTTTAAGTTCAATATTCACAAGGAAGTTGATAATATGTGAAGGGGTAAGCCTACAAAAGTAAGACCAGAAATTTAAGAAGTTCATAAATCACCAACTACTTGAGTTATCAGCAGGCGGTCGATTATACGCAGAGTTGTACCTGCCCTAGCCATTAAATTTTGGTTTATAGCTAGGGTATTTATAAACAAAATTACTCACGAAGATCAGTTTTACTTTCACTGTCGTCATCCAAATTGATAAACTTTTCTTTGGGAATTTTTCCTATATCTATATATGACTCGGTCTAGCTGATATCAGGAATGTTGGCATTTCCTGTATGATGAGCTACCACAATTGAACGTAAGGCTGGATAAGTATTATTTCATCGAACTGCTGACTTAAGCTGATGCCATATATATGTTCAATTGGGTTAAACATACAGTGATAAGGAAGAAGTCTTAGCACCGCATGTCCCAAGCAAAACATTTCTATAAGTTCACTTCAATAAATAATTGTCAGAATCTGTCAAAAATTGTTAAAAATTGTTAAAATATTTAAAAAAATTGTCAAAAATAGTTAATAATTGTAAAAATTTTGAAAAATGGTCAAAAATTGTCAAAATTTTGAAAAAATGGTAAATAATTATAAAAAACTGTCAAAAACAGTCAATAATTGTAGAAAATTGTCAAAATTTTTGAAAAATGGTCAAAATTTTTGGAAAATTGTCAATAATGATCAGAAACTGTCAAAAATGGTCAATAATTGTTAAAATTTTGAAAAATGGTCAAAAATTGTCAAAATTTTGAAAAAATGGTAAATAATTATAAAAAACTGTCAAAAACAGTCAATAATTGTAGAAAATTGCCAAAATTTTTGAAAAATGGTCAAAATTTTTGGATAATTGTCAAAAATGGTTAATAATTGTCAGAAACTGTCAAAAATGGTCAATAATTGTTAAAATTTTGAAAAATGGGCAAAATTGTCAAAATTTTGAAAAAATTGTAATTAATTATAAAAAATGGTCAATAATCGTTAAAAATTCTGATTTTTTTTGAAAAATGGTCAAAATTTTCGAAAAATCGTCAAAAATTGTTAAAATTTTTAAAAAATGGTCAATAATTATAAAAAACTGTCAAAAATGGTCAATCATTGTTAAAAATTGTCAAAGTTTTTGAAAAATGGTCAAAATTTTTGAAAAATTGTCAAAAATGGTCAATAATTCTCAGAACCTGTCCAAAATGCTCAAAAATTGTCAAAAATGGTCAATAATTGTTAAAATTTGGAAAAATGGTCAATAATTGTTAAAATTTGGAAAGATGATCTAAAATTGTAAAAAATGATCAATAATTGTCAAAATTGGTCAATAATTGTCAAAAATGGTCAATAATTGTTAAAATTTGAAAAAATAGTCAAAATGGTCAAAAATTTTGAAAAAATGGTCAATAATTATAAAAGACTGTCAAAAATGGTCAATAATTGTTGAAAATTGTCAAAATTTTTGAAAAATGTTGAAAATTTTTGAAAAATAGTAAATAATTATAAAAAATGGTCAATAATTATAAAAAATGGTCAATAATTGTTAAAAATTCTGAATCTTTTTGAAAAATGGTCCAAATTTTTGAAAAATTGTCAATAATTGTCAAAAATCGTTAAAAATTGTCAACATTTTTGAAAAATGGTCAAAATTTTCGAAAAATCTTCAAAAATTGTCAGAATTTTTAAAAAATGGTCAAAATTTTCGAAAAATCGTCAATAATTGTCAACATTTTGAAAAAATGGTCAATAATTATAAAAAACTGTCAAAAATGGTCAATTATTGTTAAAAATTGTCAATGTTTTTGAAAAATGTTCAAAATTTTTGAAAAATTGTCAAAAATGGTCAATAATTCTCGGAACCTGTCCAAAATGCTCAAAAATTGTCAAAAATGGTCAATAATTGTTAAAATTTGGAAAAATGATCTAAAATTGTCAAAAATGATCAATAATTGTCAAAACTATCAAAATTGGTCAATAATTGTCAAAAATGGTCAATAATTGTTAAAATTTGAAAAAATAGTCAAAATGGTCAAAAATTTTGAAAAAATGGTCAATACTTATAAAAGACTGTCAAAAATGGTCAATAATTGTTGAAAATTGTCAAAATTTTTGAAAAATTGTCAAAAATGGTTAATAATTGTCTGAAACTGTCAAAAATGGTCAATAATTGTTAAAATTTTGAAAATTGCCAAAAATTGTAAAAATTTTGAAAAAATGGTAAATAATTATAAAAAATGGTCAATAATTGTTAAAAATTCTGAAATTTTTTGAAAAATGGTCAAAATTTTTGAAAAATGGTCAAAATTTTCGAAAAATCGTCAAAAATTGTCAAAATTTTTAAAAAATGGGCAAAATTTTCGAAAAATCGTCAAAAATTGTCAAAATTTTGAAAAAATGGTCAATAATTGTAGAAAACTGTCAAAAATGGTCCATCATTGTTAAAAATTGTCAAAGTTTTTGACAAATGTTCAAAATTTTTGAAAAATTGTCAAAAATGGTCAATAATTCTCAGAACCTGTCCAAAATGCTCAAAAATTGTCAAAAATGGTCAATAATTGTTAAAATTTGGAAAAATGATCTAAAATTGTCAAAAATGATCAATAATTGTCAAAACTGTCAAAATTGGTCAATAATTGTCAAAATTGGTCAATAATTGTCAAAAATGGTCAATAATTGTTAAAATTTGAAAAAATAGTCAAAAATGGTCAAAATTTTTGAAAAAATGGTCAATAATTGTCAAAATTTTTGAAAAATGGTCAAAAATGATCATTGTGCATAAGAAGCAAGCTTCTGTCGGCGGTCCGACGACCGCTCACCTTTTTTTTGGATTGGTGTAACACTAACAAAATTAAAAATTAGACGGAAAATGTTCTTATTGCATATTTCCCGGAAAAGTCAATGGAAACTTATTACCTTCATAAAACGACAATCAGATAAACCAAAAAAATAAAAAATAAAAAATTTTCAGATTTTGGATTTTATAAATGGAGCACCAGATAATGAATTTCTTATGATGAAGGTAGGCAATAATTCAAACACAATTATTAAAAAGAAAGGGAATTAAGGGAAAGTATTTTTAATGTGGTCGTAGATAAAACATTGTATGATACTCATGCGTGAATTACTTTTGCGCACCCGTTACGAAAAAAGGCACTAGCTACGCTCGTGCGCAAAAGTATCACTTCACGCACTTGTATCATAAATAACTATTATAAAACTCACTGGTCGTTTAGCAAATAGTCATAATAAAAAACCTAGTTGTGATAAAAAACTAACCGTTAGTTGGTGCCAATGCAAAATACTGTAAATTGGGTCACTTTATTTCTTCTCTTGTTTTAGCAGCCATGTTGCCGGCTATTCAAAATTTCAACTTAACAAAACCAAATTTAATATTTAAAAGGACCTTTTAAAAAATAACAGTTCCAAAAGAGTTTTCCAACCTCTACGGTGGCTTCTTTATCTTTTAGGGGATACTGTAACGGATGCATTAAGTACTATCGACATCGACGTGCTGCTGTGCGACAACTACCGATAATAATGACAACGACAACGACAACGACGAGAAAATATGCGAAATATGCAGGTTGAATTTCGAAACTAGACAAAGGAATCACCCAACTAGCAATAATAATTTCAACTTCCGACGTAATTTCTTTTTTACCTGCGTAATTGGTTGACATAAAAAAATTATGTTAATGATCGGTGCATAGAAAATGCACGTAGACAAACAAGCATTGGCGTAATCAAAGGTGGAAATTCTTTGAATTACTTCTTGTACTAATGCACTTCCTCTAGTATTTTCTGAGTCTGATCTGATTCTATCAGTTTTCGCTTTCGTTTAGACATAGAACGATGAAGTTAACGGAATGTATACTCCATTCCAAGATATTTTAACTTAACACCAACATGATTGATTCAAGAGAAAAACCCACAGGAGGTAGTCGCTAATCCTAAAAGAATATCGTATCGTACTCATTTATTCGAAAAGATAATGCCTAATAGAATGATTATTTTACCACTGAAATATTTAGCTGGTAACATAATATTTTACTGTTAGTGTTTACTGTACAATAAGGGATTTATAAACTTCTATTATTAAATCTGGTATCGAAATATTGTGAAATATACTTTACAGAAAATGTGAGAACTTACAAGGAATCAGACGGAAGCACGAAGAGGAAATAATAAAACCATTACAACTACTCAAATTCCCCCAAACTACTTCAGTAAAGGATTTAATACAAAAACCTATCTTTACAGAAGAAGACGAAGTGATTCTGGTACATTTAGAACTAATGATTAAATTGACTTGGATTCATTAAGAGGAAAAATATACAGTGTGGCCCACTTAAGATCGTAACACCCAGCTTTTAATTGACATTTGATGAACTTTGGTGGATTAAAAAGGTCAACAAAGGAACTACTTTTTACTTATTAACATTTGATATACATCAGCAGCGTACATTTTTGGAAGGATTCAAAACGTCGATTTTTCCAAAATAATTATTAGGGATTTTTTTATTGGACTTTTGGTTATAGTTCTTCTAGGCTTAATGTAATGACCCATATTTTTAATCACTGATCACCATGGCAACGGATGAATTTTAGTGGAAATTTTTTTGACGTTTATAATGACAGAATATTTTAGTGACAGTATGGGTTTTTATTTGCAAAATAGTTATTTGTGTATTTAGAGCGAAAAGTAACAGATTGCCGCTTGAAAAAGAATGTTGCCGCGCGACGCGGAGCGGAGCGCGGCGATCTTTCGAAAGCGACAATTTTACTTTACGCTCGAAAAACACACATACTTTTTTCTACAGCCGCCCTTTTAATAATTAAAACAGTTTTTTATATTATCCTAGGTTATAATAGGAGTGCTAGAATAATCGTCATTTTCGCTATTCATCATGATTAACCTTAAAAAGATCTACTGACTAGGGATGTTAAAAAATAATCGATTTTGATATAAATCGATTATTATTTTCTTATAATCGATTTTTATAGTAATATTAATCGATTTTTAGTAAACCGATTTTATAAATTACGTGTTTAAATCGACTTTCGGAAACGGCTCGTATTATTATTGATTGACTATTTTTCAAAATTTTGACAACTTTTGACCATTATTGACCATTTCTCAAACTTTTGACAATTATTGACCATTTTTCAATATTTTAACAATTATTGACCATTTTTCAAAATTTTAACAATGATTGACCATTTTGACTGTTATTCAAAATTAGTGACCATTTTTCCAAATTTTCGACCATTTTTCAAAATGATGACAATTTTTAACCATTTTTGACAATAATTGTCCATTTTTTTTAACAGTTTTTAACAAAAATGACAATTTTTAACCATTTTTGATAGTTTTTGACCATTTTTGACAATTTTTCAAAATTTTAGACGATTTTTCAAAATTATTGACCATTTTTGATAATTATTTACAATTGTTGACAATTATGGACCATTTTCCCAATTTTTGACCATTTTTGACTGACTATGGATATTAAAAAATAATCGATTTTTATATAAATCGATTATTATTTTGTTATAATCGATTTTTATAGTATTATTAATCGATTTTTAATTAACCGATTTTATAAATTACGTGTTTAAATCGATTATCAGAAACGGCTCGTATTATTATTGATTGATTATTTTTCAAAATTTTGACAACTTTTGACGATTATTGACCATTTCTCAAAATTTTGACAATTATTGACCATTTTTCAATATTTTAAAAATTATTGACCATTTTTCAAAATTTTAACAATGATTGACCATTTTGACTGTTATTTAAAATTAGTGACCATTTTTCCAAATTTTTGACCATTTTTCAAAATGATGACAATTTTTAACCATTTTTGACAATAATTGTCCACTTTCAACAGTTTTTAACAAAAATGACAATTTTTAACCATTTTTGACAATAATTGTCCATTTTTAACAGTTTTTAACAAAAATGACAATTTTTAACCATTTTTGATAGTTTTTGACCATTTTTGACAATTTTTCAAAATTATTGACCATTTTTGATAATTATTGACAATTGTTGACAATTATGGACCATTTTCCAAATTTTTGACCATTTAGGACAATTATTGTCCATATTTCAAAATTTTTGACCATTTTTGACAATTATTGACCATATTTCAAAATTTTTGACAATTTTTCAAAAACTAACAATTTTTGACAATTATCAACTATTTTTCAAAATTTTGACAATTTTTTACAATAATTGTCCATTTTTGACAGTTTTTGACCATTTTTGATAGTTTTTAACAATTATGGGCCATTTTTGACAATTTTTCAAAATTATCGACCATTTTTCAAAATTTTAACAATTATTGATAATTTTTGACAGTTTTTGACAATTATTGACCATTTTTAACAGTTTTTGACAAAAATCGTCCATTTTAACAGTTTTTGTGAATAATTGACAATTTTTGACCATTTTTGACTATATTTCAAAATTTTTTACAATTTTATTTGATTTTTAATCTGATAAATTGTTAAATATTCACCAATTGAGTTAATTCGGAGGGTGTGGTTTGATTAAATAAGCGAGCGAAAAAGATTCCTTTTTTGCGCTAGAGCGTAAAGTAACAATCCTCGCCATTTGTCAACTTTACGATTTCATTTGAATATAGTAATTAGTCATTTTACGCGCGACTGTAGAAAAAAGCATTTTTCTACCACTTGTAGTTACTCAAAACTTATGTAAAATTAAACAATATACTGTGTTGTGTCTTGAGATGGTATTTTCGTGCAACTACAACGAGTAGAAAAATCAAAAATTTAAAGGTCTAAATTGCTGCCAATAAATTGACGCGCTGTAAATCTATTCATGCAGCATTCCGAAAAACCTTTTAAATTATGATTTTCTACCACTTGTAATAAGCCCAAGTAACTATAAAATGGAAAAATATAATATTTTAGGTCCTAAAATGGCACTTTTGAGCTACTACAATTAGTAGAAAGTTTGCTTACAGAAAGCTTCCATACACTTGACTTCGATTTCCTAGTATTCGCGGGAGTCAACTGCTTAATATCCTGGCGAAAAATGACGTTGTTGGAAATCGAAAAATAAATTTTAATTATTTCAAACACAATTTGGTGTGAAATTCTCTTATCGAATACCACACGAGGACAAATTAAATCCGAAATCATTTGACCTCTAGTGGTATTACTAGTGATAATATTTCTCTACAACACAATTCACGCACACCCCAGGACGTTCTAACCCAGGTCAGGCCAGATGTTCCACATTTTTTATGTCCCAGTTGGCCGAGTTAAAACTGTCCGGTTACTTCGTTATATTATGCCAAATACTGGAATGGATGTATTAGCTTTTCATCGTAGGGCTGCTATGTTGCCAGCTATTCAAAATTTTCTTAAATATAGTAACATACATAAAGTTGTTTTTAATGAATTATTCTTTTTCAAGCAATTTTAAGCGACTGAAGTAAGGAGAACATTTGTATAGTGAGCATAACAATTCTAGAAAATATATCTGACAACATTGCTTTATTTTATTGTTGTTATACTGAATTTGGTTCTACTATTTATACCACACTGTAAAGAGTATCCCTTGAAACACCTAAAGGTAAATTTTGAGTAATGTAACTTCACCGGTGTCCGAGATGTACGTCGTCAAAAATTATCATTTCTTGTAATTACCACTGGTCATTTTTTTTCTTTTAAATAATATACAATTTCCTTTTGAAATCAATAGTTAATTTTCCCACAGCTGTCTCCAATAAATCATGTTGAATATTCAGTTACATCATCTTTTCCTGATACAATTCATCGACACGTTTGTCATGTCCATCATGCCAAACAGCGTTTTGCGGTTCTCTGATAAAAATCCCTTGAAACCGTAAAAATCTTGACGATACACAATATTACACTTGATGTTTTTATAACCGTTGAGATAACTTGAGAACGAGAGATGTAATTTCAATGTAAACATTATTTTAAAGATAAAAAAAAACGCGTTTATAGACTTTGAGAATGTTTTCTTTAATAATATTTGTAACGTTTAGAATGGTTTGCGTATCGATGTCGATTTCGGAAAGAAGGCAAAAGATAACGATAAATATGTTGGATCTGCTTTTCGGAAAAGGTAGGCGAAGGAGGCGGAAGTGTTGAGTTAGGGTTGGCGATTCTTTCCAAAAAAGATCGATTTTTAAATCGATTCGAATCGTTACCTGATGAATCGATTCATAAAAAAATCGAGGTCTAAAAGAACGATTTCTAATAAATCGATTTTCTTCAAGTTTGTATTTACAATGTAAATATAAATCCATTTTATGAAAAACAAGAAAGATACCATAATAAACAATCTCTGGGATCTCTTATCAGTAAAATCAGGAATTTTTTAGTTCAGGGAATTCGATAATAACAATTATTTTTATTACCATATCAAAGAATCAGATCAGATATAAAAGAAGACATTTATTTTCTAAATGTATTTTTTACATTAAAAAGTTAAGAAAATAGATAATATAGCTTATAGTTCCCAAAACCATTGCCAAAACCAAACCAGAAAAAATCGAATGTCGATTGTAAAGGGTGAAATATCGATCCACTGAATCGATTCAGTACAACATATCGATTTAAAAAATCGATATATTTGGCCCGAGGAATCGATTCTTCGATTAATCGATTTCAGATCGCCATCCCTAGGTTGAGTTAGTTATTTACTTTTTTCATTTAAATAAAGAAGAAAACGTGTTTTCATATATAAGCTAAATATTCTGAACATTGAAAAAACGAAACCATCGGGACTCGAACCCGGGAGCCCTCGGATAGAAAGGGCGATTCCTATCTCGGCCGATCAGGCAGGTATACTGAATAAAAATCGCCCAAGTCGGCCAGAGTCTAAAATTGACCTGTTTTGGAATGGCCCATCTCGGCCAACCTTTGTTACAATAATACACTTTATTGATTAGATTTTATTAATGTCTACATATAAATATAATAGCTAGATTACAATTTATACATATTTACATTAAGTTATATGCATGAATGATAATATGATAATATTTTAACATAAGACAACTTTGAAATCTTTTTATTTTTATACTCTTCAATTTTTTTTAGCAAAAAAAATTTGTTTGAGAGATGGGCTACGCCCGATAGAAAGTCCTCACGTAACCTCTCCGCTTCGGACGGTTCCTACCTATCAATGTTCAGTTCGGTATTATAAGCTACCATTAACCGCGACCTGCGTCTTACAATCAGTGATGAGATATCCACTGATTTATCAGTAGATCTACTGATTTCAGGTTCTATCTACTGATCTACTGATTTATATATGCAATCTACTGATTTAACCATAGTTGTTTTTTTAGTGATATTTCGGTAAAATAATTATCGATAGTCGCGACTATCGATGTTCATCGATAGTTATATTTTTACTATAGATTATTTTCGAAAGTTTTACAATCGGTAACATCTTTGCACGATTTTTGTCAAAAATTTTGAAAAAATGGTCAATATTGTCACAAACTATCAAAAATAGTAAAATTTTGAAAATGGTTAATAATTGCCAAATATGTTAAAATTTTTGAAAAATTTTAAAATATGGTCAAAAATTGTCAAAATTTAGAAAAATGGTCAATATTTGTTAAAATTTTGAAAAACGGTCAAAATTTTGAAAAAATGGTCAAAAATTGTCAAAAATTTTGAAAATCTGGTTGATAATTGCCAAATATGTTAAAATTTTTGAAAAATGTCAAAATTTTTGAAATATGGTAAAAAATTTGGAAAAATGGTCAATAATTTGTCAAAATTTGGGAAAAACTGTCAAAGATGGTCAATAAATGTAACAATTTTGAAATAATGGTCAATGATTGTTAAATTTTTTGAAAAATGATCAATACTAGTTAAAATTTTGAAAAATGGTCACAATTTTGAAAAAATGGTCAAAAATGTCAAAATTTTGAAAAAAATGGTTAATAATTGCCAAATATGTTAAAATTTTTGAAAAATGTCAAAAATTTTGAAATATGATCAAAAATTTGGAAAAATGGTCAATAATTTGTCAAAATTTGGGAAAAACTGTCAAAGATGGTCAATAAATGTGAAAATTTTGAAAAATGGTCAATAATTCTCAAAATTTTTGAAAAATGGTTAAAATTTTTGAAAAATTGTCAAAAATGGTCAATAATTGTCAAAGACGGTGAATAATTGTCAAAACCTATCAAAAATGGTCAAAAATTGTTAAATACCTATTTTGAAAAATGGTCAAAAATAGTCAATAATTGTAAAAATTTTTGAAAAATTGTCAATAATTGTCAAAATTTTTGAAAAATTGTCAATAATAGTCAAAACCTGTCAGAAATGGTCAATAATTGTTAAAATTTTGAAAAATGGTCAAATTTTTTGAAAAATGGTCAATAATTGTCAGAACCTGTCAAAAATGGTGAAAAACTTTCAAAAATGGTGATTAATTGTCAAAAATTGTTAAATCTTTTAAAAAATGGTCAAAAATAGTCAATAATTGTTAAAATTCTGAAAAATGGTCAAAAATTGTTAAATCTTTTAAAAAATGGTCAAAAATAGTCAATAATTGTTAAAATTCTGAAAAATGTACAATAATTGTCGAAATTTTTGAAAAATTGTCAAAAATGGTCAAAAATTGTCAAAATGGTCAATAATTAATTATAAAAAACTGTCAAAAATGGTCAATAATTATTTATAAATATGGTCAAATTTTTTGAAAAATGGTCAAATTTTTTGAAAAATGGTCAAATTTTTTGAAAAATGGTCAATAATTGTCAGAACCTGTCAATAATTGTCAGAACCTGTCAAAAATGGTGAAAAACTTTCAAAAATGGTGATTAATTGTCAAAAATTGTTAAATATTTTAAAAAATGGTCAAAAATAGTCAATAATTGTTAAATATTCTGAAAATATTAAAAATAATTGTCAAAAATGGTCAATAATTAATTATAAAAAACTGTCAAAAATGGTCAATAATTAATTATAAAAAACTGTCAAAAATGGTCTAATAAGAAAAAAAAGTCTTACAATATTCCGAGGGTCGCGAACCTTACCGAATCTGTCTTAGATTCTGACAATTTAAAATAATGATTGTAATCACTCGCAATATACTTTCTCTCTCTCTCTCTCTCTCTCTCTCTCCCATTTCCCTCTCTCTTCCATATCTCACTTTTTCTCTCTTTTTCCCATCTCTCTCTCTATTTCCTATCTCTCTCTTTCCCATCTCTCTATCCCTCCCTCTCTCTATATCTCTATCTTCTCTCTCTATTCCAAATCTGCCTCTCCCATCTCTCTCTAATATTTCTTTCACTCTCTCCCATCTCTCTCTCTCTCCCTCTTTCCTATATATCTCTCTCTCTCCCTCCCATATTTCTCTCTCTCTTCCATATCTCTGTCTCTCCCATCTCTCTCTTTCTCTCTCCTATCTTTCTCTCTTTCTCTCATCTCCCTGTGCCATTTTTTGATCGCATTTTTACTCCATATCAGCAGTGCGATTACGAAAACTCGCTTCGAACAGTCCACTCGATACGTGTGATAACTCGAACCGTATCCAAAATGGAATTATGAACTTCCTTCGAGTAGGATTCGGCTAAACTCGTAATTTTTGATCTATTGGGATGAGAATTTGAATAAATGGAACAACTCATAACTCAACTGTTTTGGCATTTGCAAGAAGTATCGTTTTATTCGTTTTGCTTGATGCTTTTTCTTGTTATTTTAAATTCTGATCGTTTTTATTTTTTAATTTGGTGGATTCAGTTGATAACTTATTTTCATTCCATTTAAAAAGTGTACAAACAGAGAGTACTAATAAGAATGCTTCCTGTTGTCAGAATACAGAACATTCGTCGGCGCAGGAGGGAAATGAATATATCCTTGATCAGGAATAGAAGACAATTAAGAAGTTTATATAATCCATTTGAACTTCCCGATTTTAGATTTAAGGAGTTGTATAGAGTTAATAAGGAACTAGCAAGAGACATTATTGAAAGACTTCGTGAGCATTTATACAATCGCCAAACAGTAGCTGGAATATCTGTGGAAAAAAAAGTTATGGTAACCCTACGGTTTTATGCTACTGGCTCTTACCAAAGGTGTGTAGGAGAGGAATATAATTCTGCACTAAGTCAGTCGGCAATTCACAATTGCATCCATGAGGTAACTAGAGCTATTGTTAACATTATAGTACCAGAAAAAATCCAGTTTCCATCAACACCATTAGAAAGAAATGTTAATAAGCAGGAATGGATGGATAGATTTGGTTTTCCAGGGATCCTAGGGGCAATTGATGGAACTCACATAGCTATCCTAAAGCCACCCATTGAGGAACATAATTTTATTAATAGAAAAGGTTTGTTATCTAAATATAAAAGTTGATATAGTTTTGATGTATCATTCATTTCAGGTTTTCATTCAATCAACTGCCAATTGATGTGTAATAGTAAATTACAGATTATAAATGTTTTGGCAAATTATGGAGGTTCAAGTCATGACTCTTTTATTTGGAACAATTCCCAAATAAAAAACTACATTGAGAATCTAGGAGAAGTAGGTTGGCTTATTGGTGATTCTGGTTATCCACAGAGTCGCTTTTTAATGACTCCTTTTGAAAACCCCCAAGATGGTACACCTCAAGCAAGATATAACGCTGCACACATTAGAGCAAGAAATACAATTGAAAGGTGTATAGGTACATTAAAGATGAGATTTAGATGCCTATTACGAGAAACCTCGGCACGTTATAATCCTGCTTTTATGTGTGAAATTATAAAAGCATGTAGTGCCCTACACAATATGTGCATAGAGAGAAACATCTTACCAGAAGGAGAAATTGATGGTAACGAACATCTGGATATTGTTTTGCCTATGCAACAAAATAGAAGAGATGGGTTAAATGCAAGAAATATTGTGGTTGAAAGATATTTTAGAAATTAGTTTTTTTTTATTAATAATAGTGTAAAACAATAATTATGTGCATAATTTATTCTTCCTTCATCCTACAATAAATTAATTAAAACAACATATTGGATTTACAAGTAATTTTTATAAACAAGTCACACAAATATTTTATAGAATTCTCAACCAAAAACTAAACAACTAAAGTCTACTTTAATATTTACAGAAAATTAACACAGCTCTAAAAAATCCAAACTAATGATCAGTCAGCTATTGAAAAAACTTGATCCTATTTTTGACTTACAAGGTGTGGAGTATGATATATTGGTTTTCTAATCTTTTCTTTCAGTGAAAATTAAGAGATTTATTTCAAATAATTCTTTATTGAATAATTATTGCTAAAAATTCGTCTAAAATTAATGCTTGGTGGGTATGCACTATTTGTTGTGCAAACATGAATACTTGTTTTTTTTAGGAGAATGACTGCTTTCTAACTTCACACCATGTTTCCCAAAAACTAATCCTATTGTACCTGCGGACACTTTTATTGTGTTACAGATATTCAGTAAAATTCACTTAAACCTACTTTTACAGCAGCTGGCTAATTGGTACTTTATATGGAAGTAAACATTTAACATAACATAGATACCTACATAAATAAATGAGATCAAATAATTAATATTTTTATAGTATATAAATTATATTATAATTTACTTATTAAGTAAAATATCTTTTATTTGCCTGAAAGTATCATTCATAGTTTTTAAATTCTGATTAACACCATTCAACCCCTCTCGTATTAATTTTAATTCATCTATTGTTTCTTTATACAATTCATTTTCCTTGTCATACTGGCTTTTCTTTTTTTTGGCTTTTGGACAATAATCATGTTCTTCAGCTAAGTTTGCAGAGCTGGTTGGGGCTTGTGTGTTTACCTGTATGTCTTGTAAGGGGCTAAGTGCTGGAATCTAAAATTTTATTTGTGTATTCAAACAAGAGGGTTCAAAAAATTTAATTTTTTTATTACCTCTGCTTTGTTGTGTGACTTGACAATTTCTACTGGTCCAAATTGCTCAAGAACAAGGGGCATCTCTGTTCGAGGAACCTACAATAATAATTATTAAATAAAATATTACTTATCTCTCTGCATATAGCAAATATCCTTACCCCACATTCTTTACTTCCAACTCCTTCATGGAATGAAGACCCTAATAGTGCCAGAATTCTCTCTTCAAATGGGGTAAAATGGATGGTTTTGGGTTTTCCACCTCCTGTCATTTGTAGATCACACCTCTGTGCCGTGGCCTTCTTTTTAATAAGATACTTGGTATCTGCCCACGTCTAAAAAATATGGGTTAATTAATATGTGAACACATAACTAATGAGAACTTACTTTTTGCCACTTTTCTACAGTTCGGTTTCCCAAACCTAAGGCATTCAGTTGTTGGGATAATATCTCCCACAATTTTCTGTGAGTTGCCTTGCCTTGAGGGCCTACAAACTTTCCACAGGCAAAATCGGTATGACTTTCCATAAACGAACATATTATCTGCCAATGACTGTCTGAAATTTTAAAAGCCATTGTAATCAAACTTCCTTTGGTTATATCTAATGCTAATGTCAACATCAACAAATAACTGATATAACCTTACTTTTTGATATTTCGATAGCTACATACATATCGACTGACTCGCATCGAATTTAGTCGCATCGAGTAGCCATCATAATCGCTAGCATCGTTTTAAAATGGCGTACTCGATTCGAGTAGACCATTCGTAATCCCACTGCAGCTTTCAAAATATACATTTTTCACCTAAAAACATCTCAACTATATCGAAAACTATCGATTTTTTTTGATAGTCAAAAATATCGATAAACAATCATCGATAGATCTCCATTCCTAATTCTGTATTGTTCGACGTCCTTGTGACGGTGTACTGATTGCTACTGATTTTTACTGATTTTTTGGTGGTGTAGCATCTATTGATACACAAAAAGTTGACATCCCATCACTGCTTACAATCCATTCGTTAAAGTTGTGCTCAACAGCCCAATCACTTGAACTGAATCTTTGTACCATTTCCATTTCAGAAGCTTCGTGTCACTAATTTGACTGGAGGGATTTTCATTAGTTGTAATGGTTAATGTATTAATTCCTCTCCAAAGTGCTTCCGTCTAAGTTCTTGTAAGTTTTCGCAGAAGCAGAGTATGTGAGTAGGTATTTCATCATAAGTTCACATTCCGTAGAAATAGTACCTCTAATTGTTCATTTGTAATATATTGATATGGTTTTGAGTTGGATTGATCTATATCAATTCCATACCTTATTATAAATTAAATTTTATTTATTTTATTATTTTAGTTTTAATACAAATCTTTATTTATAGTCGGAAATTATCAAAAATATTTCTTTTTTATATATTTTATTATTTTTTATTATGATTGTTATGAGACTCTTTATTATATTATTTGAATATTATTTTGTAAATTTATTTAAACTATCTCAGGGTATTATATATTTGTTAGTGAGTTCAAATTTTGTGAGGCCAACTCTGTCCTTTCACCTTCGAAGAGTTTCAACGTTGACAGCCTGTGTTGATTGTAAAATATATCATAGATACAAAAAACAAACACATTCAATTTCAAATAAATGTTCAACAAATGAAACGTTCGGTTTATTGTTTAACTTTGCTTAACTGCTTAATTAACCTTTCAAAAATATACAAAATCATTAACACTATTTATTTTCTTATCTAAAATTCATTCACTCTCTCATTCACAACAAATTCAAGATTATACTTATCAGAGTCTATGGTTTTATATTTCTATGGTTTTAACACGACAGAAAAGATGATTAATTTTATACGTGAAGAAGTGACTTTTGACAACGTTCTAGAATAATAAATGGAATCAATACCTTTTTGATTCCTTTGAAATTTTTTATCAGTAAGTATAATCTTATGTAATACTTTTTAAAATATGAACAATTTAAATTTTATACATCCATAAATTCAACATTAAATTATATAGATAAATGATACCTGATTGTCTTTCGTAATTAAAGTATTCATTTCTTTTCTTCTCTTGAAGGTCACAGTGAATTTCAATGTTCGGTGGCCCTGGACCAAAATTCTGGTCTACTTGGAATGTTTTGTCTGTACTGGATAAACGATTTCAATATTTTTCTGCTTCTCACTTGTGATTTATTGATAATATGCCTCAGATATGGGTATATTATATGGCTTATACCAGTGTTCACTTAGCAACAAAAAACTTTATGGTAAGTATTACCTTTCACTTACTTATTTATTGTTATAATCACTTTATATTAGTTTAGTTAACTTTATATTTACAACTTTTCATTTCTTTTTGAATATTTTTGCATACATTTCAAATTTAGTTTCTTACTTAGAAAAATCTCTTCCTTCATTCTCAAAATTTTTAACCGGTTGTTGATTTTTTCCTGTGTTTTTTCAACAAACTATCTTAGATTTTAGTTTAAAATTATTTCTACAAATGACTGTCTTTGAAAGATTTAGTTACTAAATTATTATTTCTATTTTTGATTATATTGATAGTTTATTTCTGTTAAGTTATATGATTATTTTTATTTTATCTATAGTTCAATTTTAGGTTATAATTTTCTATATTGTGGTGTTCATTTTATTTCTATTTCAATTTTACAATCATCATTTTTTTAGTTGGTATTCTGTTAATGTTTTATTTTAAAGTTTGTGTTCCTGTTTTACTGTTCATCATTGTATGAATTTAATTATTCAGTATACAGGGTGTATCAAAACTAATTTTACATATTATTCTTTTTCTTTCTAAATGTTTCTAACTTTTGTATGTCTATTTTAGGCTTGTGACGGACTTATTCAATATGTTTTATTCTCTCCCACTAAGGAAAATAAATAATTCTGAATATCAAATGATAGAGTTGAGTGTATCAATTAAATTATATGATTATTCAATCAGAATTATTATCCAGAATCTCATTTTTTCTAGTAACATGGAACTATCAGTGGATTTGTAACCTTCCAAATATTCAAATTGATTTAACAATGTCTCCTTAGTCTAAATAAAACATTTTTTATGATAATACCTAACCAAAATACCATCTATAAATTATTTTAATATGCATATATCTACACTTTACGGATCTTTAACTTTACGATTCCATACGAACTGTTAGAGGTAGAACAAAATGTCTATCTAGATACTAAATATTATTTACTACTTCCGTTTAAGATTCATGTTATTGTCAGTAACATTGGAAATAAAATTGTATTGTAGTCTTCAATAAAATGAACAAGGTGAAATTTATAACTATCATTTCCGCAAGTTGTGGTGTAGGTAAGGGGAACTTGTGGCTGATAGATATACAGGGTATTTCGGAATATAGTTACTTAACGGTGAAATAAAACAATTTAATTTGTTTAAATCTTCATTATATAAGAACTAACGTATAATTTGATATATTTATCAAACTAGTGTTGGTATAATGAGTGAAATATATAACTCGTCCAATGTAAGTTGGCACTTGGACTTTGGACTTCCGAGATGCGCGGTAGAACATCCGATCACTCGAGACTCACTGAAATGGAGGACCCCAGTCTCTGTTTTGACCGCAAACGGTTAATATCGCAGTAATTCCAGTAGTAGTTTTTAGTTATGGTAATTATTATCAGTAGTTAGTTTATAGAACATGTGGTTTTAGCTTATAGTTATTAGAATGGAGTTTAAAAGTAAATTAAAAAATAGACCTTCAAGTGGTAGTAGTGTCCAATCTATTAAAGTTTATGAAGGAAGAAGCTACACGACAGGAACCCATTATACCTTTGGCCAAGGTAATTATACCAAAAATTAACCATGTTTAATACAGAAAACATAAGCTTTTGTTCTATTTTTAAATTGGTTTCGATCTTCGTTCCAGATGCATATGTCCGTTGGAAATCGACTACTAAATCTGGAGACTATCATGACGAGATGAACTTTGAAAATTTCCAAAAATGGCTAAAAGAACACCTATTACCACATTTGTCCATGGGAAGTGTTGTTCTACTGGATAATGTATCTTACCACAACAAACTTGCGGAATACATGGAAAAGGAACCTCTACTAGATCAAGTCATAGATGAGTTTATCATCGACATAGAAGATGATTCTAGTGAGGATGGTGACTCTGATTTTGATTTTTCTGAAGACAGTCATGCTGAAGATGGTAGCTTATTAACCAGCATTTTAAGATAAATAAATATTTGTAATCACCCTATTGTTAAGTGATTATTTATGAACCCACAATTCAGGTAATATACCAATAATCATAACAAAGAATTAAATATTTCTAAGCAGCCGGCATATATCTACGACTATGTTGAAGCAAAGTGCGAGGGTCGTTCGAGAGTAGTCCGCTCAATATATCTATCTTTATTCAAGCAATGTCTGTTACTTTTTGTTCGCCAACTTACACTGGGCGAGTTATACCTTCACTCGTTTGATAAAATTTCTGTGTTAGCTAAAGGCGTCACAATTAAAACAAATTAAATTTAGAATTATTACAATTTTACAGGAAACTGTAATAATTCTATATGTTTCAAGCTAACGGTCTTGTTGTCATTCGAATTTTGGTTTGTGACTTGGAGGTGAAGGTGTCGCTACTTTCGCAACTAACACATTTCCGTCATTGGAAGATATGTGTAGTTGGCGATTGTAGAGACAAATTCAGTCCGGGATTAACTCTCGGACGATAACATATACCTTGTACTGATGAGGCGCAATACGCCGAAACCGGTCTACAAGTTATGTTATCCCTCCTCACCCATTTGCCAACCTGGCTGGTGATTAACGGGAATACGTAATATAAAACAATGGGAAGGATCTCTGGCCATAGAAAAATAAATTTACACCTAGCCGAAGTGTATAATTTTGGAACCTGCATGCGCATTTCATTTCAGTTTGCCTCCTCCTAATTTATCAAGAAGGGCAAGGAAGATCATCGAAGTAGCTATACAGAAATGGGAATGGTTATTTTTCCTTCCCCTTCTTCAAAAATTAAACAATGATCTGTTTTAACCAAGAAAAATTATGAAACTTTGTTAAGACTTTTGATTAAAATATTTTGTATCGTAATCTTATACGCATTCTGTTGTCATGAAATCAAGTTTTGTTATTATTAAAAAAGGAACGAGAGATATCAATTTTTTGATATATGACAACAAGAATTAAAAAAAAAACTATATAAAACCCAATTTCGAAAGTAGTAATCCCGAGACGGGAAACTATAACCAAAACAAACTTATTAGAAGTACAGTTTCTAATTATTCTAATCTAAAAATTCAAAATGTCAAGACGAGGCAAACTGATCATGAAATGCGCATACGTCCCTAGGGCCGTTCGGCAATGCTACTCCATTGGCTCCGAACACTCCTCTCTTCTTTAACCCGTTCGGTTATTACAGAACGAGTAAAAGGAGCAGTCTTTAAATCGTTCGTTTACTGTGGAGTGGTGTGAAAAGAGTTGCTCCAATTGTACCACCTCGGTGAGGTAGGATTTTAAGAGTAAATATGCGCATTTCGAAAAAATAAAATTCTTATGTATTTTAGGTTACATGGTTTACAATTGCGAAGTAATAATTATTCATATTTTATAAAAATACTAAAAAGTATCCACAAAAATATTACACCGAATGGCATTTGTGTACGTTTATTATTTCTTAAGAATATCGTGATGAAATATTTAACAATAAAGGACGCACGAAGCAGAACTAAAATTATGAACTCATTTGAATTAAATACAAATCTTAAACTTACAGTTTAAGAATTCTTCATAACAATAATTTTGCTGCTTAAAGATTTTTCATCGCAATTTCCAATCCAATTGTAGGCTATATTGTTAATAAGCAACGCTAAAAATTCCCTCAAAATCATATCAGTTGGTAGCAATGTTTCTTGTTGGTAACAATCAATTGTCAATTCTTTTTTTTATGGTTGTTATGATCTTAGCTATGGTTGTAGTAAGGGAATAAGATGTAATATAAGAATCTGTTATCATCGATTACAAATAAAACTGGCATTTTCATTAGAAAGATACTAAAGGAAGGTACAACAAATAAATAATAATAAAATATATTTGGTGTTGGTACACTTGCGAAATGCTGAAATTTGTTGCTATCTAACTATCGTTTATGGCCCATGTTAAACTCCTATCTGCTTACACTCATGCCCTCAAACGTAAAGGTATATTGTTATGGAAGGATGTGGTATCAAAGGCAAAACACAATGATTGAAAAGAGATTTACCAGACCTTTCAAATACGGTATGACTCAGTAGGGAGGGGGTGAAACTGACGTCTATGACATTAGCGCTAAAAAGTGTCCCCTTCAAGTTAAAAGTTTCGGCATTTCTTTCTAATATGTCGCATTTCTGAAATATTAAGGGTGGGTCATTTTCAAATGAACACCTTGTATATGAATTGAGCAGGAAAAAGTAAGGTTAACCGTCCACAACGTCAAAAAAATTGTCAAATTATTCCGTGTTTCCTGGCTGATCCCTTAAATTTTCACAGTAGAAGCATGAGGGAGTCATCCTTCTATTGACGTTCGATAGAATGACGTTCAAGAGAATACCATGGTCGACGGCAACTAATATTTATTCCTCGAGTAATAAATAAATCTAGTATAAGTATTTCTACTATTATTCGCAAATTTGATTATTCAGTCAATTTAAACCCTCCCTCACACAGCACGGCACTGTTGTTGGAGGCTGCGACCTATGCTGTGTGTATTGCTGTCCTTGTTTTGGAATGAAAGAACCGATTTAGATGTTCGTTACAAACAAAGTGTGTTATTCATCTAGTCTGTTTAATGATCGAAGTGTAATGTTTTTCTTATTTATTTAAATAGTTTTCAACTTGTGGGATAAAATTATACACACTATGGCTAATTACTATCTATTTATTTGAAGAAACACACTCTGTATTAAACTTAATTTATTTACACTCGGTATATTAGTTCTAATTTATTTTCACCACTTGACTATTACACTATTTATCTACACTATTTATCTGCACTATTTAATCACTGCCCGATTACTAAGAACTTCTGTGAACTAATTCTTTATTGTCCGTTTCACTAATTCTCTCGAACGAACTAACTGTACTGTTTACGCACTCGAAAACCCGCGTATATATAGTCCTTATCGGTTCTGGAAAGTTCTAGTATTTTATGACGCTTCTCATATGTGTAAATACTGCAATAGACCAGAACGTTCTAGAAAGCGCATTCACCAAAATTTATAATCGAGGGACAGGACCGGCTTTGAGTTGGTGACCTCGCAACAAAAGGTTATCAAATTAAACTTGCAACATTGCAAATTATTAATCTGGAAGCAAAAAGACAAAAAACTTGATATTGCGGCGAGATTAGAAAAACTGATTTAAAGATACCTACAGTGATTTCGCTGGAAAATACAAAAAATTTTGTATACCTACTAAATAAGATTTCGATAAGAATTAACACAAAAAAATCGACAAACAAATCTTTTAGGATGTTGTATTCAAATTATAGTTGACAAAATGGTGAATCGTTGTGTAGTATGCAAAAAAAATGTATAAATAGTGGTGTTTTTAATACATCATTTCACAGATAAGCAACAAGTTCTTAACAGTTCTACAGTTCTGAAACTACCAGTTTCGCACCATTTGATAAATAATGTAAATTTTTTTAAACAATAAAATTTTAGTAGTCGTAAATATTTTTTCACCACTTTATCTTCCCTTAAATTGATTTGTACTTATTGAAATGTTAAATATGGCAAACATTTCAATACAAACGCAGACAATTTAATTCTGTCCATAAGCATAGTTACCCATGCATTGTCTTAAAGCTGTATTCGCCAACTAACTTGATGTCCTAAATGCTTTCTAGGGAGCTATTGACGCCGCCCATCCGATAACTGTAAATAGGGCCGTGCAAGTTCTGAGGATACGCTTTCTGTTACAAATTAACACAACTTGTACAATTAATAAAGTAAAGTCCGTCCGGAAATATATGATCCTAATTAATAAATAATATTTAATTCTTTGTTATAATTATTGGTATATTGATTCTGGGTACATAAATAATATTTTAACAATAAGGTACCCATTACAATAACATGTTATTTATCTAATTGAAGATTATAAAGTTAGGATCTTATATTTCCGGATGGACTATAATTAAAATTTGTTAGAAACTAAATAATTTCTTCCAGGTAGTAATGAGAATAAAAGAAACACAAGATGATGGGAAAAAATTAAAAAACTTAAGTGTCTTACTGCATTAAAAAGTTAAAAATCTTGAAAATGGAGTGTTGTATACAAGGAGTACCTTTATGTAGGAAATTTAATAAAGAATTCCAGGCAAGAGTCTTCAGTTCAAAATACAGGATGTTTCAAAAATACGGTACAATAAAAGTTTACGAACCCCTCGTACCACGCCACTGGCTCATTAGAATTTGACAGAATTAATACTGATGTGTTTTGAAGAAACAATAACCTACACAAAATTTTAAATTTGTACTTTCATCCCCCGAGAAGATATGCAATAAAATGTGTATTTCTTCTACACCCTTCAACAGCCTGTATCTCACAAACTAAGGTTAGAGAAAAGTTGTATTTGGGTATTTCTCAACGATCTATCATGCCTTCAATTAAAGGTACTTATTTACGGGACACCCTTTATAAGGTAATTAAATAAAAATATAAACGATGACAATAAAGAGAAATAATTGAAGCACAACATTTTAATTACAATAAAAGTAATCATTTTGCGAAATATAATGCCAACTTTGCGAGTGCTGTGCGTTTTGATAATTCGAAATGAAAGTACCCACTTAATAAAAGGGAAAAAGTATGATAACGCGTTGCCGTAGATTAAACACGCAGTATGTACAATATAAGCTAGTAAATATACAAAAGGTCACTTTTCTTGATAAATATATTATTTCTTTTGATACGTTTATTTTCATTCGAATTAAATGTTTGTTATTGGCATACGATTTATATAAATATCAATATTTTTACTTTATCTAAAATGTAACAACATAGTTGGCGCCTGTCAACAAATATTAAATGTCAAAATTAACTGTCATGTTTAATTAACTCAAGTTTCAGACCGCTTCAGATCATAAAGAGAATGGCGACAGGAGACTTCAATGAAAAGAATACTGTAGGGGGGTGGGAAGAAAACGGACAGGAGAGGGGATATCCTGGAGGAAGTGTTGACATCCAACGGGTTGGAAGTACTGAATGATGGACTACTGTTCACCTTCGTAAGGGGTGACGGGAGTTCGTCATTCATTGATATAACAGCATGTGATGAATGGGCTGGGGGAAAGAGTGAGTAGTTGGAGGGTGCTGGAGGATGAGGAAAGCTTGATCTTACATATGTATGTGGAGACGGATATAAGGAAAGGGAGAAATAAATTATTGGAAGAGAGGGGATGGAGGTGGACGAAGGCCGAGGCAGAGAGTATGAGGAAGAAAGTAGGAGAGGAGATAGAAAGGAGACTTGGATATGATGTAGATGAATTGTACGATGTGATACAGGGCTGTAAAAGAGTGGCAATAGACGTGAGAGGAGGGTGGAATGAGGAATTAGAGGAGCTGTGGAGGGAGTGTAAGAATGAACGAAGACGGATGCTGAGGGGAAGAGGAAGGATACAAGGAGAAGAAGGAGGAATTGGAGCGTACGATGGAGAGGGAAGTGGGTAGAGTTACTGGGGGAATTAGAAAACAATCCATGGGGAAAGGCCTATGAGATAGCGGTGAAAAGGATGGGTGGAAACAGGAACGAGGTGCTAGAGGAAGATTGCGAGAAGGAGGAGTGGGGGGGGGCAGGATTCGGAAAGTCCAGGATACTAGGGGGTAGGGAAAATGAGTGAGATAAGGCCGGTAGAGAAGTGGGAAGTAGAGGAGGGGGGAAGAAACATTAAAGTAAGGAAAACCCCAGGGATAGATGGTCTGAGAGGTGATATGATGAAGAGGCTGTTGGATGACAATGGGGAGAACTTCTGGGAACTATTCAACAGGGTGCTGAGGGAAGAATAGTTCCCGGAAGGATGGGAGGTGGTCAGGGTAATACTGATGAAAAAGGCGGGTGGAGAGGGGTAGCGGGCGGGGGACTACAGGCCCATCAGCCTGCTGTGTGGTATGGGTAAATTGATGGAGGGGATAATAAAGGATAGATTGAGGAGGAAGTTGGTAGGAATGGGGGTTTTAGGGTAAACCAGCGAAGGGGAATTCATGCATCTCGGCGCTGGGCTTGGTGGAAAAGGATAGGGAGGAGAACTGAAGGAACAAGAAATTGGCCCTACTCGTGTTCTTAGACGTCGAGAACGCGTTCAACAGTGTCAGCAAACGGGCGGTGTTGCGCGCTTTGCTGATGCTTGGAGTACGGTAGGGGTTAGTTAACCTAGTAGAGGAGCGTGAGATAGTAGACTCTAGAGAGAGGAGGTATGTGACGGAGGCTGGAGTACCCCAGGGATCGATTCTTGGACCGACGCTCTGGAAGTGTGTGTTTGATGAGGTTTGTGGGATAGTGTGTGAAGAGGGATGTGAGATTACGGTGTATGTGGACAATGTGTGTCCTGTATGTACGGCGAAGGGAGAGGCAGAGATAAACAGAAAGGCGGAGAGGATGTGTAGGATGATTGTGGAGAAGATAGAGTGGTGAGGACTGGAAGTGGCGGAAGATAAGACAGTAGGGCTGCTAGTGAAGAGACAGAGCAAGACCCGGGAAGTGATGGTGAAGGGAAGGAGAATTCGTATGGAGGAGTCTGTGAAATACCTAGGGTTGTAGTTGGATAGTCAATTATCCTTCAGAACACATATGTTAAAGGCGGCACAGAAGGGGAAAGTAAGGGCAGCATGGCTGGGGAGATTGATGTGTAATGTGAAAGGACCGGGAGAGTAGAAGAGGAGGGTAATTGGTGGAACGGTAGAGCAGAGTATCCTGTACGGTGCGGAGGTGTGGGGTGAATCCGAGGGTTAGGCCACTGCGGCACCTGCGGGTGCAGAGAGGGTGGTGCAGGGGTACAGGACAGTGGGAGGACTGGCAGCTGCGGTGCTGTCAAGGTCCTACTCATTGGACGCGGTGGCTAGAGCCAAGAACAAATACTGGAGGGGTGCTACCAGAGAGGAAGTACAGGAATCGATGGAGGAGGAAATGGAGAGAAGGATTGGATGGACCGGAAATTCTTTTGAAAGATTAAAGAACTGTTACTGCTGATTGGTACATATCGATTTGTTTGCCGGAAGTAATTGCCGAGTTTCGAAAAACCAGCTCCCAAGTTTGGGTTTTTAAAGCAAGAACACATCGAATTGTGCAGAATACTTTGAAAAACATAAGTGTTTAAAAGTTATTTACTGTTTTTTTTTCTAGCTCAATATGTAAAATATAAATGACAACCCTCGTAATACCCAATCCTTTTGACATTGTTTATCGAAAAACGTCATGTTGACAGTAATGATAACGTTTCAAAAAAGTGTAATACTGTTTCTCATTATTGTGCTAGTTTACGCAGATTTTTCGGATTATTGTGGAAAAATAACATTATTCGGATCACAGGGAACCATAAAGTATATAACAACTGATCGAAATAGTTATAGTGTATGTAATTGGATAATATCTCCACCGGAAGATACTATAACTACGTTAAGAATATTGAAATTGAACTTTTCCGATAATTCTACGTGCATATCAATAAGAAACTTCAACAATATCCAATTTAACGCTTGCAATAACGACCTACAACAACCCATAATATTTTCTTCAAGAAATAAAATCTCTGTATCTTTAGAAAATAGTAGCCCAGTGTTTTTTTGGTTAGAATATTCCACTAGAATATATACAGAGTGTAGTGATGCCGATTTTCAGTGTTTAGATCGATCTGGTTGTTACAATTCGAAGGATATTTGTAAAACTGCCGATTTCGTTTGTACGGACCATTCGGATTTCACAGGATGTGGTATTTGTAACTCTTCAACTACCCTTTGCAGTAATTATTCCATAGATAAATGTTTTGACCCGTCTAAAGACAGATGTGATGGAATTATAAACTGTCCAAGAGGAGAAGACGAAGTAAACTGTTCAGAACTTTGTCCGCAGCTAATAAAATGTCCAAGTGAAGAAAAATGCTTAAATTTAGACCAAATTTGTGATTCTGAAGCAGATTGCTTAGACGGTTACGATGAGAAGTATTGTACACAAGATTCTCATAATATAACAAGTATTTTTGTCTCTACTATGTTTGTGATCTGTACAATTTGTTGTACTTTAGTAGTATGTCTTTTATTTCGCTGGTTATTCAATAGAAGACAAGGAATACGAAATTCTTTAGATATTCCAGAGTTTCCTTTGCGTCAATACCAAGATCCCGGCGATAACGATTCTGAACCCAGTAGCAGTGAACTATTTGATTCCAACTTTACACCAGGTGGGTCTATATTTGAACACTATGTGGCAGCTTTAAGACATAAAGAACGATCTTCTCGATCATTACAGACTGAAGAACTAACTCCATTTGACCATCTAGACGGGGAAAATGAATTAGTGGTTTTAGCGTCACTAAGCATACCCACTGAAATGTGTTTAGGTTTAAGTTTATCGGAGTCTTCAATAGAAAGTATTAGGACTTTGAAATCTGTTAAATTTACCAACGAACCTTCATCTTCATCGTACGAATTCATGCAAACAGGAAGAAACAGTAAATTTTCTGCTAGCTCAAGTGAAAACATGGTTCAGGATAAAGAACCAACAATAGCTATGCCTAGTACTAGTTTCGTTGACACTTGCTACGAATTAAAGAATTTAAAAAGTTTTCCAGTAACAACTAGAAGAAGACAGAAGTCTAAAAGTAATAAGTTTGTTACCTTTGAAGCTGAAAGCGTTCGTAAACAGAAATCTAGTACTTCTATAGTGATTGAGGATGAAGATGTATGTTTTCCGAAGTTTGAAACGTCGACAAAAAGTTGTTTGGAGTTCTGTAACAATGATGAAAAAAAATATGGGAGATTTTGTAAATCTGTAAATGAAATTTCCGAGGTAGATGTTGATTTTGAAAAATTCGCAGATAAATTTCAGTGGATTGGTAATAAGAAAAGGGAAGCAGATTCGACGATGTTTTCTAGCATTAACGAAATAAAGAAAAATAACATTTTTACCTGAACTGAAGGGGTAGAGATGTAACGTGAAAAAAAACCATCGTTTTTTTTTCGTATTTTTTAAAGTTTTTTTTTTCAAATGGTTTTTCTTCCTATTTTGTGTTTTTTTTTTCAAACTTAGCATGATATGTGTATTTTTTACGTTTTTTCGACAATTAAGTGTATTTTTAACATTTTCCTGAAAAGAAAATAATTCAGTTTGAGCAGTAAAATATAGATAAAATGTAAAATATTGCTTTATTCTAGAAATAATAACATAAGAAATAAGTATAATGTCATGAATTCATTAAACAGGCTGTCAGGTCGTCAGGAGCATCAATGTAGAATGTATCATATGTACATTCATACAACATACTGGACCATCTGATCTGCCGAGATTCTTTCACTTTCTGAAGAATTTTCAGAGAGTAACTCTTCCTCGGAGCAGAGCAGCTCTTCCTCAGAGCTCTCCACAACATTTACATGGGTGACTCCTTTCGAAGTCGAGATTGAAGCTGAAGCCGATTCCTTATCTATCTTCCCAAGTCCAACATCTAATAATTTATAGTTGTGGCTTATGTAAACCAATTATTCAGCCCTTTCATTGGTAAGCCTGTCCCTTTTTTTCCTGTGTACATTTGCATAAGTACTGAATGTCCGTTCACAAGATGCTGATGAGGCTGGCGTCGCGGCGTCCTCCAGCGACTCCAGGGTTGCCAAATCTCCGGTGTTTTACTTAAATAATGATAATATTCACGAATTTTTTATATTAAATTATTGTAGCGGTTTGAAAAAAAAACAAAAAACAAACGGTTTTTTTCTAGTTTTTTTTCAAATCTGAAATCACTAGGCAGGAGATTGATGGTTTTCTTATTTCCGCTTACACATAGGGGTAGAAGGTTTAAAATCAAGCCTGTTTTTGTAATACTTGAATGCCCCCTGATTAAAATTATAATTTTCTTTTATTACTGATTATTACTTAATATTTATTAATTTATTTTATTAAAATGTGGAATAAGTTTTTCTGAATTGTTTGAATAAGTGTAATTCTTATTATTATTTAAAATTAAAATTGCTAAAAAATGGTTGAAAATGTTGCATTTAAAGTCACTGCCCTCGTGTATTAAAAAAAATAGGTATCAAGTATCAACTAATGTAATTAAACAAATCTCAGTGATATAATACATCAAAAAATCATCAGTCAAATTGTCCGTGTAGGCAGTCAATTCACTGTTGGATAAAATTGCCACTGCAAACGTATCTAACCATTAAAACATTGTCATTCATAGTGGTTTAAACATGTTAATTAAGTGAGTTTATTCTTAAAAAGAAAAAAAATGTTGACCTTGGTGTCGTTGACACTTTATATGTGGAAAACAAAGTCAAACCGGTACCAGTAATTTATTTACCATTTATCCTGTGTCATATCGACAAAAAAAATTATTGAGTCTTACTTTATTACAATAATAATGTCAATATACTCTAGGAATTTAAGTTTCCAAATTGAAATCGTTCTCTTGTGTCTGTTAGTCCGGGGAAGTTTAGGCGCAAACATCAAATTTTTCCGAGAAGGAATATTATGTCCCTATTCGAAAACATGACGACCCCCAATCATTTTCCTAAATTACATTCTACTAAAGTTCAGCAAATTGTACATATCACAAACAAATTAGAGACAAAAATACTTGTTATTATAATAATTTATTCTTAAAAAGTACATAGATACATCACATTATAATAAAATAAGAATAAATTGATACTCAATAAGTGCCAAGCACTTCGTTTTGAGAATTAATCAAATGCAAAAGATAAAATCGATAAAAACAGATAAATAAATAAAATGAAATGGGTGAAAATACAGTAATAAAACTCAGTATTGATATTAAAAAATATTGGATATGGGGTTTCTTGGTACTTCCACTTTTGAATTTGGAAAGTACTTTAGTGCATCGTTTCTCAACCATTTTTATGTCGCGACCCACGAAAAAGCCAAAAATTTAAGTAAAAAGTCTTGCGACCCCGTCACTATTTTGTTGGAAATAGGTCAAAGACCCATCTTAATTTCATAAGAGCAAACACCACCTGAATTTTGTCGCATGAATTTTGAAACACCATTTCTCAAAATTTTGACAATTATTGACCATTTTTCAAAATGATGACAATTTTTAACCATTTTTGACAGTTTTTGACAATAATTGTTCATTTTTAACAGTTTTTAACAATAATTGACAATTTTTAAACATTTTTGATAGTTTTTGACCATTTTTGACCATATTTCAAAATTTTTCATTTGACAATCATCAACTATTTTTCAAAATTTTGACAATTTTCAACAATAATTGTCCATTTTTGACAGTTTTGACAATTTTTTATAGTTTTTGACAATTTTTCAATATTTTTGACAATTTTTGACAATAATTGTTCATTTTTAACAGTTTTTAACAATAATTGACAATTTTTAAACATTTTTGATAGTTTTTGACCATTTTTGACCATATTTCAAAATTTTTCATTTGACAATCATCAACTATTTTTCAAAATTTTGACAATTTTCAACAATAATTGTCCATTTTTGACAGTTTTGACAATTTTTTATAGTTTTTGACAATTTTTCAATATTTTTGACAATTTTTCAAAATTTTTGATCATTTTTCAAAATAATTGACCATTTTTAATAGTTTTTGACAATTATCGACCATTTTTCAAAATTTTAACAATTTTTGACAATAATTTATCAATTTTGACAATAATTGTCAATTTTTGACAGTTTTTAAAGATAATTGACAATTTTTAACCATTTTTGATAGTTTTTGACCATTTCTGACAATTTTTCAAAATTATTGACCATTTTTGATAATTATTGACAATTGTTGAAAATTATGGACCATTTTTCCAAATTTTTGACCATATTTCAAAAACTTCAACAAATTTTGACAATCATCAACTGTTTTTCAAAATGTTGACCATTTTTGATAGTTTTTGACAATTATTGGCCATTTTTGACAATTTTTCAAAAATTTTAACAATTTTTCAAGACTTTTGACCCTTTTTCAAAATTATTGTCAATTTTTGACAATAATTGTCCATTTTTGACAGTTTTTGAGAATTATTGACCATTTTTCGAAAAATTTAAAAAAAAATTTAAAAATTTTTGACCATTTTTGATTTTTTTTTTAAAGTTTTTGACATTTATCGGCTATTTTTGACAATTATTGACAAATTTTGACCATTTTTCAAATTTTTTCCAAAATTTTTGAGAATTATCGACCACTTTTCAAAATTTTCACTATTTTTGGCAATTATTGACCATTTTTGACAGTTTTTTGATAAAAATTGTCTATTTTAACAGTTTTTGACAATAATTGATAATTATTGACCATATTTCAAAATTTTTGACAATTTTCATATAATTTTATTTGATTTTTAGTCTGATAAATTGTTAAATATTCACCAATTGAGTTAATTCGGAGGGCGTGGTTTGATTAAATAAGCGAGCGAAAAAGATTCCTTTTTTGCGCTAGAGCGTAAAGTAACAATCCTCGGCATTTGTCGACTTTACGATTTCATGTGAATATAGTAATTAGAAATTTTACGCGCGACTGTAGAAAAACATGTTTTACGTTTTAATATATATTTTTTATTATCAATATTTTATTAGAGCAATTTTCAGATTGTAGGTAATATTTTGAGGCCGAGCATCTTTCATTTCAGTTTGGTTCATTACATTCGAACCATGCAATTATTGACCATTTTCGACAGTTTTTGATAAAAATTGTCCATTTTAACATCCATTTTTGACAATAATTGACAATTATTGACCAATTTTAACAGTTTGTTAAAATAATTGGCAATTTCTAACCATTTTTGATAGTTTTTGACCATTTCTGACAATTTTTCGAAATTTAAGACCATTTTTCAAAATTATTGACCATTTTCGATAATTATTGACAATTATGGACCATTTTTCCAAATTTTTGACCATATTTCAAAAACTTCAACAATTTTTGACAATCATCAACTATTTTTCCAAATTTTGACTATTTTTAACAATAATTGTCCATTTCTGACAATTTTTGACCATTTCTGATAGTTTTTGACAATTATTGGCCATTTTTGACAATTTTAACAGCTTTTCAAGATTTTTGACCCCTTTTCAAAATTATTGACCATTTTGGATAGTTTTTGACAATTATCGACCATTTTTCAAAATTTTAACAATTTTTGTCAGTTTTTGATAGTTTTTGACAATAATTGCCCATTTTTGACAATTTTTGACAGTTTTTGACAATTATTGACCATTTTTGACAATTATTGTCCATTTTTAACAGTTTTTGACAATAATTGAAAATTTTTGACAATTATTGACCATATTTCAAAATTTTTGACAATTTTCATAAAATTTTATTTGATTTTTAATCTGATAAATTGTTAAATATTCACCAATTGACATCTTTCATTTCAGTTTGGTCCATTACATTCGAACCATCCTGTATAAAGTTAGTCAGCAATAAAAAAAATCCATACTGACTTTAGATAATTACACAAAACTGATCAACATGTTATTTTAAAACAAAAATAATCATATCTCACAAAAAATGCAAGTTGAATTAATAATTTTACTGTTATATTTTTATTTTCATTATACATACCTACACGAAACGAAGATAAAACATTTTTTAAGAAACATTCTTTAAACAAAAAACGAATGGTTTTTTTTAACCAGAATAGTAATTATTAAATTAAAACTCGTACTTTAATTACATTTCTTTCAGTCAACAGTGATGTTGCGTGAGAGATACTGTCTAGAAGAGTTTTACCTCCATTAATTTCTTCAAATTTTAATAACCGAAAGACTATTCAAAACTTTTGAAAGTCAAGATATTTGACAAGAGAATGGTCATAAATTATAAGACTTTTTTACAGCCCAAACTTCAATTTTATCTATGTACTAAATTGAACAAAAAAAAATTGCAGGGTGTGTAGGTTAAAAATTTAATGTTTTTGAAAATATACACTGACCGTAAAAAAAAACAGCCGACAAAAATTTTGACTCATTTTCAAAAGAACGGTGGGGCAATTCTGTGAATTTTAAATATGAAAATAGACGGGGTGACGTTGTTTTTTATCCGAAATTTGAAACACTCTGTAGGATGCAGCAACTACAATAAAATTTTAGAAAAAACTAAGTTGGAATGCGCTAATATCAGGTGGGTCCTCTTGACTTTTCAAAAAATGAATTTAAAATACTCTGTACATAGATAATGTTCAAACGACCCCAAAATATTTTCGTAACACCCTGTATATTTTATTATATTCAACTAAAACATAATGCTACGAATAACTTCTCTAATATAACGTTTACCTGAACATGTGACTCACTTGAAAAATATGGGCCTCAAGGAACCTTGGGATTAACAACATCCAACAACTTGTTACAATAGAATAAAAATAGAATGAAAACTTACCTGTTCTAATCTAGATTTGTGTTAAGACTCACAGCCCCTGAAAAATAAAAACGGGAATCAAAAATGTCCATGAAAGATTCTCATAAAATAACCGTAAATACATTAAAATTATTCATCTACTCCTATTATAGTTTATTCATAAATGCTACAGAGTAACAAATCTTCCTGGCCCGTGTAAAACCAATACAGGATTAACCATCCAAGTAATATGAAAATATTATCGACAAAATAATTTTTTTTCTATTTCTGTGTCGGGTAGGTAGCTTCACCCCGTATCAGGACGAGTTTAGCGTCGTTTCTATTGTCAAGAGATTGAAAATTAAGTTATTGCGGTAATCAGTGGCGTGGGCGGAGGATGAAATAAATGTTTTGAATAAATCTCAAAGTTTTGAAAACTTTTGACGATTATTCACCATTTCTCAAAATTTTGACAATTATTGACCGTTTTTCAGAATTTTAACAATTATTAACCATTTTTGACAATTAGTGACCATTTTTCAAAATGATGACCATTTTTAACCATTTTTGACAGTTTTTGACAATAATTGTTCATTTTTAACAGTTTTTAACAATAATTGACAATTTTTAACCATTTTTGATAGTTTTTGACCATATTTCAAAATTTTTGACAATGGTCGATAATTGTAAAAACTCTTAAAAATGGTCAATAATTTTGAAAAATGGCCAAAAATTTTGAAATATTGTTAAAATTTTTGAAAAATTGTCAAAAATGGCCAATAATTGTCAAAAACTATCAAAAATGGTCAAAAATTGTAAAAAACTGTCAAAAATGGACAATTATTGTTAAAGATTGTCAAAATTTTGAAAAATTGTCAAAAACTTTAAAAAAAATTTGAAAAATGGTCAAACATTTTCAAAAATTGTCAGAAATGGTCAATTGTCAAAATTTTTGAAAAATTGTCAAAAATCGCCAATTGTCAAAAACTATCAAAAACGGTCAAAAATTGTCAAAAATGAACAATTATTGTTAAAAATTGTTGAAGTTTTTGGAATAGGGCCAGAAATTTGGAAAAATGGTCCATAATTGTCAACAATTGTCAATAATTATCAAAAATGGTCAATAATTTTGTAAAATGGTCTAAAATTTTGAAAAATTGTCAAAAATGGTCAAAAACTATCAAAAATGGTTAAAAATTGTCAATTATTTTTAAAAACTGTCAAAAATGGACAATTATTGTCAAAATTGGTAAAAATTGTAAAAATGTTGAAAAATGGTCGATAATTGTCAAAAATGGTCAATAATTCTGAAAAATGGTCAAAAATGGCCAATAATTGTCAAAAACTATCAAAAATTGTCAAAAACTGTTAAAAATGGACAATTATTTTCAAAAATTGTCAAAATTGAAAAATAGTTGATAATTGTCAAAAATTGTTGAAGTTTTGAAAAATTGTCAAAAATTTTGAAATATGGTCAAAAATTGTCAACAATTGTCAATAATTATCAAAAATGGTCAATAATTTTGAAAAATGGTTAAAAATTGTCAATTATTGCTAAAAACTGTTAAAAATGGACAATTATTGTCAAAAACTGTCAAAAATGGTTAAAAATTGTCATCATTTTGAAAAATGGTCACTAATTTGGAAAAACATTCTGACAAGTCTGAACAAGTCAGTAGTAGGGATGTGAGATTAATGGAAAAGAATCGATTAAATAAAAAGCGATTTTTCTTTATTCAAAATTAATCGATTTGTCAAAATCGATTTTAATAAAAAATAAATCGATTTCTGCGATTATTTCCTTCCTATTAATTTTGACAAATCGCTATCAAGAATTGGTATGTCAAATATAGATTTTAAGTGGAAAAATTACTTAACAATTGTCAACTTAGCTGTCAGCAGTTTTTCCGGAAAAAAAAATCGAAAAAATTTCATGCAAGTTTGACAAGTTGCCTTGTAAAAACAAACTTGATGGTTTCTATGCTGTGTTGCTATGTACCGTTACCAACAACAAAGATGTCAGCAAATAATCCTCGTCCTCGACTCGGATTTTTAAAACCACTCTCGCTCATGCTATTTGTTAAAACAAATTACTTAGAAACTCGTTTTTCCGAATTTTTCCGGAAAAATTAAATGCACTATGGATATTACCCCGAAAAAATCGATTTTTTTTTTGTATTATTTGAAAAAGTACATGCTTTTCATATTCCGGTAATAAACCCAAGAGATTCATTCATTAACAATTTATCAGATTAAAAATCAAATAAAATTATATGAAAATTGTCAAAGATTTTGATATATGGTCAAAAATGTTCAATTATTGGCAAAAACTGTTAAAAATGGTCAATAATTTTGATAAATGGTCTAAAATTTTGAAAAATGGTCAAAAACTATCAAAAATGGTTAAAAATTGTCAATTATTGTTAAAAACTGTCAAAAATCGACAATTATTGTCAAAAATGGTTCAAAATGGACAATTATTGTCAAAAATGGTTAAAAATCGTCATCATTTTGAAAAATGGTCAAAAATTTGGAAAAATGGTCACTAATTTTGAAAAACTGTCAAAATGGTCAATAATTGTTAAAATTTTGAAAAATGGTAAATAATTGTTAAAATGTTGAGAAATGGTCAATAATTGTCAAAATTTTAAGAAATGGTCAATAATCGTCAAAAGTTGTCAAAATTTTTGAAAAATAGTCAATAAATAATACGAGCCGTTTCCGAAAATCGATTTAAACACGTAATTTATAAAATCTATTTACTAAAAATCGATTAATATTACTATAAAAATCGATAACTAAAAATCGATTGTAAGAAAATAATAAACGATTTATATAAAAATCCGCTCCGTTCCGCAAATTGAGATCCTTTATATTAAATGAATAAGCTTTTATTCTTTTATTATTCTCAGTCTAGCTGACTAATTATATCACAATATTTATGTAATTGTATATGTAGCCACTCGTTGCTGTAAGCAAGTTCTTAGAAGCAATAAATATATTATTATTATTAATGCAATATTTTGCAGTAGGTCTGGATGCGTAATAGATAGTCAGATTTCAAATTTTAAAACGGTTTTGAAAAATGCAGATGTAGAGCAACAGAACGTATGTTTTCGATTACTCCGCTGAAAAATGCATTGTATTCGTATTTTGATCTATCTAAAATTCATCTTTTGACATCATTACTATTATACTAGATTTCCTATTGCATATGAGCACAAGACAAGGGCTATAGCCATAAATCGGCAATAAACCATTGGCGTTACATTTTTCGGTAAAGACCTGAATGGTTTCATTTGTCGGGTTTATTTAATAGTGCAAAAGTTAGGCAAGTTTCATATTATTAGTAAGTAAACTGCTAAACAATGAAAGTTTTGACAACTATGCGGTCATAAAGTATTCCAGGTAGCTATAAATGTAGTTAGGTACTTGAATTGTGCAATCCTTAATAAAATAAAATATATTTTTCAGTATTTGTTGCGCTTTTGTAGTCAGATGCTTTAGATTTTAAAGCAAGAACCATAGTACTAAACGTAAATTATTTAACATAATAAAAAAAACAGAAAGATCCATCCCTACTCGGCAAAACCCTTAAACTGACTGCACGACACTGGCCAACGGCTTATCATATTAATAAATCCTTAACCATTGTGCCGAATTTTACGACCCTATTGTATTTGAGGCGATACAGGACGTGTCGCAGAAAGAAAGACTCACCCTGTATTTATAGTACTTTTGAATAAATAATGAGGCACTTTGCTACTACGGAAAAAGAAATGTAGTATACTTAATAAACTTTAATGTTATTTATAAAAAATTAACAAAATAACGTTTTTTTCGTTTTGAATGTTTATAACAATTTCGTGAGTAAAAATATCATGTTCATACTACGTATAGTAATGTCTTTCCGTTTTCTACTAGGATTTTTGTCATAAAAATTTACCTCAAAAAGTACCGGTAGTATTATTTGTCCTATAGAATATAATATTTTACTTCTCGCCCACATTTTCTTGGAAGAACGATACTGAATATAAATAATGTGCATTATCTTTCATTTAGTTCGAATTCAAACAATAAACAAAGTTTAGTATTATCAGTAAGTTTTTTTTTTGATAGTGATTTGTTTATGAATACAGTACAGTGTTTTATGTCTTAGTAATGAAATCCAGATCATATTTCTATTGATATAACATTCTCGTCTTATCTTAAACAGAGGCGTCACGTGAGAAGGCAAATGTGTAAATTATTTGTAAATATACGAGGTTTGTTAAAAAAAAAAAGTCTCGAAAAAAATGTATTTACTCATAAATATTTATTTTTCCACCTTCAAAGTAATTCGTCGTATATACAATACACTTGTATATACAATTCATCGCTGACTTGCATCCGTTCAACCGCTGAGTTGCATCCCGTCAAAAAATTTAATATTGTGTCTAAAATTGGTAGATAATTAAATAAAAGCGGACATTGTTGTCATGTTTATTCTGATATCGTAATTGATACTAAATTTTATTTTCGAAACTGCGTCTAATACAGTTTTATAACAATATAGTGAATAATATATTAATTTAATTTAAACATTATTCAATTATGTAATTATTGTTTGCCCATTTTAATTTTTTTTATTCATTAATATTGTTATTTCATTATTTGCCCCTGACTGGATTATGAACATATATAACTTATTAACAACAATAAGTGCCCATAATTTTAGTATTAAAATTAAAATCACCCCGATATAATAGTTATTTGTGTATTTAGAGCGAAAAGTAACAGATTGCCGCTTGAGAAAGAATGTTGGCGATTTTTCGAAAGCGGCAATTTTACCTTACGCTCGAAAAACACACATACTTTTTTCTACAGTCACCCTTTTAATAATTAAAACAGTTTTTTATATTATCTTAGGTTATAATAGGAGTGCTAGAATAATCGTCATTTTCGCTATTCATCATGATTAACCTTAAAAAGATCTACTGACTAGGTATGTTAACATATAATCGATTTTTATATAAATCGATTATTATTTTCTTATCATCGATTTTTAGTTATCGATTTTTATAGTAATATTAATCGATTTTATAAATTACGTGTTTAAATCGATATTCGAAAACGGCTCGTATTATTTATTGACTATTTTTCAAAATTTTAACAATTGTTGACCATTTTTAAAAATGTTAACAATTATTGACCATTCTGACTGTTTTTCAAACTTAGTGACCATTTTTCAAAATGATGACAATTTTTAACCATTTTTGACAATAATTGTCCATTTTTAACAATAATTGACAATTTTTAACCATTTTTAATAGTTTTTGACCATTTTTGAAAACTTTTCAAAATTTTAGACCATTTTTCAAAATTATTGACCATTTTTGATAATTATTGACAATTGTTGACAATTATGGACCATTTTTCTAAATTTTTGACCATTTTTGACCATATTTCAAAATTTTTGACAATTTTTCAAAAACCTTGACAATTTTTGACAATTATCAACTATTTTTCAAAATTTTGACAATTTTTAACAATAATTGTCCATTTTTTACAATTTTTGACCATTTTTGATAGTTTTTGACAATTATTGGCCATTTTTGACAATTTTTCAAAATTATTGACCATTTTTAATAGTTTTTGACAATTATCGACCATTTTCAAAATTTTAACAATTTTTGACAATTATTAACCAATTTTGACAATAATTGTCCATTTTCGACAGTTTTTAAAAATAATTGACAATTATTAACCATTTTTTATAGTTTTTGACCATTTTTGACAATTTTTCAAAGTTTTTGACCATTTTTGATAGTTTTTGACAATTATTGGCCATTTTTGACAATTTTTCAAAATTATTGACCATTTTTAAACGTTTTTGACAATATCGACCATTTTCAAAATTTTAACAATTTTTGACAATTATTGACCAATTTTGACAATAATTGTCCTTTTTGACAGTTTTTAAAAATAATTGACAATTTTTAACCATTTTTGATAGTTTTAGACCATTTTTCCAAATTTTTGACCATTTTTGACCATATTTCAAAAACTTTAACAATTTTTGACAATTATCAACTATTTTTCAAAATTTTGACAATTTTTAACAATAATTGTCCTTTTTTGACAATTTTTCAAAATTTTTGACCATTTTTAATAGTTTTTGACAATTATCGACCATTTTTCAAAATTTTAACAATTTTTGACAGTTATTGACCAATTTTGACAATAATTGACCATTTTTCAAAATATTTTTAAAATTTCTGACAATTGACCATTTTTGACAATTTTTGAAAATGTTTGGCTATTTTTCAAAAAAAATTTATAATTTTTGACAATTGACCATTTTTGAAAATTTGTGACCATTTTGACAATTATTGAACATTTTTGACGAAAATTGTCCGTTTTTAACACGGTTTTGACAATAATTGACAATTTTCATATTATTTTATTTATTTTTAATCTGATAAATTGTTAAATATTCACCAATTGAGTTAATTCGGAGGGCGTGGTTTGATTAAATAAGCGAGCGAAAAAGATTCCTTTTTTGCGCTAGAGCGTAAAGTAACAATCCTCGGCATTTGTCGACTTTACGATTTCATTTGTATATAGTAATTTGTCATTTTACGCGCGACTGTAGAAAAATAAATTTTTAAATGTGCTTTTGGACTTTCTAATGTATACATACAGAAAAATAATAATAATATTAAAACGGTGAATAAGCAAAATATTATTAAAAAATTAATCGAAGATCTAGCTCAACATAAAATCGATAAATTTGGATTTATTAAGGCAGTTTCTTTTAGATGTAAATCTAGAGTAGGATAATAATAATTAGTTATTTAGCGTATGTATAAATTGTTTCAACATTTAATTTTCTTTTAAAAAATAATTTCTAAATAAACGTGTATTTTATTATTTTATTTGATATACTACTGCTTCATTTTTTTGTATTTGATAATACATAATATTAAATCTCTTTATTGACATCGCTTTGACAAAACTAGTATTATAAAATTACCAAAAAACTATTTATAATTGAAACAACAATCAATTGTTATTATTGTTGTCGCAATGTTTATTTCACTCTTAAATATTTGTTTTTCTTTATTTCAATTTCAAAACTTTATTGAGAATTTATTTTATTCAAGAGAATATCTTATGTTTTTTTTATTAAAATATAGCGTAAGAAAATATGATGACATTTTTCAAAGATATAATATGTTCCAATTTTTATAAAAATATTCACGATTCAAATAATATATCGGCAACATTGCTGTAAAATTTGACCATGATAGGGGATTATTAATGAATAGACCTTTTTGGATTACGGATGCAATTCGACGGTTGCCTTTTTTCGTTCAGGTAAAATTTTTCTTTTTGGGATGCAACTCGCCTGTTGCCGTCCTTCCTTTCTAAGCATAACCTCAAAAAATTGCATCAATTTTGCATTCTATCATATTGATTTTAATTTAATCAATATTTTTAGTTTTAATATAAGATGTCCCAGCCAAAACTCCTCTCAGGTTGTGGTTCAAAAATGTTCCCTTTATTTTAATAAAATTATCCAGAAGATTTTTTTTAAACTGAATTACATTAGTACAATGAAAATTACATTTTTCTACAACTGTTATGAAAAGTGACGTATTTCTCATACCTTACTTAATTTCAAAACCAAATATTGCTCATACTGTGAGAAATATTATTTCATTTATATGGAGATTCACATAAAATCGACAAAAACTTAGTAGGCTACTGTCATATTTAAATACCTACTTAGTTGTCACAAAACTGTCAGATTAATTAATATAACGGAGAATTTAGTGAAAAGAAATGTTGTTCCGGGTTTGACCATACAAAATTGTACAAATTTCACCATCAACTATAATTTTAAATTAAATTATTCAACAGTATAGAGATGGGATACTTTAGTAATATTTTTGTTTTACTAATCATAAATATAAATGTTAATTTACTTTACTTGTATTCTTTAAATTTGTGCAGTAATAGAAAAAGTATAGTGTGCAACATGTGGGGAAAGTACTTTTTTCACTCGTGTGTTTGCAGCACTCGCCCTTCGAGCTCGTGCCACAAACTTCCACTCTCGTGAGAAAAGTTGAAATTTCCCCCCTTGTTGCACAATATACTATTGTATATTATACATACATGATCTTTGTATGGAAACTATCTACTCACACTCAGTATAAAGAATTATTATTATTTTGTAATAGTTATTATTATTTTTATATTGTTTTAAATTTAAATTTTTTTTAATATCCAAAATATCAAATTTCTGGCAATGTATAAACTATTGTAATTTAATTTGTATTCCGGATTTAGATAAATCTAGAATTTGAATAAATTGTTATTTATACTTCCCTCGATAATTTCTTCCTCTTGCTACAATTTTAAATCTTCATACTATGAAGCTCTTTATCAATTTTTTTCATTCTGTCGAAGAAGTCCAAATGTTTCTTTTCTGCATCAATCCCATCTCATCATCATTATTTATACTTTTAGTTTATTTTATTTGATTTTTTTTAAATTTTTCTGCTTTTCAATTCAATTTTTCAAAAATTAATTCTATATATTTCTATTAACGCTCCTCAATTTTTTCTTAGAGAAACCGTTTTTTTAAATTTCAATTTTTTTATTGGTTTATTCTTAATTTTGACAAGCGTTATCATTTGAATTTGGCTGTATCTTCTTTTTTAAATAATTGACAAAAAACTTCATTGTCTGTCTTATCTAATAGGACAATTTTATTGCATACAGGTATATTTGATTTTCATAGTGACACAGTTATAAATAAAGAGAAACTTTTATTTTAAAATTACATATCTACACAGTATATACACCTAAGGGGGCGTCCATTAATTACGTGAGGTGTTCAAGGGGCGGAGGGGATCAAGTAAAATCTTTCCAAATCTCACTTGGGGGAGAAGGGGGATTTTAACAAATATCACGTAATTTTTTTTTCAATAGAAAACCATGTAAAATTGCCTGAAAGTAAAGTTAAATTAAAGTAAAAAAATTTTCTGGAGTAAAAATTTGGCGAAATTCGACACAATAGTGTTTGTCGTATTCGCCCGAACCCCGCAGAGCAGCAAAATAGCTCTTCGATTATTTAAGCTCCATCGACCAGCCGTATCTTTAATATGATAATTATTAATTAAATAATTCTTATTAATCGGAGTAGAAAAAATATTGTATGCAACTTTCATGTAATGGCCATTAATACACTCGCATATTATATACGAAACTCGCCTGCGGCTCGTTTCGTATCCTACAACATGCTCGTGTCTTAATGGCTATCATTACATGATCGTTGCATAAAATACTATTATAGAATACCTATTTGTCAAATGGATTTTTTATGTAATAAATTACTATTTTGGGCATTAGAAACTGCGCCGAATGAAGCAAAACGAATAAGAATCGTGTGTGGGTCTATTTTTTCCAAATCTATTATTTTCCTAGCCTATATAGACAAATTTCTATTATTTAATTGATTATTTCCAACCAAAATAAATGAACCCCTTTTCTTCTTTGCACGTCCATGAGAACTTTGTTTATTTGTTTTAATATTATTAAAGCGTCGTCAATAGTCGACATTCCAGAGATGCTGATTATAATATCTTTAGTTGACGTTATTGGTTTAAATAGTTTTGTGGTGACCCATCAATTAATTGTTTTTTAAATAGTCAGCGTAACCCAGTTGACTATAAATCAAATACGTAGTTTTGACAAAAGTCACATCTTGAAATTTAAACCGTCACTATCAATTTTATCATACATACAACATACAGGGTTTCCCACCAGAAAAGGACCATTACCAGTTCTGGGAAAACTACGAATAGTCAGGTTACGAAAATTTGTGTTGTATTTCAAATTTCTAGCGTATTATATACAGGGTGTCAATAATTTAAAACTTACAATGGGCTGTAACTAAAAATTTCAAAACTGTTTCTAGGGTAGAGAGGGGGAACTAAAATGACATAAGAGAAAACGCACCCCCATCAACCCCCTACGAAAATTTAAATGGACTCGATGAAGCAACTCAAATTTAAGTCCTTGGTGTAAGACGCAGTCGCGGTGAAATGGAAGCTTATAATACCGACCCGAACATCGATTGGTAGGAACCGTCCGTAGCGCAGAGTGTTACGTAAGGGCTTTCTTTCCGAGAGGTCCCGGGTTCGATTCCCCGATGGCTTCGCTTTTTCAAGTTTCGGAATATATGTAGCTTATATACCTATCAGAAGTGGGATTTGATCTACGAAATGTCCTCATGGGGCCATAATGTGATGTGATAGTGAGAGGGGGTGACTGGAATGGGCGTGCAGGCGTCAGGCTCGCCAGGAGAGCGAAATAGGCGTAGGCATGCAAGGCATTAGGCTCACGAACGAGTAGGTGAGATAGGTGTACACACAAACGTCAGGTCCAGCACTCTGGGTACCTCGAGGACGAAGAGCGGAGCAGGATGGCCGAATGTAAGACGGTAGCTTATAATACCGACCCAAACATCGATAGGAAGGAACCGTCGCAGCGCTGGGCTTAGCGTAAGGGCTTGTAACTGAGGGGTCCCGGGTTCGATTACCCGATGGTTTCGCTTTTTCAATTTTCGGAATATGTAGCTTATATGTATTATTATCCAGTTTTATTATACTTTATCCTTTTTGAGTCTTTTTGGTTTGGTAAGAGGAGATTGGGGTAACCTCAGTTTTCAATGAATTTTCTAGCAATTTTTGTTTTTGTATTCGGTACGCTAACCATAAAAATAATTCCATAATCTTCTAAATCTGTTATTTGCATCATAGAGTACAGTTTCACTAAAAATTGACACTTGTACTATCAAATCGGGTTCCAAGTTTAGACAGCCTTTTTAGTCTTCAGACTTGGAAATAATGCCATTCAATGGTACATAGAAGGCTTAAAAGCATTAGAAGGAACTGGGATAGGAGTGTTCGGGTTAGGAACCAAACATTCCGAAAGCTTGGGAAAACCTCAAGTATCTTTCAAACGGAAATTGACGCCATAGGATAGTGTGCCCGGATAGTCAAGCAGCCATTAAAGCTCCGAGTTCTTGTGTAATCAGTTCCAAAATGGGAATGCCTAGGTATACTGAATGAACTAAATGAACCAAAAGATATTATTTCTTTAAATAAAAATTACCTCCATGTACGGACACCAAATTTCACCGAAAGTTAAAAATTTTCAATCTACCTACGTGTACTTATACCCCTATATATTTTTGCAAAAGGTCAAGTATAAAAATGTTTCCGGTTGACTAATATCTTGTTTCGAGCTTAGGATAGGGTAGGTTTGGTTTTCCCACTAATCCTCTTTATGATAGGTAAGATGTTTATGAAAATATGTACTTGTTACTGGATAGGGAGAGGTTAATGCTGTTCGCTATTAAGAGGTTTTACTGAACATACACAGTCTTCTATAGTATTCGAAAATTAATTTTCCTTTTTTCACGTGCTATATTTTGAACAATAATTTCTACAATTAAAATGACACATATTTTAGTAGACGAAAAGTGAAAACGTAAAGGGTAACTGATATCAGTCACGAATATTCTGTATCGTGTCATTTCAAAAGTTAGGGTTGGGAAAAGTGAATTTAATGTAATTAAAAGAACTTCTTCACGCAATCCAACCCTAAAAATGACTTATCTTTTAACATTTACATAAAAATATAATTACAAATGTATTGGTATCTAGGTGCAATATAATAATAATTGATTTCGCAAAAATTGTTTATAAATATTTTATACAGAATAAGTTATTCCTATTATCACAGAATACCCCACTCACACAGAAGCGACACCTTAGTACTTATTCAAAACAACCTCCATTTTTAGGTGCTGATAATGTCATTTTATTGTTTACAGTTGCTATGTAAAATGTAGACCCTCGACACTTGCAGCACGTGGTAACTTTACATAAGTGAATGTGAATAGAATTTGCCATTTTGGTCATAATTTCCAAAGTGTTCTGACATGGTTTTCACTCTACTCTTTCATTTCATCAAAATCACTTATCCTAGGAACGATATATTTCTTAGTGAAATCGATGTGGTAACTTTGCATAAGTGAATGTTAAAAGAATTTGCTCTTTTGGTCATAATTTCCAAAGTGTTCTGACATGGTTTTCACTCTACTCTCTCATTTCATCAAAATCACTTCCCCAGGAACGATGTATTTCTTAGTGAAATTGCATGTGATAACTTTGCATAAGGGAATGTGAAAAGAATTTGCTATTTTGGTCATAATTTCCAAAGTGTTCTGGCATGGTTTTCACTATACTCTTTCATTTCATCAAAATCACTTACCCTAGGAACGATGTATTTCTTAGTGAAATGGCATGTGGTAACTTTGCATAAGTGAATGTGAAAATAATTTACCATTTTGGTAAAAATTTTTAAGGTGTTCTGACATAGTTTTCACTATACTCTTTCATTTCATCAAAATCCCTTACTCTAGGAACGATGTATTTCTTAGTGAAATGGCATGTGGTAACTTTGCATAAGTGAATGTGAAAATGATTTGCCATTTTGGTGAAAATTTTTAAAGTGATTCTCACATGGTTTTCACTCTACTTTCATTTCATAAAAATCACTTACCGTAGGAACGATATATTTCTAAGTGAAATGGCATTTGGTAACTTTGCATAAGTGAATGTGAAAAGAATTTGCCATTTTGGTCATAATTTCCAAAGTGTTCTAACATGGTTTTCACTCTACTCTTTCATTTCATCAAAATCACTTACCGTAGGAACGATATATTTTTTAGTGAAATGACGTGGTAACTTTGCATAAGGGAATGTGAAAAGAATTTGCCATTTTGGTCATAATTTCCAAAGTGTTCTGACATGGTTTTCACTCTTCTCTTTCATTTCATCAAAATCACTTACCCTAGGAACGATATATTTCTTAGTGAAATCGATGTGGTAACTTTGCATAAGGGAATGTGAAAAGAATTTGCCATTTTGGTCATAATTTCCAAAGTGTTCTGACATGGTTTTCACTCTACTCTTTCATTTCATCAAAATCACTTCCCCAAGAACGATGTATTTCTTAGTGAAATTGCATGTGATAACTTTGCATAAGGGAATGTGAAAAGAATTTGCTATTTTGGTCATAATTTCCAAAGTGTTCTGGCATGGTTTTCACTCTACTCTTTCATTTCATCAAAATCACTTCCCCAAGAACGATGTATTTCTTAGTGAAATGGCATGTGGTAACTTTGCATAAGTGAATGTGAAAATAATTTGCCATTTTGGTGAAAATTTTTAAAGTGTTTCTCACATGGTTTTCACTCTACTTTCATTTCATCAAAATCACTTACCGTAGGAACGATATATTTCTAAGTGAAATGGCATTTGGTAACTTTGCATAAGTGAATGTGAAAAGAATTTGCCATTTTGGTCATAATTTCCAAAGTGTTCTAACATGGTTTTCACTCTACTCTTTCATTTCATCAAAATCACTTACCGTAGGAACGATATATTTTTTAGTGAAATGACATGTGGTAACTTTGCATAAGGGAATGTGAAAAGAATTTGCCATTTTGGTCATAATTTCCAAGGTGTTCTGACATAGTTTTCACTATAGTCTTTCATTTCATCAAAATCACTTACCCTAGGAACGATGTATTTCTTAGTAAAATGGCATGTGGTAACTTTGCATAAGTGAATATGAATAGATTTTGCAATTTTGGTCATAATTTTTAAAGTGTTCTGACATGGTTTTCACTATACTCTTTCATTTCATCAAAATCCCTTACTCTAGGAACGATGTATTTCTTAGTGAAATGGCATGTGGTAACTTTGCATAAGTGAATGTGAAAAGAATTTGCAACTTTGGTAATAATTTTTAAAGTATTCTCACATGGTTTTCACTATATTCTTTCATTTCATCCAAATCACTTACCCTAGGAACGATGTATCTCTTATTGAAATGTATAAGGAGTATTTTATGAGCACATATAGATTAAGATATGAAAAATATTGAACTTAAATAGAATCTCGGTACATAGCAGATCGTTCAACTAGTAAAGCATGACAGGTGGTGTACTGTACAAGTGGTAGAAGCAGTCAAGCAAGTGGGTGGCAGTTAAGACCGATTTAAAATTGTATCATCTCTTCCGCATGTTATGTTATCCTGTTAAGGCAAGCGTTGATATACTCGTATCCCTACCAAATATACTTATTTCTTTTAAAAACATTCCATCCTCTTAATGTATTTTAATGGAAAATAACTAAAAGAAGTCCATCGTCCTTAAAATTTATATGGTCTATCACAAATATGTTAATATTTTAAACAATGATATATTAAACTGTGATTCGGTTTAAAGTCACCCCGAAAAGCGCTAAAAAGAACATCGTATAAAAATAAAACTATCCTGATAGGAGCATATTGAGATACAGAATCAAGCAAATGACTTTACAGCAGTGATACAGAAACGTGGCAGTAAAGACAATGAAAAATAATGGTATTGACATCGTTATTTTCATTTGAAAATTACTTTTAGACACTGACATTTATCTACAAACGATGTTGGCATAGAATACATAAGAATATCGTATTACAATGTGGCAATCGAAATGAAACTAAGAGAGGTTAGATAGTTATATAGTACAGTGGGTATATTAAAAAAAAAACGGTTGTTATACATTTACTTAATTACAGTTATCTGTACAAAATTGTTATATTTTAGTAAAGCGTGCTATCAATAGATGTCAAAAGTAATCGTTCAATACTATTATAACGCTTTACAAAGTTTTTGAAAAATATTTTTCCTACAATCGCGCGTAAAATAACTAATTACTATATTCAAATGAAATCGTAAAGCCGACAAATGCCGAGGATTGTTACTTTACGCTCTAGAGCAACAAACGGAATCTTTTTCGCTCGCTTATTTGAATTATATACTGGTCACTTCTTCAGGTGAACATGAGCTACTCTTTTAAGTAATTCAGGCGCCAATTTGATCCAATTGGAGGCTCAAGTGTCGCAGAAGGATTTATAGAAGACGCTATTAGTAACAAAATTGACAAAGCCCAGAAGATTTTGGGTTCATAGTGTCCATCTTCATCGGTTGTTCAACCGAATTTTCAATCTTCAGTGATGGAAGAAATTTCTTCTGAATCAAAAATTGCAATAAATAATTGTAACAATTGTATCTACCTTGTACTGATGAGGCGCGAATACGCCGAAACCGGTCTACAAGTGATTTTGTCCCTTCTAATTACAAACCAGAATGGTTGGTTACATCTTGCAGACCATACCGACCCCGTTTAACTTAAAAGTGTAATTCACTGTGTAAGTCTGTCGGAGCATATAGCCCGAGAAGTAGTTGTTGCTTCTTAGTGAACGGTTTTTTATTTTTCAAAAACTTTGTAAGGCGTTATAATGGTATTAGGTTGTTATACATTTTTTTAATTAAATGTACACTTATGGCATCTTAATCAAACTTGGACGGCTAAATTTAAAGGGTAATTGGAAGAACTGCAAACTTATCTTGGCACTTGAACCTGTGATGCGCAAAAACACAACCCGTGGCTAAGAGTAGAAAAGCGAGGAGCGCCTTAGTGTTACTGTAGCATCTAGTTAACATCATGATTTTCCAGAGGCGTAGTTAGATTTAGTTTGAGCTTAGGGAGATTATGACTCCGCCCAACCAACAACCATGTAATTGCATGTCTAGGAACAACAGACAGGTAAATTTGGTTTAAGTTTTTCTTCTATCCATTTCCTGTAATTTGCTTCCAGATTTGAATAATAATGGGCTGTCCTTAATACACCCCATTTCACCTCCAGCATGATCTATAATTAGCCGATTGTCTTTAGCTGTGATTAAAAATACTATATTTAGCCTCTTTAACGTAATTTTATTAAACACGACTACAGCTTGCACGCTACTGAGTGTTTTACACTAGTTGGGCGTTTACTCGAATGAAACAATCGATATCGCTATCCCACTTGTCTAGTACAGTACGACCAGAGATTTAAGAAGGTCATAAATCACCAACCACTTGAGCTATCAGCAGGCGGTCGAGTCTACGCAGAGTTGTATCTGTTCTAGCCATTAAATTTTGTTTTATAGGTAGGTGTAATTATATTCGGTTAAGATAATTATTGAGAAAAATCGCTTGAATATAATTGAGAAGAACTTTTCTTTGGGAATTTTTTCTATATCCATATATAACTTTTCCACCCTTTTAATATGTTTGAATAAGAGCTACAGTTGAACTTAAGGCTGGAGAAGTATCATTTCTTCGAACTGCTGTCTTAAGCTGATGCCATATATGTTCAAATTTGTTAAGCATACCTACAGTGATAAGGAGGAAGTCTGAGAACCGTATGTCCCATGCTTTCAGTCAATTAATCACAAAAATATTTCTTCTTTATAGAATAACTGCTAACTAACTAAAAGCTTCAGGGCGCCACTACCTTTTAGACGTCGACGAAACCAACAACCAGGATGTAATTGCATGTCTAGGAACAACAGACAGGTAAATTTGGTTTAAGTTTTTCTTCTATCCATTTCCTGTAATTTGCTTCCAGATTTAAATAATAATGGGCTGTCTTTAATACTCCCCATTTCACCTCCAGCATGATCTATAATTAGCCGATTGTCTTTAGCTATGATTAAAAATACTATATCTACTGTATTTAGCGTTTTTAACGTAATTTTATTAAACACGACTACAGCTTGCACGCTACTGAGTGTTTTACACTGATTGGGCGTTTACTCGAATATAGTTAACCAATAGTCATAAAAAAATCGATATCGCTATCTCACTTGTCTAGTAAAGTACGACCAGAGATTTGAGAAGATCATAAATCACCAACCACTTGAGTTATCAGCAGGCGGTCGAGTCTACGCAGAGCTATTATATTTTGTTTTATAGGTAGGTATAATGATATTGGGTTAAGATAATTATTAAGAAAAATCGCTTGAATATAAAATTGAGAACTTTTCTTTGGGATTTTTTTCTATATCCATATATGACTTTTCCACCATTTTAATATGGGAAACACACTTGGCCCAGCTGCTATCAGGAATGTTTGCAGTTTCTGTTTGAATAAGATCTACCACAGTTGAACTTAAGGGTGGAGAAGTATTATTTCTTCGAACTGCTTAATCCGGACCTGGGAATCTTTCAAGGAACACACACTTGTATTGTTTATCTATATTTCGAACAATAGGTAATGATGAAGGTCGTCGGCTTATATTGATTTACGACCTTCTTAGATCTCTGGTCGTACTTTACATCTAAGTATTTGACGACTACTATACTACACTGACCATTTCAAATACGACTTGTAACCGTATCAGTCGGTTGTTCGTGACTTGGGCGCTAGAGTGGCCACTCGAGACAGATGCCGGCATGAGACTCTTCTCAAGGGTGGTTCTACTCCATGTCAGTGCTGTACTAGGTATGTCAGACTATAAAAAGATTTAGGGCGCCACTACCTTTTTGACGTCGACGAAAGAACAAAAATGAACGTGAATAAAAAGGAAACTAAGGTGAAAAAGGTAGATTAAGATATCAATTTAAAAAATTAAAAAGTTACGTTAACCCGGACACGATCCCCTACAGCTCTTATAGCCAAGTGGATGAGAAATTAAAAAAAAAGTAATTAAAACATTAATTTCATTTCTGCCAGGAACGAAACAAAAAAGAAATGAGACCTGTACTTTTTCTGGTACTTACCTTATGTATTTTCTTCGGGAAGGGTGTGCAGAGAAGTGGACCTGGACACCAGTGGTGTTTTCAGAGAGGTCCTTGAGGTATCTTGAAGGTGCCTTTGAGGATGTCTTAATACTATTAGCTGTATTCCCGAGGGATGTTTTTGATATATTCTACTAGCGGTATCCTTGAGGTATCTTAATGATATCCTAGCAGCTGTGCTTAGCACAGAAATTTAGATAAAAAAATGTAGAAAAGATAAAAAGGTCTTGTCTCGAAGACAGTCGATAGCGGAAAGGAGCCTCGCTCGAGGCGTTCGTAGGGGTTTTTTGCTGGCAAAATGGAAGTGGCCGTTGGCAGAATATGTCAATTGTCTTATGGTCAGGGTTGAAGATTGGAAGTGGCTAATGAGACTACGAGCGGGAATTAGAGAAAGGTTTGCGATATAAATTTAAAAGACGAAACAGGTCGATAGACGTGTTAAAGGTTATTATTCTTATTCAGTGACCAAGTCTTATATTTATTTCAATATTACAGATCTTACCTGGACTAAAACGTTACTAGCGACCGCAATGCTTTTATATTTAAATCGTGCATCGACAATGGAAATTACTTTAAACATTCACTATTGGTATTGACATTTGTCATGGTTTATGAACCATACATCTATTTATCTACCATCGGGTCCCATTAAAATCCGCTTTTGCTACATTATAATACATACAAAGATAAGTTGAACTTTTTTTAAAACTAATACTAATAATACTTTTAACGACGTTGTAATGCTCGAACCGTTTTTACGAATAAATTTTAGATTTCTAGAATGTGACATAAATATAAAGAAAAAAGGTTAACCTGTGTATCTGTTTTTATTCTCGCTTTCTGAATTACAAATATACTCCATAATGACACCCAATCGCTGCCACGTTATAGTTTCGCTGGAATAATTGCCCCTTTTGTACACATGCAGTGGTACAACAATAATGGAAAAATTAATTAATTTACAGGTTAGATTCAATAACCTAACAACGAACTTGAAATACCTTTTAGTATTCTATATAGTAAATATGTAGGGTAGAAAGAAGGAGAACCATCTTGTATGGGGGACAAGTTGAAGAAGTGTCCAACTGTAAACAGCAAATTATAATTCGAAGATTCATCGAAATGGCGCTCGTGTAGCTAATGGAAATGATGTGAATTTAGCGGTCAAATGTCATTTAGTAAATCTAACCTATGAAACTCCTGAGATAACGTCGATAGTCGATAGTGATTTGATTTTTATAATTTTTTTTAAATACATTTTTATTATTTTCATTATTTTATTGTTGTTCATACAAGGGGAAAATATTGAAACAATGGGAAAGCTTTGTTCAGTGAAAAGTTGTCCAAACAGGCGAAAAATCATATTATTCCAATTAAGAGTTTATAACTTTCTTCCCTTTTTTAATTTTGTATCTTACTCTAATAATTCATGGCGCTGTTTTTAAAATCTTTCCACTTGCTACTATGGCGCCACCTTAATTTGCTCCCTTTCGATGGACACTTTTTAATACATTCAGATGGTCCTCCTTCCTTCTACCCTCCATAATAGTAAACTAGCAAACTTTCACTCGTTTTATCGGCTTCTAATGATCGTATTAAATTTTTTTTTCAAAACGTGTGGTTTTTGAAGGTCTATCCTTTTATAATTTGAAACGGAAGTTGAAATTAATTTTTCAACAATAAATCTTGAAAAAAACGTATAATTTTTTTTAGTTTAAGCGTTAAAAAAAATGTACATAAATTTTTTTTAAAATTAGCTTATATGGTCAATTAAACTACTTACTCGGTCGATTGCAACAAACCACAACTCAAAATTATTAATTTTCATAAAAAATGACACATTAGCAAACCATAGGCGTTGCATTTCATTTTTAAGAGGTGTTGTACTTTAAATTAATTAAGACTTTTTTTGCAAAGATGGTGTAAATGTAAAAAAAATCGTGGACGATCATTATGTTCGAATACTCCATATAAATTTATTTCTAATGATGTGCCGCACATGGTATATTCCCTGTTTAAAAATAAGGGGTTGGTGAATTGGACGGGAGTGACAAATGACAGATGCCTGTATCGTTAAAATGTGTCCCCCTTAGAACAAAAATCGACGTGTTTCCTTAAAATCTAAGGAATACTGCCAAATATTGGGGTGGACTGTTTTCTGTGGCCCACTCTGTATAAGACAATTTGCGCGGCCGTCATTTAGAATTTTCAAAATTTGAAAACACTAACTTTTTTAGAAACATTTCCTTATATTATCACCTTGAATTTTTCATTTCCATTATGCTTGCCGCTTAAAAAACCAAACTTTCAAATTGTTTAACAATTTTTGAGAAACTAGGAGATGAAACAATTTTTTTTAAATCCACTTTTATCATGTTATAGGGCACAAGATTTCCTACAATTTTTTGTGCGAGCAAAACTGGAAGAGATATCAGCGTAAAAGTCTCCAATTTCGAGTGTCCTACGTCGTGCTTGGAAGCTGCATCGCAAGCTCCAGCGGAATTTATGAAAATAATTAGGAAAAATAATCGACCTCATACTTCCCGGACTAGAAATTAATTGAACAGTATCCAAATTTTCACAAGAGCTTAAATTATTTCCGGAAATTTTCTTGAGGGTACGAATATTTTGAAAATTAATGATAATTTTGTTGAAATATTCGTGCCCGAAAGAAAATTTCCAGGATTAATTTAAGCTTGCGTAAGAAAATTTCACTCCATAATTTGGAAAAAAAGTATTAATCCATCCTGACATTTCAAATTAATTTAATTTACCTTTTCAACTGTCAAAAAATTTCCACTTCAATATCGTGGCGCCTCGAAAAAATTTCCGGAAATTTTTTTAGTTGCCATGGTAACTAGTCAAAATTAAGGCATCTTTGTGATGCCTCTTGGCCTAATATAATAATAAAATTAAATAAGAAATAAATTCCCTTGAAACTAATTTCAATAAGTCATTAAACGTTGGAATATTACATAAATATAAGTAGCGAGGTCGACAGGTACGGAGTCAAGTTCATCTCGTAAATAAACATTTAATAGTAAATGGTAAATAACATGGAACTGAACTTGAACCGTAGTATAAATATACAGGTGGCAACACAATCAAGAGAATCAGTAATCAAGAGTAATCAATATTCATTCTAATTTAGTTGTAGTCATTATGTTATCCAGTTAAACTATAAGTATGCTATAAGGATAGATACTGATATAGATTTAGTAATCTTAAGTAGTTATAATGTGTAATATTATTAGTAATTATGCGCCAAGGTAGAAAAGTGAGGTATTATTGTCGAGGTCTATTAAAGACCGAGAAGCGAAGCTTCGAGGTCTTTAATGGATCCGAGACATTAATACACTTTTCTACCGTGGCTCATATAGCATTTTTTTCACTACTTCACTACTGGCATTTTATTTTTTTGAATATTAGTTTGTCGACTCCCGTTTCACATGACATGACAGCTGTGCACAAGTTAACCTCACATTCTATTAAATGGATTGATATTTAGTTATAATCAAGTAGGCTCTGTATTTTTCTACCTTGGTTAATAATGAACAACTTTACTACCTCAACAAAAGTCAATAAAGTTAGGTTTAGAGGCTAGTAGTGAAAAAAGTATGTTAATAAATAGAACTTATCCCAGTGCTAGAAGTAGTAGTTTTATTCAAGTAAGATGACCATCCGAGTGACCAGCAATACCACCAATTAAAGAGGCCTATCCACACCTAATCCCCAACATTACATCTTATTGGTTAAAAAGTAGAAGTGTCAAATTTTCAGTTAAAAATCAAATTCTAATACTAACGATTGTAATCCTAGAAGATTCCTGAATTTAATAAAAGACCCTCTTACTAGGTATATTTTAACATGTTTGTGATAATGTCCGTTTCTACAGTGTTAGTTCGTAATAGTGACATTTTCAATGTTATACATCAAAATCTACCGATTGTTATCTGAATAGTACCTAAATTATTCATAACGAACCGAATTAGAAGCACAGGAGTTCTTTAAACTTGATTTGGTATTCAAACAGACAGAAACCAGACATATTCAAATTAAATATGTAGGTATAAGTTGTTGATACGGCATCTCTTCTTCTCTATTATACTTACTCTTTCTCACACAATATTAAACAGATTTGACCTTGGAGAAGCGGGCATTCTATTACTATTGGTCAGGGACGTTTTTAGAACAATTTTAAGGACATGTGTACCGGTTGTCCGCTTTAGAGAGTAGATAAGTAATAATTGACAAAATTGGATACACAAAAGTCTTGTTTTGGCATTTGTAAGACTCTAAAAACGATAATAATACAACTATCTGAATTTACTTTTTTCAATACGACGGCTATGTATAGACTAAACATTCCCAGATCACTTCCCTTTTCAGAACCCTTAAGCCCTTGGCCATGTGTATATGTTTCAAGAGATGAGATAAACATAACTCGGTTCTACATTCAAGTGACATCTTTGTTAATGGGTCTTGTCAAATAAATACCAATTGGAAATAATTTAACAGTAGAATCCTGACTTCAAATTATGAAGATTTAACCCAAAACACCTAAATAAAATCTAGCTGCTTACTTAGTTACAGGGTGTTGTGTTTAAAAATTTAAAAACTATTTGTGCTCAGTACTTTAAAATTGTTTTATGTATTCATTTCATATTTGGCAGAAAGTGTAGACACTGTTATGTTATGTTAAACAAACGTTTCTGGCTACTACCAGAGGCGTACGGCAGGGGCAAGTGACAGGTTAATCGTTCCCAAATTCTACGCCACCGTCGGATTAGAAATTTTAGCACAATTTTTCGATTCTCCAATACTTTTTCCGTAAATAAAGTACTCTTTTCTCATAACGATAAAGTCAATATTTCTCGAGATATTTTAAGTTTAACATGAAGCTGCACAATATTGATGTGTACCTAATAACTATGTCGATGTTTTGGACCAGTGAATTGCATTTAATACGCAAATGAAACTTTAAAATAATAATAAAATGATTTACAAATATTTTCAAACAAATAAACTGATCTCTATTTTTAATCAAATCAGATAAGTGGCATTTGATGAATAATTTTTTAATATCAGTTGGCTCTGGTCTGAATTAATTGTTGTGCAATTAGTAATGAATCACCCTGTATAATACTCTAGAAATATGAAATATAACACATTCATTCAAACAAAAATAAATTATAATACTAATAAATTTGTTTGCATAATTTTGGCAACAGTGTATTCAGTTAGTCCCATAGTCTGGTGTGCATTATACAGTTGAGGGAGGGTGCATAGCAATATCAGAAAAGGCACACATGTCTTTTGGCACGCACCTAAAAATAATAATCCCCAAAAGTCCTAGGGCACTACATTCCCCGTTCCACTATGTATCTAATACTTATCGATTTTCACATTTTATAAACCAGGCAATGAGTACCAAACTTTTTAGTCGTCTAGACTACAAGACCTGTTAAGATAATATTCTCTAGTTAAAATGTTTTTTGCATGGTACCTTCTCACTTCAAATTATCTGTTATTATTGTAAATACGCCCTAATAATGGTGGCAGTAAGAAGAAAGCAATAGATCCAATCGAAAATTATCTAGACAAAAATGGAAGGGGAATTCGATAAAAATTGTTGTTTTATTTTGAAGTGGCTAATTCGACTAGGACTAAAGCCACTAAAGTGAACTAAAGAAAATAGTAACAAGTAGAACGGCATAAATAGTAAATATAAAACCAGTGTTCAGTACCAATCAAAACTTAATTTTTTTGTTCCCCAATTTGGAAATACTTGGTACTCAGCGCGTATGCGATGGTAGGAATGGAGAACTATCGATAGTCCCGACTATCGATATTGATCGATAGTGCTATTTTTACTATCGATAATTTTCGATACTTTTACACAATCGGTAACATCATTGTACGATTTTTGTCAAAATGTTAAAAATATACATAAATATATATATTTATTTCAAAACAATTTCAACTTTGTCAAAAATTGTCAGAAAATTTTGAAAAATTGTCAAAAATGGTCAAAAACTGTCAATAATTGTTAAAATTTTGAAAAATGGTTAATAATTGTCAAAAATTTTGAAAAATGGTCAAAAATTTTCAAAAATTGTCAAAAATGGTCGATAATTGTCGAAAACATTAAAAAATTGTCAAAAATGGTGAAAAATTGTTAAAATTTTGAAAAATGGTCGATAATTGTCAAAAATGGTCAATAATTTTGTAAAATTGTCAAAAATGGTCAAAAACTATAAAAAATGGACAATTATTATCAAAATTGGTCAATAATTGTCAAAAATTGTTAAAATTTTGAAAAATGGTCGATAATTGTCAAAAATGGTCGATAATTGTCGAAAACAATAAAAAATTGTCAAAAATGGACAATTATTGTCAAAATTGGTGAAAAATTGTTAAAATTTTGAAAAATGGTCGATAATTGTCAAAAATGGTCAAAAACTATAAAAAATGGACAATTATTATCAAAATTGGTCAATAATTGTCAAAAATTGTTAAAATTTTGAAAAATGGTCGATAATTGTCAAAAATGGTCGATAATTGTCGAAAACAATAAAAAATTGTCAAAAATGGACAATTATTGTCAAAATTGGTGAAAAATTGTTAAAATTTTGAAAAATGGTCGATAATTGTCAAAAATGGTCAATAATTTTGTAAAATTGTCAAAAATGGTCAAAAACTATAAAAAATGGACAATTATTATCAAAATTGGTCAATAATTGTCAAAAATTGTTAAAATTTTGAAAAATGGTCGATAATTGTCAAAAACTATCAAAAATTGTCAATAATTTTGAAAAATGGTCAATAATTTTGAAAAATTGTCAAAAATGGCCAATAATTGTCCAAAAATGATTAAAAATTATCAATTATTGTTAAAAACTGTTAAAAATTGACAATTATTGTCAAGAGTTTTGAAAAATTGTCAAAAATGGTCAAAAACTATCAAAAATGGTCAATAATTTTGAAAAATGGTAAAAAATTTAGAAAACTTGTCAAAAATGGCCAATAATTGTCAAAAACTATCAAAAATGGTCAAAAATTGTCAAAAACTGTCAACAATCGACAATTATTGTTAAAAATTGTCAAAATTTCGAAAGATAGTTGATAATTGTCAAAAATTGTTAGTTTTTGAAAAATTGTCAAAAATTTTGAAATATGGTCAATAATTGTTAAAAATGGTCAAAAATATGGAAAAATGGTCCATAATTGTCAATAATGATCAAAAAGGTCATTGATTTTGAAAAATGGTCTAAAATTTTGAAAAATTGTCAAAACTGATTGAAAATTATCAATTATTGTTAAAAACTGTTAAAAATTGACAATTATTGTCAAAAACTGTCAAAAATGGTTAGAAATTGTCATTATTTTGAAAAATGGTCAAAAATTTGGAAAAATGGTAACTAATTTTTAAAAACAGTCAAAATGGTCAATAATTGTCAAAAATAGTCAAACATTGTCAAAATTTTGAAAAATGATCAATAATTGTCAAAAACTGTCAGAAATGGTCCAAAATTTTGAAAAATGGTCAATAATTGTCAAAAACTGTCAAAAATAGTCAATAATTGTCAAAAATGGTTTATAATTGTTAAAATTTTGAAAAGTGGTCAATAATTATCAAAAATTGTCAAAATTTTGGAAAATGGTCAATAATTGTCAAAAATGGTCAATAATTTTGAAAAATTGTCAAAAAAGGTCAATAATTTTGAAAAATTGTCAAAAAAAGGTCAATAATTTTCAAAAATTGTCAAAAAAGGTCAATAATTGTAAAAATTTTGAAAAATGGTCAATAATTTTGAAAAACGGTCAAAAATTGTCAAAAAAGGTCAATAATTGTAAAAATTTTGAAAAATGGTCAATAATTTTGAAAAACGGTCAAAAATTGTCAAAAAAGGTCAATAATTGTAAAAATTTTGAAAAATGGTCAATAATTTTGAAAAACGGTCAAAAACTGTCAAAAATGGTCAATAATTGTCAAAATTTTGAAAAATGGTCAATAATTGTCAGAAATTGAAAAAAAAATGGCGGATTTTTAGTACTTTTAATAGCAATTTTCTGTCCCAAAAGTGCATTTTTTTCTTTTAAAATGTTCTATAAGCAATGGGGTGCTTTCTGATAAGAAAGAAAAGCGTTACAAAATTCCGAAGGTCGCAAACCTCGCTTTCCAATCTCTCTCTCTCTCTTCCATATCTGTCAATGCCATCTCTTTCCCAGTCTCTTATCTTTCTTTCTCTCTCCCATCCCTCCCTCTCTCATCTTTCTTTCTCTCTCTCTCTCTCTCTTTTTCTCACTCTCTCCCTCCCATCTCTCTCTCTCTCTCTCCCTCCCATCTCTCTCTGCCCCATTTTTTGATAGCATTTTTACTCCATATCAGCATTCAAAATATATTTATATTCTTCACCTAAACATCTCAACTATCGATAGTACCGAAAACTATCCATTTATGTCGATAGTCAAAAATATCGATAGTTCTCCATTCCTATGCGATGGAGGAGAAGAAAAGTGTGTGTTCAACGACTAGATGTTGACCACGCAGGTGTGATATAGCCGTATTTCTAAAAACATTATATAATTTGCTTCTGTGTAAAATAGTGCGTGTTGGAAGTTTTTATTTCTTTTACCTCCCCTAACAGACAAAAGGCAGAGAGTTGGTCAAACTCCAGGAAAAAAGGGTAAGTGCTAATCTGCTTCCAGGTTGTCAGTCTTTCATTTTGATCATCAAAAGTTACTTGTTATACATATATTCTTACTTAATTCTCGCCCAAACAACCACAAAGCTTATTTATCGAATATTGTCAAAATTTAAAGATAGCTGGTTGAAAATATTGTATTTATTGCCTGGTCTATTAGATCCGAACGTGAATTTATCGAAGTGAATAGAAATAGAATCGGAATACTCAACATCGGGTTAGAGCATGATTGACGTATTTCCTACACACATTCAATGGGCATTTGAAGCCGAACAGAATAAGGGTAGTGGGTATAATAAACTGATTTTATAGAAAATATACAAGATGTTAACGTCAGGGTTGGTTTCAGACTTGAGTTAACCTATAAATACGATTATATTATTGTTTTCACGATTTTCTTTTCAACGTTCTTGGTGAACCGAATAAAAATGTACGTTCGATAATCCAAAGCTTTTATGGTTTTCCTAAGAAATATACCAGCTTATTTCTTGTATGCTAGTATACTCGTGGTTCTGCAATAAGGAGACGGGTCAACGAAGAACTAAGGATTAACATATCCAGTTTATACCAATATCATGTAAGACAATTTTTTTTTCTCGCCCTGTTATTCTTAAAATAGTTTTCGTTTCGAGTAAAATGAATTAAATTATGGGTATACCCTAATATTTCAGAAATGCATTTCTCGACAAAACAACCAATTGTCTGAAACAGATAAGTAAAGTATCATAATGTCACGTCGGCGATAACGTAGTCTTCGAGGCCACGAAAGGGGCAAGAAAATTTTAAGAACGATTTGAGTTTTAGTTTCTAGAAAATAACTAAAGTGTCCACTTGAGCCAAATAAATCTATTAAAATATAGTGTGCATTGTGGTGCATATCAGGAGTTAAATAGGTGAGTCTATCTCTTAGAGTAATTCATTTCTGCCTGTTATTTGATATTTGATTTTAAAAGTTATTATATCACATAGAGTATATATATTTGCTAATCATTTTTAATAATTACTTTGTTTAAAGTTCTTTAATATTCAACGTTATTAAGAACATTAATTTGTTGTTGCATTTCCTATTCATCCAATCCTACTGTACTGTGGAGAGTTTGCGCCACTTGCGGTTTGTCCATTCCTGATACAGGGTGACTTCTCACGTCACCCATATCTCCTTCCACCCCCCTGTATTGAGTCACTTTCAGTGTAACCTTATTTAGCTGTACTGGTCAAATGTAATAAACGGGCTAGGGAGTAATTTTTTGGACAGCACCCCTGAGTTCTGGGGCTGGAAACGTTGTACAAATGGAAAATATCATAAGTTCTGTGGGGTGCTAATGATCGAGGACATTTAATTGCAATAAAAATGAGGTTTTCTGCATTTTCACGTCGGGTAGCTCTCTTAAAGAGTCCAAGGATTAATTTCTTCGACAGCACCCTAGAGTTCTAGGGTTGGAAATATTGTATGAGTGCAGTATATAATGAGTTCCGTGGGGTGCTGATCAGTAACAGCCTTTTTTTGAAATTTTAACGATAGTCAAATGTAATAAACAGGCTAGGGAGTAATTTTTCGGACAGCACCCCTGAGTTCTGGGGCTGTATACGTTGTACAAAAGGAAAATATCATAAGCGCTATGGGATCATCTGCTTCAAAATCGGAGGATGTGATTTTCGATCGTACTCTTTTCAAATGCTTATAACTCAACAATTATGTTAGAACTCTTTCTGAAAACCATCTAGAACTCTTTGTTCCTTTGTGAATTCCGTGATCAGAACTCCTCATTTCCATAAAAGTGTGCATTAAGGTTTATGATTATATAAATACAGGTTCGGTAAATATTTATGTTCCATATGTAGAATTTCATATAGGAGCAACAGTGAGCACTATACATAAAGTTATATATGTCCAAGAGAGAAGTAGAGGTAGGATAATTCAGCTCCCTAAAGTATCAAGATATAACAGAAATGGAACTATCCAGGTTTTCATTCATTAGCCTGTATATTCTGCTATGCAACCCATAAAAGAAGAAGTTAATATTAGGTTCGTTCCATCTGGAGAACCGTTCTAGGTATCGTTCGCGCAAGTGCTGTATTTCTTTCACGTTCCAACTGATTATGTATCATTCTTGGGCTGGAAAGGGGTGATAAAGTTGATGTGTCCATCACTAATTCAAGTTTGTGCACTATCCACTACTCGATACGATTCCAGAACGGTTCCTAAATGCCAGTTGGAACAAACGTATTTTGTTTGTTGGGCAAATTTCCAATACTAAAGTTCTTCAAGAAAGGGAAAATAATTGATCATTCACCCTTCCCCTTCAATATCGTTTGTGTTATACAGGACGTCAAAACTCTACAAAAAAATGGTACATTTACAGCTTTTTATTACTTTTATCATAAATAGGTAACAAACAAAACAAGTTTGATTTATTTCGTCGAAATTTATCTCTTAGCTTAATCGTTTATATACCAGAAATTAACTAGTTTGTGCTGTAACGATTACTACTCCGTGGTGTATTTACGAGAATTACAAATTATTAGAAAAACTTTTCTCATTACGCGTTAAACTTTTCCTAATACATAAATCAGATTCTCCCCGAGTTAACATCCGGAGTGCAAATCGTGTCTCTTTCAGAGAGAGTATTGCGGCAAATTCGGGGATCAGACCAGATATTTTATATTCATGATACTTCTACTTTTTAAATTCTCCTTTAATAGGGAATTTATTGTATTATAAGAGAGTATGTTCTTTTTTACAACTTTATTATGTATAATTCATTAATAGTAGTAGTAAATATAGTCACTACATAGGTACTATTTATTAAGAAGAAATATATATCGAATGTATGAAGAGCAATCAGTCCAGGGTTTCCCTTACAAAAACTGACCAATGACTTCTACTACAACACCAAACAGTACCTTGTAGATTCCCGAGCAATCCAGATGAAACAAATACTTCCAACAACTTTAGTTACATACTTTATTCTGTGGTTATTAGAAAAAACATAAAACATCAACGGTGTCTCCAGACTCGATTCATTTTAACTGATATTTATGTTATCATTAATTACCTGATTAAGTTTTTCTTAATTGAGACATTTGCCGACTCTGACTGTTTTCATTATATGGCCCAATTAAAAAATTAACTTAACTATCAGTATTGCAGTGGCAATATATTAGAAAAATAATCATTCAATTTCATGTTTTATAACAATATACCAACGAGCAAATTTAGCGAAACTAGTCGTTAAACTAATTCGTTTATAAAACATTTTATAATTATTATGCAGACTGATCTTATTAAAAAGTTTAAATTATCAACCCCCCCTCGTAGATATTCCCACGTGATTGTTCTCCAGTTATGGCATCTTACAAATTTATTTTGACATGTTTATCACACCAATTTCTTTCCTTAATCTTTTCCACGACCAAACTGCAGTAATCAATTTCTTTTTACCATTTATCTACCCATTCTCATTACAATAGTTTTATCTCAATGGTACTTATTATTTATGCAATTTATAAATTTACTTGCTTACCTGTGTGTTAAGCCCGTTTGTAATTATCAATAATTTATTACAAGTTTTAGTCATTTTTTTAGGATCCTAAATGTAGGACACTAAACTTTGAAACTATAAAATCAAATGTATGCAACACTCAAAGTTTTAATAATTTATTTAGGATGTGATCATGAGTACTGTAGTTGGCGGGAGCCTCTTTAAGTTTTAAATGTAGGTTAGTTAGGTATTTTTATCCTTTACAATCTACAGTTCTAAATAGAAATATGGATGTTGAATATTTGTTATTAACAGCAGCAGCTTTTTTCAAGCATCAGCAGAAGCACCCATATGCTTATTTTTATATTGTGCACTTTTGACTTTATATAAAGGCATGGCCTTTCTCTATAAAGTTCGATCAGTGAGACTACTTGAGGAGTTCGCAATCAAAACCAGTTATATCCACTTTTTCCACAAAATTAGGCCTTAATGGTTTCTAATCACATTTCTTAGTTATATCGACTCTCATGCTCATTTTGTATCAAAATAGAGTATAAAGTATATAAATCAGTAGCTAAAGTTAAGGTTTTGCATCAAAAGCAGATAGGTATATCCACAAGCACGTTTAAACAATGGAGGAGTTCTATACAAGGGAAATGCTGCCAACATAAGGAACAAAAAAATACTGAAAAAGGTTAGTCGCTTAAGGAAGCCGTTTTTCCGATCAATTTTAGTTTTTTCTTATATATGAGTCCCTTTACCACCCATGTTGTACCCGAAAAGTTTGGAGTTGTAACCGAAAAGTTTGCAGATCTTTTTAGTTTGGGGTATTTCACATCTCACAGTTGACGAAAAACCAATGTCAGCTGTCAACTCATATACTATCATTAATTTATTAGGCATTCCTTGTTTATGTTTCTGGTATATTGTATATTACTGATTTTTATTCTTCTACCTTTATCTGTTTGTATCTATTAGACATTCTACAACCTATCTTTAGTTTTCAATTATACATGGATTCTGTAGTGCTTTTACCAACAGATGTACCTGGGGCAATGTTACAAGAAAACGTATGTTCTGTGATTTATTACATACTTTTAATATAAGACTTTTTTATATGTATTTATAGAGTGAGGTTTTTATCTTCTCTATTTATGAATTAATTAGGTAAATAAAATAAAGTGTTAACAGAAGCAATATATTTTAATTACACCTTCGAGTATTGGTTTTGTATAAAATTCTTCGGCTTTTAATAAGGTTTCTCAAAATTTACAGGAAAGCACACAATACTGAAAATATTTGATAATATTGGTAACATAGTAAAGCACACAATACCGAAAATATTTGATAATATTGGTAACATAGTAATAGGACAAAGGTTACTTAATATTTTGTATAATTTAATCCTACGAATGGCACGTTTCACATGAACTGTGGATTTGGCAATTTTTTTTTGTCAGACATTCTTCTGTTGTCAGTTTATACCTTTTCAAAAGTAATGGAGGTGTGAACACTTTAATTAGGAAGCCCCTATCTGCTAATAGACAGTAATTTTCTTGCAGAAAGTTCTTGTACACTGTACAAACAGTTCACTATCAGATATGGAGCCTTCAAATCCGTAATACAGTATATTATGGCACCACCAACTGCTATTACAACTAGAAATTTAATCGTGTTAGTGTGCTTGTAACTGGAGTAAGTATTTCCTTGCTACCTAAAGTTTCTTACCAGTTGTAATGATATTTCAGTGGCATTCATAACTCCGAGAATTTTATCCTCAACATTTTTTAAACAATAGGGAATGTTCTGTATATTTCTAGCTGCCTCTTAGTCCAATGATTTGGTGGTACATAAATTGAACACATGTAAAAAATATCACTGATAGGTATGATTTATTTGTATTACAAAAAAATGTCAATTCTTGTAAAGTGTATCTTCGTCTCAATCTTACTATGTAGCACCAAACATAACTTGTCTCTATTAGAAAATTTTGAATAGAAATTCTTTCTAACTCTAAGCTGCTTATTATATTTTAATTCGATCATACCATTTTCATCTAAGAATGAATAGGGTGCTTCAAAATGTGAAGGGTCAAGTCCAGTAACTTATTTAAACATGGTAGTTTTCCTTTTTAGGTTTTTGTATGAAAAATAGTTTTTCCGGTATGAGTATTTATGTCCACGGTGAAGATTTGAATATACTTGTACTATCTTTTGTTACATTTTTGGTAATATTTTTTTTGGGTTCAGTTTGTGGTTGCATTACAAAATTGTAGAGCTATAACTGTGTTCCAAAATATTCGTAATGGGTGTAATTGGAGATGGAAAACTCTTAGAAAATGGATCATCAACAACATATATTTGATTGTCTGAGACACTAGCAAGTTCTTGTACATTCCATTGAGTCAATTCAGCATTTACCTCAGCTTCAGTAGACCCATTATTACAATAGGGTTTTGGATCTGCACAATTATTATCGAAATGTTCGCTACACATATAAGTAGTTTTGTTGATTGTGGCAAAATTCAGTTTTTGGTTGCCACATAACTCAATCCATTTGAGGCATCTGCTGGGACATCTCCTAGGTTTGGGAAATGAAATAAACTTAATGGCATTCCGTCTTCATCCTTTAACTAAAACTCTTGTATTATTTTTACAACTTTGATATGTACAATACATATCGCAATTTGTATAATCACAACGAAGATACAACTTAGGGTAGAACAACTCTTCTCGATGGTATTTGCAATGATAAAAGCAAATCACGAACAGACAGGTAGAATAAAAATCAGTATACATATACAATACACAAACAAAGCCAAACAAAGAATGCCTTAATGATACCTATATCTATAACTAAAAAGACCTCCAATGTTTTCGGGTACAACATGGGTAGTAAAGGGACCCAAAATATATAAGAAAATCCAAAAAGTGATCGGAAAAACAGCTTCCTTATGCGACTAACCTTTTTCAGTATTTTTTTGTTCGTTATGCTGGCAGCATTTCCCTTGTATAGAACTCGTCCATTCAACGGCGTTTTAGTTTATTGGCGAGAACCAAGAAATAACAGCTATTATATATTTTTTTAAATAAATTGTCTCATTTGTGTTCAAAACCAGTTATATAGTTTTTTGGCTAATATCTCAAAACTGTAATTTTTTTCTTAAAAACAAATTAATTATTCTTTTTGTCAAACTAGTTCAAACAAAATTGTCTTCATAGAATTTTAATTTTTTTCAAGTAGGTACAAAATATGAAGTTTTTTTCATTTCCCGAAAGAAAGTTTTGAACGCGAACTCCTCACTTGATCATTCTATGCAATATTCCCCAATTTATTTCAAACTTTCCACTTTTTATAAAATATGGTGTGCAAATAAATAAACGAAAAACGAATAGATACTATAGACTATTTTGTAAAAATAAACAACGTTAAAGTAAATATTACCCTATAATTTTGCCCTAAGCTGTCAATTAAATGATAGAAAATAGGACAAGTTTTGATGATTTAAAAATTGACATTAAAGAACCGAATCCTTGCTAAAACTTTACAAAATATTTAGTTATAAAGTTGAGTTAACTTTTGGTGGAATAAATTCGGAAAACAAACAAAGAAATACGTAGTACGAAAAACTCGGTAGTTTTTTAAATCCATGTTTAAATATTTGTATAAATAATCTACTTTAAAGTACTGATATATATATAGTACTGTATATATATATATATAATAATTATCAAGAACGTAATTTCATCATAATTCCGGTGAAAACTTTTGTGACTAATAAAATGGATGATTCAAAATATCTCAATAAAATTCCACGGTTAACTGAACATTACTAATACGAAATAAAGGAAAAAACTAAACTAAAATGATATTAATAGCAACAGAACAAAAAAAGGTTAAGGTCCGTTGCCGGTATACTTGTAAAGTTCGGATTTCTAACCAAAAAACAAATATAGTAACCGGCGAAAAGCTTTGTGAAAAAACGTCAAAACTTCGTTCTTGAAATAAATAAAAAATACGTCATTTAACAATGTTATGAGTCCAGCAATATCTTTTCTGGAATAGTTCGAGTGATGTTTCATTGATAAAATGTTTAAAAACTTACCTTTTACACCAAAAATATCCCGTATAAAATAATCACTTATTCAGTATTCACAATAAACTTGCCCGATTTACAACTTTTATTCAACTAAAACGCGCACGATCAAGAATCAAGATGGCGAAAGCCCCTCCGATAGCCCCGACTGGAATTATAAGCTATCATTGGTCGATTTGATTTAGGACGCTTTGGCATTACCAACTTGCAGAAATGTTAACCCAGTCTTACCCTTGATGTTGCCATATCTATATATTTTTACCCGGAAGCCAAATAAATATACAAAATAATAAAATAAATTCTACTGACTAATCTCGGTAATAATATCTATTATAGAGGGGGCCGAAGGAGAGTCATCAGAATAATTATCTACCCCAGCTATATAATTATGAATCGATTCATTGTAGTATTAAGAAATACTTATCAATGCATATTAATATACCTACCTAGTATTTAATATTATATCAAAATAAGCCATACATAACGGTGATATAAAATATATAAGATTTTATCTATCTTCAATAGCTAAACTAAAAACTGCCAATTTTACCTAACTGGCATTATTTGCCAATTTGGACTGAAAAATAAAATAATCATCTATTTTATTAAATTAATTGTGTGCGATTTTATGAAAATGTGTTGCACTATTATTTTAATACAGTGGTAAATCAGAAAACCATTTTAGATTCAAAATTTAATTTCTAACGAAATTTGTGGGTTTTAATAATGTTGACTTGACAACACTGTTTACTTCTTTTAGTTGATGGTGACACTAAGGGTGTGGTTGAATTTTTATTTTCGTTTTAATGCTTTGACCTTGATGTACCTTTATTGGTACTACTAAGTTATAAAAATGTTGATTCAGTTTTTTATACTGAGATTCTTAAACTATCATAACAGACAAAATAAACATTAATGACGAAACATTGAGAAAATTTCGATTTTGTATTATACATAAATATAAGCAAGTAATTTATTAAGATAAATTATATTATTAGTTTATACAGATTAGATACATTTTACAGGATGCTAGCAGAATAATATTTTTTAATTTTGAAAATGCTGTCGAAAGGTTAGTGCTGACATCTATTTGATAACCTTCAAACCTTGTATTAATTTATAACGTTTGTTTATATTCTATAATATCGAACTTCTACTATAAAGAAAGCAAATGGATGCATAAAATTAAGTGCGCAGTTAGTTTTTTCATTAGGTGCTTAGATATTTGAATATTTTTTGTTTTAAAATAGAAACAAGATTGGTGCTGCCACCTGTCGTCAAAGCATACAATGTATTAAAACCTACCGTTTTATTCGGTAGATTTAGACAGCGATCTTCTTAGCTGTGGTAATTTTATTTTATCGACCAATAATAGATGGTAGTAGTTACTAAAAATATGGAAATAATATCGTATCATAATTTACAGGCCTATTCTGTATCTAAAAGTGGCAGTCAAGCAACTTTATAGCAACTCTAGATAGTAACTTTTCAACCACTTTCAATAAAATTGCTATGCTGGTGACTACTTGTGGTTAAGAAGAATGATTAGTCAATTTTATAGTGTAAATCGACCTTACTTTTCCTCTAACTTATAGGAGCATGTGGAAAGGTATTAGTTTTAGGTGATAGTGTTATTCCAGAAGGAGGCTTATTAGAACTAGAAACAGAAACTTCTCAGCCTCTCCAGTCTCTTGAAAATAAAGAAATGAGGTTAGAGGAGGAGATTTCTGGCAGTCCCCTTGAAGAAATGATATATATTATAAATACTGATGTTGAAAACCTGCGACTGCAACTGCAAAAAAGCCCCCAAAAGGACAAACCAATACCAGTCCAGAAAGATATCCCAACCCACTCTCATATAAAAACTAAGAATAGAAAGTGTTTTAGAAAGAAAGGGGGAATTACAGATGCTTTGAAGGTGTATTCTTCAACAGAAACTTTTTCGAATAGCATCGATAATCTTGCTGTCAATATAATTAGGCTGGCAGACTCAAATTTTGCTATAGCTGAAGCTTTAAGAGATAAATAATCTTAATTCGGTGCATTTTATTATTAATATATCGTTATACTTTGATGTTTTTGTGTCATATAAAATGTAAAATTTTTTTTAAATTGACCTTCACCCATGTGAAATGGATTGCTCTGATCCCTTAAATTTCTCTGAATAATTCTGACTCGATCACTAGGAAAATTTTAGGAAGATTTTTATACTAAATTTACAATTTTTAGTATATTATTATTTATATTCTGTAAATTATTATTGGCAAAACAGGACTTCATTATCTGCCCTTATCATGTAATTAATAATAATAATAATGATATGACAATCCACCATCTTAACTAAAACACCGATCACAAACGCGTGACGTCAACCTTTTGTATATCGTTCGAACTTTTATCGTATTTTCTGGTTTTGCATCGTTTAAATGATATTAACTCGTTATATAATTCATGACTATCAAGCAAAATAATTAAAATTAGCAATCAAATAAATTTTTAATTTGCTGACTGTGAAATATTTTTGAAGTATTTACAGATGTGTGATGTCAGAGACGCTATTACTATTCTAACGTTTTGGTGCGAAATTTGAATTGTATTTTAAAAACGTGAATTTCTGCTTCAAAACCTTTATTTTTCCAAAACACTAAATTTTTTTGGATAAAGCTTATGCGTGCATACATGGTGAAGCAGTTTTTCAAAATCAGTCATCATGCCTATTCCATGGGTAGCGATTTTGTTGGTTCGGAAAACGAGAACATTAAAAAAGTCACTATCTTTCTTTCTGGATAAGCGATGAACCATGGCCATAACTACAAGAGTTCAAATTTCAAATGAAAGACAAAAGTGCCCGAAGGTAAATATAGGTACTCCATATTTACGCGAGGAAAAGTAGTTAATGTATAGGTATTTTACAAAAGAACGTTTTGTTTAAAAGTAGATGTCAAAATAATAACTATTTGCATTTAAAGAATATTTTTATTGAAAATTAACGTACAAGCCGCATTTAGTAATTTAGATTTAGAAACTAATTTTGATTAAGATTAATAAAAGATCCTGCGCTATGCAAAAAATTATGAATCATGCTTTTATTGTCCTTTTCGCTCTTGCTTCCTGCTGACGATGATCCGGACACAACCGGCTTAATTCTTTTCTTTGTTATCCAGATGTTGGCAGCAAATTTTACTTCTATTTTTAAAGCCTCCCAATAGGGTATCTAAAAATATCTTACACAATTAGAATTTATTTCACATTGATCTCTCGATGTATTTATTATTCGACATTCAAAGAATAAAATGTATTTATCGAAATACATTCAACACCCTGTATAATCACCACACATGTTTGCCTTGATCAATAAGTCGGTCAATAAATATTGAATAAGAGAAGAGTTAAATCTAAACGAGTGTAAGTGTAGTAGAGTCGACAGCGAGCATGAAACAGTAATTATTGTTTCTTACATTAACGGGAGAGTGGTATAGTAGACATTTCCAGGGAAGTGACACGCGAACAAGCGTTTTTTCGCTAAGCCTGAGAGAGGAAAGTGTAAACGCTGTCTGCTGTCTGGTCTCTCTGAATCTATCGCTAAGAAAGAGGCGAAATTTGAAAACAAGAAATGGTGTTAAATAAATGATTTAAACGATAATTCTTATCTCTGCGGTTTCTATGAGGTTTATACGAGGTTTCTAAGAGGTTGATACGAGATCTGTATCTAAAACTTGTAACATGTCTATCGACCTGTTTCGATTTTACAGAATAAATCCTTTTAATTATCGCTCGTCGTTACTAGCCACTTCCAATTATAGTTCTGTGATTCCAAATTCTTCAACCCTGACCATAAGACAATTGACGTCCAACGGACGCTTCCATTTTTTCCAACGCCACGAGAAACACCCCTTTTCGTTACCGACTTCCTACGGTATTTTTTCATATAACTAAATAACTTTTTGCTATGATTAGTTTCTTTCGGATCATTAGTATATTTTTTTAATTTAGCCGGTAATTGCTATTTTTACTGTTTTAACATGGGACATATAATGTTGGAAAGCGTTCAGTAAATTAAATCAATTTTTTTGACTTTCAAATAACTGCCTTCCTTTTTTTAACCTGAAAAGCTGACCAACATAATGTGCCATTACATTCAAGTTCCTATAAATCCCAGATCCACCTGTACTTCTAGGTAAGCACAGCCCCAAGGATACAACCCAAGGATATAACCCAAGGATACAACCCGAGGCAAGGATATAACCCCGAGACCCAGGCTATAATATAAGCCCTAGCCAAGGATAGAACCCCAGGATACAGCCCTAGATCAAAATACCGCCCTAGACCAGGACACATCAGTTCAGATCAAGACCTGACTTCTTCTTCAGGAAACCACTTCATCTAAGCTAAGTACCTATAAAAGTACAAATTCCTCTGTTCATTTCCTGTGGCAGAATAAATTATACATTTGTTTTCAATTCTTTTTTTTTATTTCATTATAAATCCTCAACTATAAAAGTTGAGGGAGATATCGCCCGGGGTAATTTTTAGTAACTTTTATTTGAATTTTACAAGGCGTTTCTACCTTTTCCGCCTTAGTTTTTTAGTACTTTTTATCGTCAAAAAGGTAGTGGCGCCCTCAATTTTTACAACCCTTCTGTTATCCTTGTGTGACATAAACTTGGGGTCGAATCACCCTTGAGAGGAGTCTCTAGCCGGAGCCCTTCGAGCTGGTGCCCTTTAAGGTTACAGCCATTTACCGTTACAAACTTAAATAGTTTCAAAGAGGTTCCTACAAAGCCTGCCTGATGGTTATACGAGGCTTGCCTAAAGTGCATACCTTTTAGTGTTCCTGAGTGCCTCAGAGGGTTCTGTGAAGCTTAGTTCACAGCTTTCCTGAACGTACTTACTTACTTATTATTACAATAGCTCTAAATCATGTTATCCGATTAGACTATTCTCTGCAATTTATTCTAGGTTCATAAGAATCCACGTTCATAAAGTCAACCTTGATAAGTGAATAAATATATTTTTTTAGTGTCCCATATTTTTGACACCCAACTTTAAGTAAATCTTATATGGTCTCATATTTTGGCGCCCAACGTGGGGCTGAGTAGAGTCGACAGCGAGCAGACGAGTAGAGTCTTAGATACTCAAAAGCAAACGCAAATAGTGTTGAAAAACACTATTTTTCTATTTTTGAAAAATTAAAAAAAATTTAACTTTAAATTTGTAAATTATAGCAGAAATATGGCAGAAAGAATAAAAAAGAAACCGGAGCCGATCAGAAAGCGTCCGCAGAAAGGCACAAACGACAGAATTGCCTCGGAACGAAGACAACGAAAACGATGAGAAGGACTTCACGGAAGTGGTGTCCATCTAAAACATCCAAACACAACAGAAGATGGAAGCCGCCACCCGAAGGAAATCCGATGAAGAAATTATGGACGAAGACATCAGAGGAAAAAAGAAGATAACACACCGACCACCACCCATCATCCTACGGAGTACCCACCATTGGGGCACCGTAAGGAAAGACATATACCGGCTAGGAATAAAAACGAGGTTCATTACCATCCGAGAAATAATCCCCTGTGAAGGACTAGAAGATTACAGGAATCCAACAAGGTACCTGAATGAAGGGAGAAAGGAAGTGGAATGGTACTCCTATACACCACGTGAAGAAAAAAAAGGAAGAATTGTCATCAAAGGAATGACAAACTGCGAGGAAGTAAACGAGCTACAAGAGGAAATAGAAAAGGAAAGAGTCCGAATCGGGAAAATAAGCCAAATCTATTCTAGATTCGGTGAAAGAAGACCACTACCCATCTATATGGTGGAATTAGACGTAGAAAAAAAGGAGAAGATAAGAAAAATCCAACATATACAACAAGTCAGAATAAGATGGGAAGAACAGAAGAGAAGAGATGGATCACCACGGACAGACGACGTGCAGAGTAAACACCAAGTGTGTCAAGTGCGGAGGATCACACCGCTCCAACGAGTGCACAAGACCAAGGGACAAGCCAGCCACCTTCGCAAACTGCCAGGGAGAACCCCCAGCAACTTATAAGGGATGTCCGCAGGCCCCAAATAACAGGACGACGAGGAAACCAGTCCCAAAAAGAACGAAGCCAGGAGTCAGCTACGTCCAAGCGACATCCAAAAAGACGACGACGCCCACACCGACGAAACAAAGGTTTTTCGAACAGGTGACAAGACTGTTAACTCGGCTAATGGCCTAAAGTCACCTATAGAGAATCTCAAGAAGACCCACCCAGGAGAAAGCCCGACACAACCATAGAAAGATGAAAGATGAGTTGAGATTTCAGCTGGGGACAACTATAACAAGTGGATCCACTCTATAATGTCGTCTTTAATCGCAGATCGTCGGCTAAGGATTTGCCCCTTATAGAGGCAGCAAAAAAACACACACAACAGAAGAGAAGACCGCTGAAGAAATAACAACCACGGTTTTACAGACAAGAAGAAGACAGTCCGACCCCAGCCAGCAGCCACTTGGCCAGGGAAAACGCGAACGTAGACGATGAGGACCCATCGTATGAGATAGGGGATTGGTGGAAGTTCTCCCCGAGATGCATTGCGATTAGAGCGATCCTAGGAGGGACGGACGGGCTGTGTAAATCTAAACCTGCTAAGAAAACATACGTGATACCACCGTACACTAACTAACGACAAGTAAATTCACTTCGTCGATTCAGCGGTTACCGAAAATTTCCTTACCTCGTCTATTGGCTGGTGAGTTCTGGTGAGTTTAAATCGAGAAAGTGTTGAGTACAGGAGGAGCACGCAGTATTAATGTGATGCTGATCGGAATTTCGGAAATATAATTAATGCTTTTTGTTTTCGTCTTTGTGAGCAGATCATTGTTTTTGCGTGCATATTAAAATATTTATACATATTTTTATTATAATTTTGTATTTAGTCATAATGGTCACTGTAAATTAGTACATATGCACGTATTTAACCACACGTCTGTCCCTTGTAATTGTTGTATTATGATAAGGGGCGAGTACGGCGCCAGAGAAACGATGTACCAAAAATTTTAAACGTTCTGACGCAGGTGAATTTACTTGTCGTTAGTTAGTGTACGGTGGTGATACCTTCGATTAACAATGATACATCTTGAGGGTCACAGTTGAGTGAATTGTAGTCCTAGAAGTAGATGGCGTCTAGTATACGCACTTACGAAAGACAATATTAAGGGTGACTATGTTGATAAATGACATTTTGCAAAAAAAAATATTGTAGTTAGTTCTGGGAATTTTTAACAGTTGTGTAATAATTAGAAAAATACTTACATGTTCTTCTACGGATATATTTCTTACATTCCATAAAAATTCTGTTAGGCCTAGAACTACAGCAATCGACACTCCTACACCCAAAACTACAAAAATACCGCTGGTTCTTGCAAAATCGAGATCGCCATCATTCTCGTCTTTATTCAAACTTCCAGCCTGAAATAAGATATGACCTTGAAATTTGAAATATGTAAAAATTTACTAAATTCAAATCCAAACAGGCAAATGAAACTATAGAAAATTTAATTTAAAAAAAAGTGTTGGATTTCGTATGAAATTAAATACAAATCGTTTATTTAATTATATATTTATATTTTTTAATCGCATGTGACCTACAAACACGTTAAACATTTCAATATTTATTATGTTTAAAGTGACAGAACATACTAACAACTGTACTGACGTCATCGTTTTGATTTACAATGACGTCGATTGGGATTTATATTGTACCAGCTATAGTTGACGAATTATGTTATACTCACAAGTACGTGGAAAATTAACTTAGTAGATACTTACATCTGGGCACAAGGGCTCCTTTCTTTTTAATCTCCACCATTTATCTTTAAGTGCAGTGAGATTTCCTGCTTCCTGTAGTTGTAAGATAGCTTTGTCAATTGCTCCTCTATAATTCGCATCTGAAATAATATTATAAAATCTATCGGCGCAAAAGATGTAAACACTTTTTTCTTATTCAGCTACTTAAAATGACAAATTAAAGGCAAGCAAACGTTTTTACTGAAGGTATATCCAATGAGTTCCAAATTAACCCAGGAGTAAGGCAAGGAGATGGGCTTTCAACAGCAATTTTCAATGTAGTAATGGACGGAATAATCAAAGAATCTAATTTACTTGGAAAAGTCATCAATTAATTGGCGTAAATAGTGGCATATGTAGATGATGTAACCATAATTGCAAGAGACTTGGACCCGGATCTTTGAACGTTCGACTATTCCCGAGAACATCGAAAACGTCGCAAAACATCAAAAAAACATAACCTGTGGCTGTACCGTGTAGATCATAGCAATCATTATACCTAGTGATGAGCAAAGCAAGACCAAGACCAAGACTTGGACAATCTTGGTCTTGGTTTTGCTGATCCAGTCTTGCTTGGTCTTGGTCTTGCTCAAATATGTCCGGTCCTGGTATTCGTCTTGCTTATTTAGTCTAGATCTTGGTTTCGCGTATCCAGTCTTGGTCTGGGTCATTTTATCTATCTTATTATTTTTTTTTAAAGTTGGTAATAATTATAAATTTAAAATTATTTACAATTTATTATTAACTAACAAAATACTTTATTTTATTAAAATATGAGACATAAAATATGAGAAAGACGATTAATCGCAATTATTTTTTCACTTTTGTTTTCTTATGTATTCTTATGTATTCTTATGTATTGTTATGTATTGTTGTGTATTCTTATGTATTCTTATGTATTCTTATGTATTCTTATGTATTCTTATGTATTCTTATGTATTTTTATGTATTCTTATGTATTCTTATGTATTCTTAAGTATTTTTATTGTATTCTTATGTATTCTTATTGTATTCTCAAGTATCCTTATTGTATTCTTATGTATTCTTATGTATTATTATGTATTCTTATGTATTCTTATGTATTTTTATGTATTTTTATGTATTCTTATGTATTCTTATGTATTCTTATGTATTCTTATGTATTCTTATGTATTCTTATGTATTCTCATGTATTCTCATGTATTCTTATGTATTCTTAGGTATTCTTAGGTATTCTTATGTATTCTTATTGTATTCTTATGCAATCTTATGCATTCTTATGTATTCTAGAGATGGGTAGTTCCGGGAAAATTGCGGATTGAACCTGGAACGTTTCCAGAGCGAAAAGAAATAGTTACGAGGTTTTCGTAGAAAGCGGACGATACGCTAAGAAGTGAGAATTTTTAGTTCAATACTGTGTATTTGGTCTTTGTTTTGCATATTCGGTCTTGGTATTGGTCATGTTCATTCGGTCTTGGTCTTGCTAGTCTAATATGATAATCTTGGTCTTGGTCTTGCTTTTTCGCAAGACCAAGAACGAGACTGCAAGACCAAGACCAATTTTGCTCATCACTAATTTCTTAATAATACTACTGAACAAATATGAACGCAGATGAAACTGCTTTTTAAACTAGTCTACAGTACACAACACCTAAAATAGAACTTTCGAGGAACGTTCGATTCGAGTGAAATCATTTGTACGAACAAAATCCATTCGACGTCCTCGCGAATAGTCGAACGTTCAAAGATCCGGGTTCAGAAAAATTTACGAGAAATGCTCCAAACGATTGTAACAGAAGAGCCAGAAAAAAGGGACTAGAAATTAATGAGGAGAAACAAAATACATGGAAGTACAAAGAGACAGTGACGACAAAGATTCTCGATCGATAAAAATTGGGAAATATGATTTTGAAGTAGTTAAAAACTTCAAGTATCTTGGTAAAAACATTAACAATCTATTTGACGAAAAATTTGAAATTCCACAACGTATACAGGCAGGATATTGAGCTATACATACAAACCCCTAATACAGAGCGAAACAATCAAGAGAACCACAAAAATGAGAATATACAAGACAGCAATACGAACTGCAGTCATTTATGCAGCCCAAACTACAGCAATGACAAGCGGAGATGAAGAAAATTTAAAAGTATTTGAAAGAAAAATGTATGGTCCGAAGAAATTAAATAAGGGACAGTATCAACGATTGACGAATTTGGAAATAGAAGGAATACTAGAAGCTGAGACTGTAGAACTAATAATTAAAGCATCCAGAATAATATGGCTTGGACCTATCAAAAGGATGAAAGAATTCAGTAATGTAGGGAGGATAACAAAGTGGACACCAGTTACAAACACTTCAAAAGCTAGATGGATGGACCAAATAGAAAGAGACCTGGAAAAATGGAAATTAAAGACTGGAGGGAAAAGACCCAGGATAGGAAGGAATGGATAAAAATTGTGAAAATAGGAAACAGAGACATGTCATGCCGAGAATCAATGAGGATTGAATCTCCACAAAAAATGTACAGAGTGTTCTGAGTTATATCGACTTTTCTTATTATAATTCAATACAACTATTTTCTAAAAGCAACATAATATTATTAACTTACTCATTGGCATAGCGATACCATAACCTTTTGAATCTAAACATGCTCCGACTTGTTTTAATTCGCATTTAGTTTGAATGTAATATTGTATACTAGTTGATTCCATCAAAAAAGCATATAATTCATTTTTAGTATTTATTACACGATGAACAGCTTTTAAATTATCTTTTTCGAATACACTAGGTCTCTGGGTTTTCATATCGACATACATTTTTTGATAGAGCGATATATTTGATTCCTAAAAATAAGTAATGTTTTCGAACATCAAGAAAAATACTACCTGTATGTTGTACTGTACCGGGAAGCGTAAAGGCAAACCTCTATGTTTATAAAGTCCAGTGCGATACAGAGAAACCTTAATTTACTATTTTTCACATTGAGTCTGATTTATTTTTGGTATACAGTCAAAGCTGAAATTGCTTTTTGTGATTGTCAAGCAAGTGTAGTAGTCCAGGCTTTTACCTCTGAATTCCATGAAGACGCATAGATTTTCTTGAAATTTTAACGGTAGGAAGGGAATACCTCAATAAACAAAATCTACCCTGGGGGTGAGAATGTTTATATTCAAAATAACCTCACAAATAGAGGAACACAACATTTAATGCCAGCTCTGACGCAACAGCAAAATTTTTCGGAAATGCAAGCTTTACATCGACAACTTTTGGTACGAATTCATCGATAGGAGGCAATAATATGTGCACTCACTTTGGAATTAATAAATCATGCTGAACTTCATATCCATACAAAAGTGGATCCAACTTTGGTAAAGTTCATATAATAGCCTTCTTGGTGTGCGTCATTGATTGTTAATGTCCTTCTAACACATTACGTTGGAAGAAATGGAAAAAAGGCAGGTTTGTGATTAATCCTAATCGAAATATCACAATAATGAACCGTTTAAACGTAGTACAAACGTTAACCCTAATCTTTGACTTACAAAAATTTGATTGGTTGATGTTTAGATTACGCGCAAACGCAACCTATCAATCGGGCGAAATTACATCGTTCAAAATATGATGCAGACGTTCCTTTCGTAGCGGCAATGTGTCTTACGTCTTTTTCTAATGTCCCACTGACAGTTCTCGTCAGGTATGTACTTTGTTGTTTACGGTCAATTATTATTTATGAAAAGTGAATATTAATCTTATTGAACACGATGTATAATTCTTTTGCATAGCCTTTTCGAATTTGGCTGAATATGATCCTGATGATTTTATTTATCAAATTAAAGGTTAGCTATATGTCAAAATAACAAATAAAATATCGACATACCCAAAACCCGGATAAACGTCACAAACGATGACGCACAGCAAAAAGGCTATTATATGAACTATATGCTGTTATTTAAACAATTAACTTGTTGATATGTTACGTAGAAAGCTCTAAGTATATATAACTTGATAGATGCTGAAGTAGGAGGTAATTCAGTGACATCACATTTTTTGTCGTGATAAACTCAATATCGAAGCTGGTCAAAACTTTCACATACGGTATTTTTTTTATAAATTTTAGTGAGGTACTGTTCAGCCAATTCTATACTACGATTTATACATTCCTCTGAGAAACCTAAAATGAAAGAATTAGAGCTTCAATATGTAGGGTTAGAAATAAAGAAACTGAGAATTATAAACATTTTTCTCCACGAGCATCACAGAATTTGCTAATTCTGAAATCAAACTTGATTACAGAATGCTGGAATTCTCTCTCTTGAGATTGAAGAAATATTCTGCAACACCTCTGCCCCCATGCAATTTAAATTTATTTACATTCTCTCTCTAGTGATAGAATAATATTCTCACACTGGTTAGCAATAATATCATTAGCCTTGACGCAGTTGATTGTCATCGTAGTGTCAAAACTTGAGTAAGTGTCAAAATTATTTGCTGCCACATTGAGTGTTTACCTAATATAATTGTGATTGAGTTCTGTAATATAAATTATCTTTTGTTCATTTCCATTGAAAATCTTTTATCGTGGAGAAAAAGTATGGTCTGCTACTCGGTTAGAATGAAAATTCGTAATGCTCGTGGTTCCTCACGCTCGCCTTCGGCTCGCGCTCGGAAATTTCCACTCGCATCGAATTTTCATTCTAACCTTGTTACAGAGTACACTATACTTCGTCCAAAGTCAAGGAGATAATTTTCTGGTTTTGCACACTGGGAACTTTTTTTCGTCCCTACTTTATTGGTGTAATCTCCTCCAGTTTTGTTGTTGAACTTTTTTTAAGGCAGATAGTAAATTAGCGACATAAAATGCGCTCCAGAACAGAGCCAACTGCGTTCGCCGCGCGGTGATCGAGGCTTGTCGCCACGCGCTGTCAAAAATGACAAGAGACCTTATCTTCTTAAAATGGGCCATATTTGCATAAGAAAATTGTCCGATCCGAAAGAACCATTTGTTCATAATTTGTTTAAACAATTGCGATTTAAACAAAACGTACCAGTTTTTCGCAAAAACGCCGGGCATATTTGGATTCAGCGGCTCAACATACATAAGAATACCACTGTTTTTGGCCCTATGATTGCACACGGCAGCATTGACCGCTCCCGGACTAATGACTTTTAATTAAATTCTATTTTATGTATTGACTCTCATTTCGTTATTTTTCACTTTTATGCAAAATAAAATATTGCACATTTAATTAAATATATGAACAATTTTCCATTATAATTTTCCTTCCATGCATTCCAAATCTTTGTATAAATATATCCTTAAATGATTTTTTTCAATTTTTTTTAGTAAGGACTGATTGATAAGGGTTGAAAATTTGGATACGGTAAAAGATGCCAATTGATTATAAATAATGTATTAAAATGTCATTAAATTGTTCTCTTTCCAATTTTATATCAACAGGGGATGAAATAAGTCAGAAAGGGTTGAAAAATGATAAATAGTGTATTGAAGCATCGATCAACCTTTATTCTAGCCCTGTAAGTGTTTTCAACTTATTATATGCTTCAATTTCTAATTTTATTGATTTTCTGCAATAAGGGGTAGTTTTCACCCTTCATAATAATAAGCACATATCGGCATAGGGTAGATTTTGATCTGAAGGGTAAGTAGAGCTTATTCACAAACTTTCATGAAAATCGGAAGTTATACCATATTTTTACCTTGGTAGCTTAGACTATAGGCAGCAATTTCTGTAGATACATAAAATATGTAAAACATGTAACATGTCTATCGACCTGTTTCAACTTTTAAATTTATATCGCAAATCTTTCTCTAATTCCCGCTCGTCGTCTCATTAGTCACCCCAATCTTCAACCCTGACCACAAGACAATTGACGTCTGCCAACGGTCGCTTCCATTTTTTCAACGCCACGAGGGACAGCCCTTTTCGCTATCGACTCTCTTCGAGGAAAGACCTCAATTTTTTATCGCTGTTATACCTTTCCTATCTAAATTGCTGTGGTAAGCACAGAAGCTAGCATATGGATGACAGCTAGTATACCATGAGAGTTAGGATACCGTTAAAAGCTGATAACTAAGATATCGTAGAGATCTAGGATACCATTAGCTGCTAGGATACCATTAACTGCTAGATTATTAACACACCCTCAAAGACACCTTCAAGATATCTCCAGGCCCGCTTCTCTACGCACTCTTCCCGGAGAAGATATTTACTTAAGATAAGTGCCATAAAAGGTCCAGGCTACATACAACTCCTGGCAGAAATAAAATTAATGTTTTAATTTATTTATCTTTTTAATTTCTCATCCACCCGGCTATAAGAGCTGTGGGGGATCGTGTACGGGTTAAAGTAAGTTTTTAATTTTTTCAGTTATGAATTCAATTTCTACAAGGTGTTTCCACCTTTTTCACCTTAGTTTTCTTTTTGTTTAAATTCATTTTGTTCTTTCGTCGACGTCTAAAAGGTAGTGGCGCCCTAAAGCTTTTTATAGTCTGACAACCTCTGACATACTTAGTGCAGCACTAACATGGAGTAGAACCATCCCTGAGAAGAGTATCATGTCGGCATCAGTCTCGAGTGGCCACTCTAGCGTCCCGTAAGATTACAAATTTGCGCCCAACGTGGACAAACATTTTATTTCAAACATTCCCAGTTGTAAGCCTTCATGACAAAATACAATTAGCCTATTTAGAAGTTGGACATTCCCGACCATTCAGGGTAACTCTGGGTAAAACGGAAGCTCATCCTCGGCAATAACATTTTGCTAACATCTTGAAGGCCAAATTGCATTGAATCTCGGTTTGTGCACTGCTATTACTTCTTTAGCCAAGTTTATTTGGTATATTCCGATAGATGGCGTTTGTTTGTTTGTGAGAAGGATTTCTCTCTTTAATCATATGTGTGAATTGCAGTGGCGTAGCTAGGTAACCAAAGGCACTGGGGCAAAAAATACACTAGGGCCCCAACTAAACACAGACAACGGAGGCACGTTAATAGGGTCCCGTTGAACACCCATTGTAAGTCAGAATCCGAGGGATCCACTGAGCTTGGGGGCCCTAAGGCACTGCACCGTCTAGCCATCCGGTAGCTACGCCTCTGGTGAATTGTATGATATGATTTGGGATATGTTTTGGAAGCATTTTAATTACTTTATAGTTTTGTTCATCATACATAAGATTTTTAATATCATCTGCCTACCCTTAATTAGCCAAGTAACCTTGTATCCCCCGTACTGTACTTTACAGGGGTTTGCCTTTATGTTACTGGGTATTTATAGAATTTATATGAGCCACTCCACCAACAACAAGGTCTTACAGCTCCTAGGAGTGGGGGTATTTATAGTAGATACAGCTTATATAAATTTTGTAATGAAATTAAATGTCCTTGAAATACAAAAATAAAATTTATGTAATTTTATTGATCACAGAGATCCACCTTCGTTGAACTAAAATATATTTTCTAACCTTAAAAAATTGTTCGGTTGCTGCTCCTTCTACAAGTCCAAATTTAATTTTGCTCTGCTTACCCAAGTCTTCCACATTTTTAATAGGAGGTTCCAGGTTGGCTTTGGTTAAAAATGCAGTCAGATTAGCTATGTAAGAATTAGTTATAATAAGAGCAAAAAACCACCACATTGAAAGAGCCAATCTCGAAGAAATTCCCCTAAAAAAACGGTAAAGCACTATATATAGATATAAATACATTAATGAATAACAATTTTCTTTTGAACTAAGTCTACAAAACCAAAGAGCCGTCAAAATGGGCTCCAGCAATCTTAGAAGCTCTTCAAACTTGGCAACTGACATTCACAGAATTTTACAGGAGATAATGTTCTTTTTTAACGTGGTTGCTGATGCATCTATAGTTTATTTCAGAAAGGTATAGAGTAATAAAACCTCATTAGGTATGCAAAGGAGGCACAGAGTGACCCAACGAATATTTAAGCCACTTTCATAGTTTGGCATTGATTTCATTGTAAAATTCTTTCTTTTTATCAAGTGCAGGTAGTACCACCCGAGTTGGGGTCAATATATGGGTTTAGCCTATTGTTATCCATTCACAAACACTGAAAATAGTGTGCCAAAGGCGTGCCGGTAGGATACTCGTAAAAAGTAAAGAATTTTATTTTAACGGAATAAAAATTAGGCATTGTGTACATAGTATTAGGTACACTTATTTTTTATTGAACATTATACAAAAAATACATTATACAGAAATTAAATTATAAAAAATCATAATATTCTTCGTCATCTGAAACTTTAATATTACAAACAATACTATTTCAAGACCTACGCCTATGGCCGACACCGAAATTGAGCCGAACTGGACGGAATTCCCCATTTTATTACTCTATACCTTTCTGAAATAGACTATAGTTCTCATCTTCTGCTCAACCGGTTTTTAACCCAAATGGAGCGATTCCTTTTCTCCTTAGGAAAAGGTGATCTTGTAGAATGACATATAAAATAGCAGCAACACAATTAACTCCAGCACGAACCCTTGCATCATTCTCCATTTTAAACTGGATTCAACCAATCACAAGTCTGATCACAATTTTACAACCAATTATAGTGGCGATAACTTGTGGGGGAGAGGAAATTTCGACAAAACACTTTTCAGGTAGAATTTTATGACTTATCATGGTTTAATGCGATTATTATTATGTTTTAAAACAGATGGTTAGTTTATCGATAAGGGCAAGGAAAATTATTGAAAAAGGTATACAGTGTTGAATTATTATTAGCTAAATTACAGTTTCCTGTAAAAATATGACAATTTTACAGAAAACTGTAATTAAGTAAATAATTACAAAACCGAGATGGTTTTTTCTCAATATAGAATTTTGGTTTGTGGTTAGATGTGAGGATGTCGATGTTATCGCATTCTTAGCATTTTCTTAACTGGGGTTAATGTATTGATGTGTATCCAGTCCACGATTATGCTCTCAGAGCTTCTGGACGGATGACATCTACTTTGTACTGATGAGGCGCAAATACCTACGCCGAAAGCGGTCTACAAGTGATGTTGCCCCTTCTAATTACAAACCAGAATGGTTGGTTATATCTTGCAGATATACCCGAGAGTAGTTGTTGGTTCTTATTAAACGGTCTCTGTTCTTTGAAAAAAAAATAAAAAAACTTTTACTTTGGTAAAATATCGCATCCTTGGTTCATAATAGTGCCTAGCGTTGCCCAATGACAATTTTTCAAATCCCATATATTTTCTACAACCGCAGGATTTTCATCACATGGATGTGGATTTTCCCAATCGCCTGGCGTCATTCTTGCGATGAAATAAAGGACTATCGATACAACTAGATACAGTGTTGCTGAATAAATCCAAACAGCTGTAGAGAACGGTTCCAAGAAAGCGAAAGGATTCGTACTTTCCTTAGCTGGGATTTTATGCATGATGGCAATACCTAAAAATTAAGAATTTATAGACAATTACAAAAATAACATTCGCACAATATTATTTAACTGCTTTTTGCGTTTAAGAAATATAGTACTTTTAACGGTAGATACAGTAGAAAAGAAATGCTGAATCTTTAAACCGTTACTTGACTTATAAAATCAAAATATAAAAATATCGATATGTTAAAAAAACTTGCCCTTTATTAATAGGCATGACGACTGCTCCACGATGTTTGTACGCATTTACTTTTAAATGAGAAATTTACCATTTAAAAAGGCAATTCACATTTCAGGCCAAAATGCTAGAATAGCGGTGGCATATGACGTCACGCTTTCGTAAACACTTCAAACACTTGACAGCTTGCAAGTTAAAAGTTTATTTTGATACATGATTTGAATGAATTGAATAGATGAGGCTTTTACTTGATGAAGATCCATACTAAATGATGAAATAAAACAATTTAATTTGTTTAAATCTTCATTTTATTTTGAACTAACGTTCAAATTAAATGGTAACGACAACTGTGACAAAATTTATATAGGTAGAACTTTTAGGAACTTTAAAACTAGAATTTCAGAACACAAATTAGATTCCAACTATTCAAATCATCTATTAACAAACCAACACACTTTCGACTCAAATTTTGAAATTTTGCATGTAGAACCAAAATCCTTTAAATTAAATCTTTTAGAAGCCCTCGAGATTAACAAAAACAAATATTTAGGTAATCTGACCAAATATATATCAATCATTCCCCCTTATTAAACCTTTTTACTTAGAAGATGTGATGGCTGTGAATAAATTTTCCAGGTACTCTTTTTCAATACCTTTGTAATATTCATAGAATTTCGTATTTAGGCACTTTTTGTACGTATCCCCATTTAAATATATTATAATACTTATGTCAATATCTTAGAATTCCGTATTAAGGCACTATATAAATTAAAAGTTTTTCATTGTATCTTCACTAGTTTGAAAAAGCGAAACGCGTCACTAATTTAATAAAATGAAGATTTAAACAAATTAAATTGTTTTATTCGATCATTTGATTTGAATGACTGTAAAAACGATTCGGAATGAGGTCGGAATGCAATTCACTCGTTGCTGTAACGGCAAAACAGCTTGGCGCAAACTCAGTCAAATTCTCAACAGTTATGAATTGTTGTTGGAACAAACCTATAGTTTGACAAACTTATCTGAAGCTATGAAAGGAGTGCGACCGGAAATTTTCGATATTGCCACGTTTAACTATGAAAAAGGTAAAGTGCTGAGTATGTAGTAGTAATTATTTGAAAATAGACTTCTGATTATCAACAATATATTGATAATGATTATACATTAATGCTTTTATGTGCTTGTTTTATTGGATTTTGTCTTTTAATCGGCCTTGTTTCCTCACCCCTTACCGACACCTCGTAGCTTTAAATAGGTTTGCCACACTTTATATTCAACCACGTTGACAAAGCTCTTTTACTTTTTCTTCTACTGGTATCCATGAGTGTTGTGTTATAGAACTTACCTAATGTCATAAAAGGCATACTAAAATCCACATATGATCGTCTTTGTTGATTAATTGTTAAATCGCAAATGGCAAGGTGAGCCCTCTAAAACAGAGAAGCATTGTTGAATATTTTTTATAAGATTTATTTTAGAAATCAACCCGGCGACAAATTTTAATTGAAGCAGCAATGGAAATATGCAATATGTTATCTACCATCTTTTTTGAAACCCTTTCATTTGATATGGTATACTGTAGTTTAAAAACTATTTTTTCATTTACCCTCAAAACTAGCTTCTACTGGAAAGTAACCAATTCGACAAATAAGGGTTAATTACAACTTACTAAAGTGTATTCATAAAGAAGAGAGAGTAATAAAACGATGAAAAACCCATTTTTTCGAGCGTACCATTGGCGTAGGTGTTTTGCCAACATTTAAATTTAAAAAAAAATAGAAAAAAGACAGCAGTTAAAAATATATGTTATATTTTAACCTGATAGAGAAATTGTTTATTATGCGTGTTCTGTTTTTGCACTATAATACGTAGGTGTGCAGATAATACCATTACAATCGTGGAACCGTTAATTATTTTATAAATTTTTTCTAATAAAGTAATTTGTTTTAATAAATTTCATAGAACTTTTTACATATTTACTATTTTCTTTACTAATACCTATTATATACCACGGTACTTGAAATGCAAGTTTCCCCCAATTGCGGCGCCTATGAGAATAGTTTATCCCTTCCCTTCTATTCTTCTCGATTTTGGGTTCTATTGTATTCTCCGGTCGAACAGGGTGAGGTATATAAAAATAAAGTATTTTTACCTGAGGTACATTAGAAAAATTTTAAAAGAGAAGAAAAAGTGATTGATCACTCGGTACAAAATTTATCAAAATTTGCATTTTTATTACTCTCTCTTCTTTATGAATATAGTATAATAATTTTTCCTATTTTACGAACCCCTTCCAGAAGATCTGCGATCAAACCTGTCCAGCTTTTATCTGCCTCATTGAATTTTCCATAAATATTATCTTTTGTTATGAAAATTTCATATGAAAATTCAAGAATATTTGATATAGCGTCCAACAAATCTTTGGTATAACCCTCGTATCTGTCGTTTCCTTGTAACGGTTTGCCATCGGGAGACTCGGCATACATTAAGTATGGTTCACCAATTCTAAAATATAATTCAAATAAATTTTTGTAGACCAAGTAGAGGAAATTGTTCCTACCTTGTTGAGACCATTACTTTAATCTTTTTTAGATTTGAAATAGAAGCTAAATTTGTTTCTTCAGAGGTTCTCATTAGTCGCAAAGATTCGTTAAGGGCTTGGTAAGTCGCTATCAATTGCTTATCCATATGTGTATAAACGTAAATGGTAAAATCCTCTCTATTGCCAAAATCATCAAATTTGATTGGTCCAGTTATAGGAAACAATCCTTCTCTCTGTAAATACATAAAATTTTGCTATACTTTAAATAAATACTGTTGCGAGGCCACCAACTCAAAGCCGGGCCTGTCCCTCGACTGTAAATTTTGGTCTCGAACATTCTGGAATAAGGTTTTGTTTGTGCATAGCACGAGCGCGTAGTGTACTAGAACTTTCCAGAACTGATGCGGACTATATATACGCGGGATTTTTAGTGCGTAGACAGTTAGTTAGTTCGAGAGAATTAGTGAAACGGACAGTAAATAGTAAGCACACAGAAGTTCTTAGTAATCGGACAGTGAATAAAATAGTGAAGACAAATAGTGTAATATTCGAGTGGTGAAAATAACTTAGAACTATTATACCGATTGTAAATAAATCAGTAGACATTAAGTAGAGCGTGTATATAAATTAAGTTTAATACAGTGTGTGTGTTCCTTTAAATAAATAGATAGTAATTAGAATCATTACAGTATCCTGTAAAATTGTCGTATTTCGTAAAGTGTGTTACCAACAGATAACAAAGAATATATATTATTCTACGCTTCACAATTAAGTTTTGAAACATATTTTTCAAAAACAGTGACCGTTCAACGAAGAAGAAACACTGCTTGCCGGGCTACATGCCCCGACAGACATTTAATTACACTTCTAGGTCAAACGGGGTTGGTAAATCTACAAGATTTAAACCAACCATTCTGGTTTGCAACTAGAAGGGACAACATTTCAGTCTGGGATTAACTCTCGGACGATAACATATACCTTGTACTGATGAGGCGCAATACGCCGAAACAGGTCTACAAGTTATGTTGTCCCTTCTAGTTGCAAACCAGAATGGTTGGTTTAAATCTTGTAGATTTAAATAAATAATAAAAACATTACAATACATATCCAGCCTAGGGTGTTTAATTGTTCTCTCATTGTTAAAAATGAAGGTACTGAATATGGAGTGATGGAAAATCCAAAATATTCACTTCAATTTATTGAATGTAAGTAAAAATACAGTTGCAATTTACAGTTTACAGTTACAGTATGGAGGGTAGAAGGAAGGAGCACCATCTTGTATGGGTGTCAAGTTGAAAAAGTGTCCACCTGTAAACAGGAAATTATAATTCGAAGATTCACCGAAATGGCGCTCGTGTAGCTAATGGAAATGATGTGAATTTAGGGTTATAAACCGAGTAAAGTGTGCTGGGTTGAAAAATTTAGTATTTTTCGTGACTTGTGTAGTTGAGAAATATGCAGTATTTAAAATCTCAATTATTTACGTAGTATTTCCTTTTTTAATTTTGTATCTTACTCTAATAATTCATGGCGCTATTTTTAAAATTTTTCCACTTGCTATTATGACGCCACCTTAATTTGCTTCCTTTCGATGGATACTTTTTAATTCATTCAGATGGTGCTCCTTCCTTCAACCCTCCATAGTTCTTTTGCAGTTTACGTAAGTGTCCCTCTTCTATAGGTGTTGTGTCCTAGGCTAACAACCAACTCTAAATATACCTAAGCTAATGCAAAGAATCAAACTTTGAAATGGAGCACACTGTTCGAGTTTCTTACATTTTTTGTTGCGTTTACGATAGCAGGTCCGTCTATAAATTTGTCTGGCCCGAAACAGTTAATCTTTGCTTGTGAAATACGTGGCATATCCTTCAAAGCAGCTGATAAATATAAGAGGGCATCGTGAAAAAGTATTGTTTCTGTCTGAAAAATAACGTCAAAAAAATTATCAGAAGTTAGTACAGAAAAATATGAATGTTTTACCGAAATAGTAGTGGGATTGATATTCATCGCTTTTCGATTGAATTCAAAAGCGGTTGTTCCCCATCTATTTATGGTATTCAAGTTATCAGAATTGTTGTCAAAAATTCTGATCGTTGTTATATTTGCCGTCAGATTTAAAGATGAAAAGTCTATAGTGTGCGCATCCTAAAAAACCATTTATTTTAGAAAATGTTTTGAATTTAAAATGTAAAGGCTCATCCGCATTATGCAGATCGGCTTTACCGATAGGCAAAGCTGATCAGCAAAGGCCAGTTGTAGTGAGTACGCGAGACGAAGATGACCAAATGGTGGCAATTGCAGCTACATTTATAGTTGTTGCGCTAATCTCAAAACGTCAAAAGAATAGATTTTGGGTTCGTCAAAGCTCTTTACTAATTCCAAATGAAACTGCAATTTCCAGGAGAGTGGCATGCCATTTGTTTTTGAAGCTTGTTTCTTATTGCACGAAATAGGACTTTTGGGAAGGCTAGTGAAACGTGTAATGTTACGAAAAAGCGTTCGTCACGTTACAGTGTTGCCAGATTTCTGAATAATCCACTAATCCAATGAAATTTAAATTAAAGCTTGATTCTTATTGCACGTCGTCTCTTTCTCGGCCGCCCGCTGCGCTAACTCTCTCCCATCTCTTCCTCTCTTCTTCTTCTCTCTTTCGTAGGCTACATAGCGGCACGCCTCTCTCTCGGTCTCTCTCTCATACACGCCGGCACGAGGGATTCCCAAACGGTCGGAAGAAAGACAGAGACAGAGAGAGAGAGAGAGAGACAGAGAGAGAGAGAGAGAGAGAGAGAGTATCGCGCGTCTCTCTAATTGCCAAATGTTAAAATTTTTGAAAAATTGTCAAAAATTTTGAAATATGGTCAAAAATTGTCAGAAATTTGGAAAAATGGTCAATAATTGCCAAAAACTGTCAAAAATGGTCAATATTTGTAAACATTTTGAACAAATGGTCAATAATTGTCAAAAAATTTGAAAAATGGTTAAAATTTTTGAAAAATTATCAGAAATGGTCAATAATTGTCAAAGACGGTCAATAATAATTGTCAAAACCAATCAAAAACCGTCAAAAACTGTCAAAAACTGTCAAAAATTGTCAAAAATTGTCAAAAATTGTTAAAATTTTGAAAAATGGTCAAAAACTGTTAAAATTTTGAAAAATGGTCAAAAATTGTTAAATATTTGAAAAAATGGTCAATAATTGTCAAAAACTGTCAAAATATTGAAAAAATGATTAATTTAAATTTGCCAAATATTTTCAAAAATTGTCAAAAATTTGGAAAAATGGTCAATAATTGTCAAAAACTGTCAAAAATGGTCCATATTTGTAAAAATTTTGAACAAATGGTCAAAAATTTGGAAAAATGGTCAATAATTGTCAAAAACTGTCAAAAATGGTCAACATTTGTAAAAATTTTGAACAAATGGTCAATAATTGTCAAAAAATTTGAAAAATGGTTAAAATTTTTGAAAAAATTATCAAAAATGGTCAATAATTGTCAAAGACGGTCAATAATAATTGTCAAAACCAATCAAAAACCGTCAAAAACTGTCAAAAATTGTCAAAAATTGTTAAATATTTGAAAAAATGGTCAATAATTGTCAAAAACTGTCAAAATATTGAAAAAATGATTAATTTAAATTGCCAAATATTTTCAAAAATTGTCAAAAATTTGGAAAAATGGTCAATAATTGTCAAAAATGGTCAATATTTGTAAAAAATTTGAACAAATGGTCAAAAATTGTCAAAAGTTTGGAAAAATGGTCAATAATTGTCAAAAACTGTCAAAATTGGTCAATAATTGTCAAAGACGGTCAATAATAATTGTCGAAACCAATCAAAAACCGTCAAAAACTGTCAAAAATTGTCAAAATATTGAAAAAAAGATTAATTTAAATTGCCAAATATTTTCAAAAATTGTCAAAAATTTGGAAAAATGGTTAAAAACTGTCAAAAATGGTCAATATTTGTAAAAATTTTGAACAAATAGTCAAAAATTGTCAAAAATTTTTGAAAAATTATCAAAATTGGTCAATAATTGTCAAAGACGGTCAATAATAATTGTCGAAACCAATCAAAAACCGTCAAAACTGTCAAAAATTGTCAAAATATTGAAAAAATGATTAATTTAAATTGCCAAATATTTTCAAAAATTGTCAAAAATTTGGAAAAATGGTTAAAAACTGTCAAAAATGGTCAACATTTGTAAAAATTTTGAACAAATGATCAATAATTGTCAAAAAATTTGAAAAATGGTTAAAATTTTCGAAAAATTATCAAAAATGGTCAATAATTGTCAAAGACGGTCAATAATAATTGTCAAAACCAATCAAAAACTGTCAAAAATTGTCAAAAATTTTGAAAAATGGTCAAAAATTGTTAAATATTTGAAAAAATGGTCAATAATTGTCAAAAACTGTCAAAATATTGAAAAAATGGTCAATAATTATAAAAGACTGTCAAAAATGGTCAATAATTGTTAAAAATTGTCAAATTTTTTGAAAAATGGTCAAAAATGGTCAATAATTGTCAGAATCTGTCAAAAATTGTTAGAATCTGTCAAAAATGATCAAAAGTGGCCAAAAATGGTCTAAAATTGTTAAATATTTTAAAAAATGGTCAAAAATAGTCAATAATTGTTAAAATTTTGTAAAATGATCAAAAATTGTTAAATAGTTTGAAAAATTTACAATAATTGTCAAAATTTTTGAAAGTTGTCAAAAATGATCAATAATTGTCAGAAACTGTCAAAAATGGTCAATAATTATTAAAATTTTGAAAAATGGTCAAAAATTGTTAAAATTTGAAAAAATTGTCAGAAATTTTGAAAAAATCGTCAATAATTGTCAAAATTTCGAAAAAATGGTCAAAAATTTTGAAAAAATGGTCAATAATTATCAAAAATTATCAAAATTTTGAAAAAATGGTGAATAATTATCAAAAATTGTCAAAATTTTGAAAAAAATGGTCAATAAAATATAAAATAAAACTTAGTAGAACGTAATGTAATTCCCAACATCGCATTCTACTGCGCGTATTTTTATTGATGGTTTTCCCAACCTCGCATTCTATTGTGCATAAGAAGCAAGCTTCTGTCGGCGGTCCGACGACCGCTCACCTTTTCATTTTTATATTTCATTAATTTACAGTTTCACAATATTTCCTTTTCACGCAGTGGCGGCTTTAGGGGTGGGTGGCCTGTGCGATAGCCAGAGGCGCCGAGGTTTACAAGGCTCCGCAAGCGCCAGCATAACTTCATCACTCAATTTTGATATCTATCTCTATCGTTGTAAAGAAACAAATAATTTGGTGTAGTGACTTTTATGAAATTATTCGCATCCAGCATATTATTTTTTCACTATTCGCATCTCTCACTTACTAAAGTAGAACGAAAGAGACGAACTGAGCGACAGGCTAATGGCAACTCGTAATTTAGGCCTTCTGTATTAAACTTTACTTTCTTCGGTTTCTACATACTCGTAGATAAATTAAAGAACAAACTGAAAAAAAAAATCCATCCAAAAATTCTATCCATTTATACATCTTCACAAACTTTCACTTATATAAGTAAGATATATAAGGTCGCCAAATGCATGACTCGTCCGGGGTGCCAAATACATGAGTAGTGATGAACGATATTTCACAAACTGTTACTTTTTCACTGATACGAACAAATCACAGTCAGTCACAGTTCCTATCAGCAAAACTAAAGCGTAACGTGACCACAGCCAAAGAAAACGACAATGAATTGAATGAATGAATCGGAATCGAACATATCTCATTGCCCTTCATCGCTCTCATTCGACGAAAATTCGGCAACAAAATCGAATTTCGTTAATTACAGTTAATTACAGATTATAAAGATATTTCGTACTCTTTTTACCAGAAACGGTATTCTAATATTTCGTATTCACTGTATTGTTATGATATGGTGACTCGGATATCTATTGGTGTTAACGTGAATATTGAAATTGAAAATGGGAAAGTAGAAAGAAAGGTGCAGGAATTTGAGAACATTTAATTAGCTTAGTAGGGAAATTTCAAAATACAACAAAATATGATGTTCTGATACCGACGAATACGGATACATTTTTCCTATCGTATATTCAAAACGGAATATCAACGTCACGTTTTAAAATAACCGATATTAATAAATCACGATATAATTTTACAACGTGATTAAAAAGTCACGATATCGCTCATCGCTATAAATGACTCTCCCGGGGCGCCTAGATGTTTAAGGTCGGCCCTGCTTTCACGGTAAAGTTCTATTAACCTTCAAATATTCCACTCCTTTTTCAAACTACGTATTCGCCTCTACCAACAAACTGCCATGCGTCGATTCTGTTCGGTTAGGTTTGCCGTCCACACAGCAAAATGCCGTTTTCTTTGACCAAGACCGCCAAAAATCGGATAGACAATCCCTTGGCGCGCGGCTTTGGGATCATGCCGAACAGCACGTATAGCATGCGCCAAACGTGATGGCGAGCGATCGCGCAGGTATAGACTCTCCCAACTAAATTACTATTGGATTACGATAAGCCCCTTGCCGGTCATTGGATGACAACTAACGATACGCCTCTGTACAGAGCATTTATATGTCTTGCAAGAGCTGTACTGGGAGGTAACATTGAAAATGAGTTTGTGCGCATGGGGGCGGGCTTGCCATCACGTTTTGCGCTTGCTGTACATACTTGTCGGCCAAGCCGATTGGCATAGTGCGGATGCGCCTTAACGTTAACAAATTGTTTAATGAAATAACCTTTAATAGGTTGTACAAACTCAATTGGACCAACCCAATAAAAACTTCAAAGGACCGCTTACCGGAGCTTTTTGGTTGCCGTCCTTGGAACTCTTTTTTGGGTTATTCAATAGACTTATGTAAGTATTGTTCCATCTGACTTCGTATAAACTATACAAAGCTATTATTACGAAAACTTCATTAAAAATATATAAAATTTAAATTAGATTAATTAATGCGTGATGTTGGTTATTAAAATAATGTTGTTTACCAGAGACGTAAGAAAATAGTTATATCGGATGTCTACCATTTCCAGTTTTTGAGCCTGTGTTAATATAGGTATGATATTTTCAGTTTTGCAGTCTAAAATAATATTACTTTCTGTACCATTTTGGAATTTTTTAAATATATGCCTAAAACATGAAGTATTATTAAATTAAAATAATATTAACTTGAATTATAAACTGATGCAATTAAAAATTCAACACTCTGCATATAACTTAGTGTTACTCAAGAAAAGTGGTATATGAAAAACCTGAACAATTGATTTTTTGGTTCAATACATCAGTCGAGTTCTTCAGCCTTTAAGCTGTTTTGGTGCACTGTTTACTTGAAGAAACTAGTTGTCCTTATCAAACTTTGAGTCTTTTCACAAGATCCATCTTGGAGAAATCCTCTCCGTTCTTATTAGGGTTTTATATCAGAAAAAAACCTCTACCACCCTTATCGTTGGTCCTGCTATTATGTTACAGCAAAAGTACCACTTTATCTTGCATATGCCGATCAAAGGGAGAAGTAGGCAAGGGCGACGAACACCTGTTTCAGCTTTTGGACAAAATTTACCAAATCTTTACCGACATTTGGAGGTAGCCGCATTAGGATTATTTCCACAATGTTACCGCAGTCTTTTTATACAGATTGCGAAAATCCCTTCCTTACGCTGCGACTTATACAAGTACGACAAGGAAAATATGAGCAAAACTACGTGAAAGGGAGAGAGAAGACTTGTTAGCCCAGCGATCAGTCCCCTCTACCAAAACAGTTGGGCGTGTATTCAGTCCCCTCCTATTTATTTTAACTGTTGTGTTGCCAAATGTACTTATCTGTAAAAATTATTCCTAATTTTTGTCTATCGTTGTTTTAAAATTTTCAACGGCATTTCAAGCGGCAACAATGTTAAATACCAGTAATTGTTAAAACGAAAGCAGTGTACGGATTTTATTTATTGCAGATTGTAATTTGTCCAAATTTTTTCTTCAACTCCATTATTTTATTCTTGTTTGCGTTGATCTCACTTATTTTTCAAAAGTCAATATTACCAATCTCGATTTTCTCCCACTAAATACACCGTTATCCGGTGTTAAAAGTCAAATGCAAAATAAGTTATTTATTACTTAGAAAGTACCAAGCTTTCTAAACCGGCAACGCTGCAGCAGAGACTGACTCCCCACTCTGTGAGTAGGTTCACTGTGTTCAGTAGTTTCCCAACATGGAAGGAGTGAGGTTGTTAAAGAAATTAAAAAAAACTCGTTATTACGTACGCCAAAATATCACATACGTTTAAATGTGAGTTCTCTATGTAAAAGAGACTGTTGCCGGATGAAGGTGTTTAATTTTACCTAACAGTGTATGAGCTCGAAAAAAAGTTAACGATAACGTGACAAAAATATCATTTTTACAAATTAATCTGAGAGGGGACTGATCGCTGGGCTAACAAGTCTTCTCTCTCTTTCACGTAGTTTTGCTCATATTTTCCTTGTCGTACTTGTATAAGTCGCAGCGTAAGAAAGGGATTTTCGCAATCTGTATATAGAGTAGTTGGGGGCAAAAACACGCACGGGGCAAAAGAACGCATCTCATATAAATTTGGACTAATGTCCAGTTTGAAACGATTTTAGTTACAAACGTTTGGCAACAGCTGATCCACGGCGTTGTTTACAAACTATGAGGTGAATATTATTTTTTACTATTACACGGTAATATTGGCATAACAAAATTAATTTGTGATAAAATCAAATTGGCATTTTTCGTTGAATTAGTTTATTCGGGTGTTTTCTTGGCTTGATTGTGAGTTATTATGTTGAAGAGTTTTCGATTGAGGTTAGGTCCTAAAATCTCAACAGATGGTTTTGACAGTGTCGCCGAATGGGGTAAAAATACGCGAGAGTTATGGGGCAAAACTACGAATGCGTATTTTTGCCTCAGTATCCTAAATTAATTTTGTTTCTACTAATTTCGGAATTAAATATTCAATTGATCTAAATATTGGTTTCTGTTTTCCAGAAACTACAAAAGAAAATTAGAGCCCAAGCCTTTGACAGAAGTTATTTTGTGCGAAGCTCGTGAACTTGATGAAGCGACACTACGGCAACGGTTGAGAAAAGGAAATGGTGTCCAGTCTTTAGGCAGATTTAAAGCAAGATCCAAGAAAACGAAATAGTTCAGCATTGCAAAGAACTCGACAAACGATTTTATGGAATAACGCTCAAGTCATTGCGTTTTTTAATTTACTCTTATTGAGTAAGAAACCGTATTGAGCATCCATGTTCACCTGTGAATCAGTTGGCTGGTCGGGACTTCACTAGATATTTCATGAAAAGGAACCGACTATCTTTACGAGTTCCACGAAAAACAAGAATTGCTAGAACCATGGGCTTCAATAGACTACAACTAGCTCAGTATTTCGAAATTTTGGAGCACTATAAAAAAATATAACCGTATCTATAACGTCGATGAAACGGGCATTCATACAGTTCCAAACCATCTGCCCAAACATGTTGCCCCAGTTGGAAAGAGAGATGTAGCAAAAGCAGTAGCTGCCGAGCAAGGACAAACAATTACGGTTGTTTGCTGTATGAGTGCAACTGGTCACCATATCCCTCCATTTTTCTTATTTGCTCGAAAACGGATGAATCTTCTTCTAATCAAAGACGAGCCCATTGTCTGCGACATGGCTGTTACTGATAGTGGTTACATGAACACTTCCACCTTCATCAAGTACCTGGAGCATTTTAAAAAAACATACAAGTCTAACAGAGGAGAACCCCGTTCTCCTGATTCTAGATAACCATATATCACACACAAGTCTTCAAGCAGTAACATTTGCAATAGATAATTACATCCATTTATTAAGTCTGCCACCACATAGCAGCCATAAGACCCAGCCACTCGATCGGGCATATTTCAAACCATTAAAAGTTTACTATGAGAGCGTCGCTGACATCTGGACCAGTTCCCATACAAGACAGGTTCTCTCCATTTACCATGCGGCTGGTCTTTTTTCCACAACATTTGCAAAAACTGCTACTGTAGATATAGCAAGAGAAGGCTTTCGGTCTACAGGAATCTACCCACTTGATAAAAATATTTTTTCGGGCGTAGATTTTATGCCAGCGGAAGTAAGAGAGCAAGATTTAGAAGATGAAGGTCATATACTGATGCGATAGAGCCCCAGCCGTCATCTAAATTGGAACAGTCAGTAATTTCTGTACCTGGTCCTTCAAATATTGAAAAAGAAACTGTTACTGACTCGATAGAGCCCCAGCCGTCATCAACATAAGATCAGTCAGTAATTTCACCTTCAGGCATTATTCCCTTTCCAAAAATTAAGATAAAAAGAAAACGAACCAGGAAAAGTTTAAAGTCAACCCTACTAACATCGACACCTTGTAAGGAGTGACTTTTACAAGAACAAGAAGAAAAGAAGGAAGCAGAAAAAGAGAAGGAGAGGAAAGCATTACTAAAGAAACAAAAGATCAAATCTCAAAGTGCTAAAGTTCGTGCTGCCAAAAGGAAAGTTTTCGACGAATCATTATCTGATGAATCAGTAGCACTCTCCTATCAAGAAAGTATTGACTCTTGTGACATTTATTTTTCCGATAACGATGATGAGCAAGACATTGATGTTGTACCAAACATTTTACCTGATGACTTTGTAGTGGTGAAGGTTTTTGGAAAAAAATCATATAGATTATTTGTCTCCAAAGTCTGCCAAGTTAATGATGACAGTTATGAAGGCGTATTTTTTAAGCAACTACCCACAACATTTCGTTGGAAGATATTGTTTTAAAGCTTTCAAAGCCAATAAAAACCAATTTTCAAATTCAGTAGACCTCGCCAAATACAGTTCTCTTTTAGATTAACGTTTTGTATTTTACGTTTGATTTTTTTCAATAAGGATTGGTTTTTTTTAAACGCCTACCATCTCTTTTTTTGAGTTTTATACATTTTAATTTTTGGGCAAAAATACGCACTTGCGTACTACTGCCCCATTTGTAGGGGCAAGAGTAGGGATGGCGATATGAAATCGATTAATCGAAAAATCGATTCCTCGGTCCAAATATATAGATTTTTTAAATCGATATGTTGTACTGAATCGATTCAGTGAATCGATGTTTCAACCTTTAAAATCGACATTCGATTTTTTCTGGTTTGGTTTTGGGAACTATAAGCTACATTATCTATTTTCTTAACTTGTTAATGTAAAAAATACATTTGGAAAATAAATGTCTTCTTTTATATCTGATCTGATTCTTTGATATGGTAATAAAAATAATTGTTATTATCGAATTCCCTGAACTAAAATATCCCTGATTTTACTGATAAGAGATCCCAGAGATTGTTTGTATCTTTCTTGTTTTTCATAAAATGGATTTATCTTTACATTGTAAATACAAACTTGAAAAAAATCGATTTTTTAGAAATCGATCTTTTAGACCTCGATTTTTATGAATCGATTCATCAGGTTACGATTCGAATCGATTTAAAAATCGATCTTTTTTGGAAAGAATCGCCAACCCTAGGCAAGAGTACCTACGCAAATGCAGAATTTTTAAAAACATGTTTTTCATTTATTAATGAACTTATAGAACTTTTGTCGATACTTAAAATGGAAAAACAATATTTAAGCTCTCCCATAATAACATTGGAAACGTTCTAAACTATCATAATTTCTGAAGACGACAGGAGATAACGAAACCGCGCGTTTTTGCCCCCAACTACCCTATTATCAAACAGTTTGTCAAAAAATAATGTTTAGAAAGAAACAAATGCATGTATTTATTTTTATTCGGTTATTTAATGTTGGTCTATTTCTGCAGCTGAGTGCCGGAAGCACTCTACCCCTAACCGGAAATTTTGCCGAATCCACTAGTGTTCCAACTAGTGGTAGGGATCTTCATCGAGCCCAACATCCATGGACTCTCATCCGAAAGACGGCATATCTACGTGCTCATTGGTATAATGCCTGCGAGCTGTGATATGGTACTGACAGTAATCTAAGGTGTTTCGCTGCAGGCTGTATGGGCTCTACGACAGTGTTTCCCCACTGGTTACCCAACCAAGTACTAACCGCGCTCGACTCTGCTTGACTATATTTATCGCATCAGATGCGTTCTACTACAGAGCTGGGTAGACGCCCAAATGCATGTATAGAATAGTTAAATAGTTAAGGAATCACTTACCTGTAATCTGGTCCACTATTAAGGTGTTCTATACGAATGAAATCTTTGTTATCTGTTTTTGCAACGTTTTGAAGTTTTAAGACTTCTTGTAAATTGACCAACCCTTCTTCATCTTCATATAAAATTATAAAACCTATCCATTCCAAACTTTTTATTATTTCTGCAATACCTAAATTGCAAAATAATTTTCCTATAGTCTCATATAATACTTGATGGGAGATGGGCTTGTTCAAACATGCTTCTACCTTGTAGCGGAAAAGGGACTTTACGATTAGTTGTGCAAATTGCTTGATTATGCATGCAGTTATGTCTATAACTGCCTTGTATTTATTGGATACCTTGTGGTGTCACTAACTGAGACCTAAATGATCTTATTGTATCCCCTTTCTACTACTTACTTCCTGAGGAAAGTCTCTTCTTTAGACCTATTTCCCTAAGGAATTTTAGGATATCCACAAGCTTTAGTTTAGGTAAGTGTCTTTCTATCCTGCTAAGCTATTATGTGGATGGAGGTTTCTTCTTCCATTCCAAAGAATCTACATTATTCTTGCTCCAGTATTTTGATCTTTTTAAGGTCCGGACCGGATACCGTCAGGTCTGTCAAAACTTTTAGTGTAGTTTTACTCTGACTTAGACATTCATTTGTTCATAACTGGTTGTAGTCTCCCAGGAGTAGCTTTGATTGTCTAAACCGCCTTAAGGAACAATTCAATCCTTTCGTACAACTCTTATTTAATTCGAACCTAATGTCTAAGAGATGTAGCACGATGTTTAATCGGGTACACAACACCAAGGAATCAATCGTGATTTTGCAGTACCCAAGTTTCTAATACTGGTGCTAACTTGTCTCACGGTCCAATCCATAATGTGTAGGAGCTGTATGCCCTTAGCTGAGATCACAAACTACACCATAAAACGAATCAGGTGTTCAACATTCTCCAATGGATGAATGGCAAGGGTAATCTAACGATCAACATCAAGCGAAAGCTCAGTCAATGAAAGATCGTCAAGAAGCACAAATTGTTTTAAAATTCAATCAGAAAATGATAACTAAAGGATAGTTATTATATGGTGTACTTTCTTCTAAGCTCTCGCATATATTTGTTAAATAATCGATTTTTTCTTGTTCCATACATAAACTTACCTTTAGCTAGTTTATCAGCATCTGGATGGAAGTTAAGGAAAACATCTGATTCGTTAACATTCGTTTTTCTCCACGAGGTTGCTATATAGGGGATATTAAGGCTTTTACAGGTAGATTCAACTATGGGGGTAGATAAACAATTAGGTGGACCAAATACGGCAACAACTCCATCATCTATCAAATTACAAACTAAAAAATAAAGATTAGCGATTAAACCTGTGGAGTAGTTATATTTGATTTCTGTGGTGATCTAACTTCATTTAATTTTGTAGTTCAAAGTGTATTTAGAGTTTTTTGGTTTCTTATAAAAATAACAATGAAGATGATACTAAAAAACAGTTAAATAAGTACTTGTCCCAATCTTATAACTGATGAATTTAATGACATTACTGTTTATTTAGCTAATAATGAATTTATTCGTTACTTTCTGGTTGCATTGTATTGTATTGGCAAATATCGGTCTGGGGCAGGAGGTATTCTGGTTCATATATAATTACTACGTTTTCATGCAGAATTCAATTCGAAGTGAAAAATCGAAAAACGACATGAAAACCGAGATCGTATTGAAACATGCGCATTCTGTGACATTCGCTGTCAAGTCTATGCCAGATGTAAGCTATATAACCTTAAAACCACTCAAAACATAAAAGTTTACTCTAGATTTCTTGTAACATTTTGTGCAAAGACACCAATGAGGCAATTAAGCCAAAAGTTACAGTTTAAAGGGCACTTTTTTGACATTTTGATTATTGATCATTATGACTACTGAAAAAATCCCAGAAATCAATCAAAAACACGACGACATTTGACTCTATTGACAGATAAAATGTCAAATCTCAAAACGATTTGAAGTGTAGAATTGAATCGTGATTGAATCCCTATCATGAAAACAGAGATCGGTATTGGATTCAAAATGAATTCAATACTCCATGAAAACGTAGTAGACTCCGTTTCACGTAAGAAGAAGCCACTTGAAGTTGCAGTCGTATGCGCGAACTTGTTGTCAAAACCAGCGCCATATTGTAAAATTGACATTCGACTTCAAATCAGTAGCGTAACGTTTTCACATTTTGTAGGTTAACTCAAAATTAGAATAATGTGGATAATTTTTCCTTTAACACCAACAAGTTTTTTAGGAGGCATGGTTTTAGATCAAATGAAACACACAACACTCACATATAAACTAGCTAAACGTCTTAAAATATTTAAAAATCAAAAATATTCGACAGTGAATGACTGCTTCAAACACAACCTCAAATGTCAATAATAAAATGGCTGTCGGCATGAAATTCGTTTGTAACGCCAATGGCATGAAACGGTCGTTACGAGGCGACATAGATAAACAAGACCGATTTTGGTTTCTGCGCAAGTCAGTTGGCAAACTTCAAGTGGCTTCTTCTTATGTGAAACGGAGTTTAAATGTTGACGAGGGTGTAGCCTGTGATTGGGTTTTTGAGATTTTGTGGGGATAAATAACAATAATAATAACGGTATTCACGGTACAGTAGTAAATTTTAAGGTTATACTTTGTAGCTGTCGTAAAATGTCACTGATAAAACTGGTAGAAATGAACCAGTGGGATCTTGACATACATAATATATCACTTACCGACTTTAGAAGTTTCAAAAATGTCAATCTTAGAAACAGTTTGAATATTAGTGGAAAATGAAATTGGTGAATTCTTTTCGATCAAATTTGTCCGTATAACGGTGTCATTTAAAGGCAGTTCAACATCTGATGGTGTTTGATGTAATATTACTCCTACAAAAATAAAAAAAATAGATTTAAAACCACCAAAGGATATAAATAGGATAATCCCGGAAGAGATGACACGCCGTGTTTTTAAACTTAGCGCTATTTAATGTACCTACAGAAATTCGTTACGGAATTAAGCAACAAGAAGGAATGGGATCCAAATACCGCATCACCAGACTTAGAAAGAATGTCATTCAATGGTACACAGACGGCTCAAAATCAATAGAAGGAACTGGGATATAAGTGTACGGGCCAGGAACCAAACACTCTGAAAGCTTGGGAAGATCCCAAGTATATTTCAAGCGCAAATTCACACCATAAGAAAGTATGTCCAGCTCAATATTGATAAAGGATATAGAAGGCAAAGGATTATCATAATGTCGGATAGTCAAGCAGCCATTAAAGCACTGAGCTCTTGTGTAATCAGTTCCAAAATGGTGTGGGAATGCCTATAGGCAAACTTAATGAATTAGGTTAGGTTAGTTACCTTACTGTGGATTCCAGTACACACTGGAATATAAGGAAATGAAATATCAGATGAACTAGCAAAGAGGGGGACTGAAACACCCTTTTGAGGGCCGAAACCCTTTTGCGGTATCAGCTCCAATGTAATATTTGAAGAAATAGGCAAAGCAGAAAAAAAGAGAAGATCTGACCATTGGAAAGATCTAGTAGGACTTCGACAATCAAAGATTCTTCTGGGTGACTACAACCTGTTAAGATCAAATGAATGCATAAGTCAAAGTAAAACTGCACTAAGAGTTTTAACATGGATCCTAACGGGACATTGTCGCCTGAATGGGCACCTGAAAAATCTCAAAATAGTGGAGGAAGAAGAATGTAGATTCTGTGGCATTGAAGAAGAAACCTCCATCCATATACTTGCGAATTGCACAGCAATTCAGAATCCTAGAGCACAACACCTAGGAGATTACTGGATGGAAGAGGGACAAGTTAAAGCATGCAGATATCCTAAAATTTCTCAGAGAAACAGGACTAAAGGAGCTACTAGTCTCTGAGACTTTCCTCAGGAATTAAGTAGAAGTAGGGGGGCACAATATATCTTTCAGGTCTGAGTGAATGTAACCTCAATATACATACATACATACATACATACATACAATGTACCTACAATTAAAATTCGTTTATTTTAATTGCAACTAGAGGCATGGGAATGACAAGATTAACGCGCTCGATATACATAAGCAGTCGAAAACTTCTAAATGGGCCAGCTTAGCTAATAAGCCATCTATTTCGGAATTACCCTATTGTTATGATTTCTTAAATATGTCCATTAAAAGCTGTAAGCCACAAAACTAGATTATATGATTGAATTTTAATTATGTTTCTTATTAGTAAGTCCGCCTCTGTCATATTTCAAAATTAGTAATAATGTTACAGGGTGGCACTCTCTGTAGTAATTTAACTAATTTTGAAATATGGAACTTAAAGCTGCCTACAATTTTTATAGATACCTTTTTTTATACTTTTGTAATAACAGACCTACTGAGCTTTATCACACTAATCAGTCACCCTGTATATTTATTTTTTGGAACATTAAAAATAACCTTTTTAGATACGGAACTATTATAGACTATTTATAAACTCATAATATATAATTTTGCTAAATTTATCTTTAATCTGTAATAACAGATGTCGCACATCTGTTGTTTAAACTCATCCATCTTATAAATATGTACTTCAAAAATATGTGTAAATTTTACCTAAATCATAAACTCCTCGTTTTAAACAATAACAAAAGTTAACACTGATCACCAATAACACAAACAACAATAAAATTTTCATTGTTTCTAAATATTTATATATGGCTAAAAATAATAAATAACATTTCCGTCGCGTTCGATGTCCCGTAGGGAATAGCGGACAAAATGTGTCAAACGAATTGTGCGCTTTCCTAGTTGGTTTTGTGCCAGTTTTTAGATCTAGAATTAGAATATTATGTTGCATGAATTCGTTTTTTGACAATTTGAAGAGACACACCGAATCAAAGTTACACTAAGAAAAGACAAGTTAGAAAACAGTGAAAACAACAAAGGGAGACTAACTCATTCACATAAGAATCGCATCCAATTGAATCTATCTTTAATATACGAAATGCATAGTACACTCCTATCCCAGTCCCTTCTATTGCTATAGGAATACTTTTTTTTTAAGTTTTAACGCTTCCTGAGAAGGTAATAGTGCTTAACGTCTATTACCAACTATTTTACCATGTTTTGGGAGATTTACGTTTGCTCTAGGAATCCTCAAAGATCTACTGACGAGTATTAGTTAACAATATGATTGATGATTCAAAAAATATATTGGCTCTATACGTGTGGACGAATTTATGAGCGAATGTTAAAGTAATTCAAACAAAATAGAATTAAATTAGATAAAATATAACGAAGAGTCAACTGTTTAAGTAATTTAAAGAGAAACTGACATGGTAACCTCTGATGATGAAACAATAGAAGTAATTAACGTCAGCAGAGGCTTGATTGATTGATTGGTTCGGCACCACCAGCCAGAGGCTTAGAGACCTCGGCACCTCAGCCTTTAGGCTTTCTGTGCTCTTGGTTATACCGTTCATGTGAAGAGACCAGTAGCCCTTAACAGGCTCAACAGTCTTTTCAGTAGGTCCTTCTTGGAGAAATCCTTCCTTGGATGACCGGTGAGTAATCCCTTCACATTTCTGATCTGGCCCCTGCTGAGGTTTAATATTTCGCTTGTCAGCGACTCCGAGGGTTTTTTGACCAGGAGTTTGCTGTGTTCCTGTTTTGGCAAGTTTCTCCAGGTACATCTGATGTTTAGTTTGAATGCACCGAGATGTACAAACACGTGTAGCAGATTTTGATATTCCAAATTCTGGTTTAGGACGAGTGAATGCAGTTTTAGACCCTAGCTTTGCTAGGGTCTCTGCCTTTTCATTGCCTACAATACCCTTGTGCCCCGGGACCCACTCAGCAGAGGCTTGAAATATTTTTACTAGATCAGAAAAAAGTGGTAGGAGATATATGTTGTCACACTGGATTAAGGAGTGCATTATCTTCCAAATGATATCCGTAAAAGTACTACCCTATTGTACAGTACTGTCACAGCTAATTCAATACCAGCTACAGTACCTGTCTAAGACACGTTTTACACCGTAGCGAGTGCGAGCCCACTCAGTCGCTTCCAAGCAGAGTGAAGGTGGTCTGATGTCAGTGGCTAAACGGGTTCTACATCATTTCGGAAATTGGGATGGATTTGACGCGAATTTCGACCTAACGAATTTGAGAGAAGTAGATGAAAGGCGCCGGCCTAGAGTTGAATAGCTGATATTGAATTACAGTGGTACGGTTTCATTCTTTTTTATTTTATGTATTATTATCATTATTATTTCTTGAGTTATCACGATAAGCCCACTCAGGATCTTGAGGAGCAGCTGTTGAAATGTGCTGTGCAGTAAAGGCGAAATTACACGGTTCAACCAAATTGAATCACTTTGGTTGAATGGAGCAGAAATGAAAGGAATGCTGCTTACACGGTATCTGGAAAGTAAACTGTTCGACACATATTCTTCGAAAGATGTCGTCGAATGAGGTCGTGCGTTTAGGAGTTGCATTAATATGTGATCATTTAATAAAAGAATTCTTGAAAAAGAAGCTAAGGAAACGCCGTCGTTGGTGGGTGCGAGTACGGATACTTTTAATTTTTAATTTTATGTCTTCTTCGGTTACACCGCTAATGTTCATATCTCCAATTAGCGATTTAATAGCATTTCCACGACACTTCGGTTTTTATAACCCTCCGTTTTATAATTCCATAGACACGGATACTTTTTAAAATGTTCCAAGAACAGAGGCGTGTGCTCTTCCTTCCATTTAAAAACCATTACGTAGGTATGTAGTAGGCAACGATTATGTACACAATAGGATGGCTCATGTGCTTCGATTTGTTAGACAGAAAAGAACCAACTGTGACGTCGACACTGTACTGGGCCGGCAGCCGGCATAATATTGCGGTATCAGCTCCAATGTAATATTTGAAGAAATAGGCAAAGCCGAAAAAAAGAGAAGATCTGACCATTGGAAAGATGTAGTAGGGCTTAAACAATCAAATATTCTTCTGGGTGACTACAACCTGTTGAGATCAAATGAATGCATAAGTCAAAGTAAAACTGCACTAAGAGTTTTTACAGGGATCCTATCGGACACATTGTCGCCTGAATGTGCACCTGAAAAAGCTCAAAATAGTGGAGGAAGAAGAATGTAGATTCTGTGGCATTGAAGAAGAAACCTCCATCCACATACTTGCGAATTGCACAGCAATTCAGAATCCTAGAGCACAACACCTAGGAGATTACTGGATAGAAGAGGGACATTTATCTAAGTTAAAGCATGCAGATATCCTAAAATTCCTCAGGGAAGCAGGACTAAAGGAGCTACTAGTCTCTGAGACTTTCCTCGGGAAGTAAGTAGAAGTAAGGGGGCACAATATATCTTTCAGGTCTGAGAGAATGTAACCCCAATATACATACATACATACATACAATGT